>OZ010616.1:38682821-38752821 GCA_963932145.1 Acanthosepion lycidas | reverse complement strand
GTAGAAACAAGGTAAACAAACAACAAATTCCAAAAACAACTGGGAAAAGACCAAAACATAATAAACCAATCAATATATATATATATATATATATATATATATATATATATATATATATATATATATATATATACGTACAAGCTAACAAATCCAGAGCCAACTATAAAATAGAAACAAACAAGTACAAAGACAATCAACTTGTCTTTGAAAAAGAAATCATCAAATTCTACAAAACCAACCACAATGAATTGGAAAACAACCTAAACAAAAAAGGGAAAACTATAGTTGCCAATTTAAAACTAGACAACAAAGTCAAAAAATTACCAAAAGTAGAACTATTCATTAAAGTAAAAGTCTACAAAGATAATTTTTTAAATAAACTAATATGCAGACTAATAAATTCCACAAAAAACAACATTGAAAAATTAAGTAAACAAACTGTAGAAAAAATGCACAAAGGAGCAAACTAAGCATATACCTTTGAAAAAAGACAAAAGAAACAATTAATTGGTTTAACATCACCAACAAAAAAAACTTTTCTTTCATAAAAAGCAGATATAAAAGACTTATCAAACAATGAAAACACATTAGACCTGGTGAAACAATACATAAACAAAGATCTAAACATTGTCAAATACTGCAGGAAGTCAATACTATACTTCAACAACAACAAAATATGGACAAAAACACAACACCAATAATAATAACAATATTGGCCATACATTTGATGTAACAATGGGCAGCTATGACAGTGCTAAAACCTAATAGGCATATACACCATCACTAAATTAACATACTTCATTAATCAAAAAGACATAGGCTTATACAGGGACTATAGATAAATAATTGTGAGAAATTGCAACAGCAGAACTACAGAAAAAATAAGTAAATAGATCATAGAAATCTTCAACACATTAGGATTTAAAATAGACATAAAATCTGACCTAAAAATAGTAACTTCTTAGATATAACATTTAATCTAAACAACAGCAACACATTCAAACCATACAGAAAAGCAAACAACAACCTATATTCATCGAAACTCCAAAAACCCTCCTAATGTATCCAAGCACATACCCATATCCATAAACAAAAGAATATCAACAAATTCCAGCAACATAAAAATATTCAACGAAAAAAAAAACATATGAAACAATGTTAAGAAATAGCAGTGATCTGAACAAATTAGAATATACAAATATAAAAAGAAACATAATCTGGTTCAAACCACCCTACGATAATAAATAAAAATAAAAATAGGAAAAATATTCTTTAAAATAATTGAAAAACATTTGGCCAAACACAATAAACTATCAAAAATCAACAAAAATACAGTAAAAACAGTTACAGCTGCATGGATAATATGGAAAAATAATAGCCTAATACAATATAAATATACTCAACAAAGACAATAATAATTACAACATAAATCAGCAAAACTACATGCAATTGTCAAAATAAAAGTAATTGCCTAGTGAACAACAAATGCCTAACCAACAATCTAATATATAAGGCCACTGTAACACAAATACAGAAGAAAAAAATTACATAAGAGTTGCAAAAACAGCCTTTAAAAAAAGATTTAATAATCATCGAACCTCATTTAAAACAGAAAAATACAAAAACAAAACAACATTATCGAAATACATATGAACTCAGAAACAAAATAACATCATTAATGATATTAAATGGGCAATTATAAAAAAAAAAACAACTCCACGCAGTAGCAACAGCAGAAACTGTAAATTTTCTCTGGGAGAAAAATTAACACTCACCACCTTCAAGGATCAAAGCAACTTATTGAACAAGAGGAATTAAATAATGGGGAAATGCGGACATTTAAGCAAGCACCTACTTTGCTACCTAAATAATAATATCATTGTATGGATGTATGTATGCATGCGTGCACATGTACAAGCACACATATAAACACACACACGCACACACAAAAAAATCAACCATGACCTAAATAGTCAAAACAATAAACCAAAGTTAAGGAACATACTATACAAACCAATGAAAAATACAAAATAAATAATTAATTGGTTTAACAACATCACTAACAGAAAAAACATCTTTCATACAACTAAACACAAAAGACTTATCAAACATTAAGTAAAGTTAAATAACACAACCTACTAAAAATACATATACAGTTAACACAAACATACATCCAAACACAGATACGCGGTTAAACGCGCATACAAGAACACGTAGTTAAACACACACGTGCAGATAAATGAGTGCGTGTATATTTGTATGTATACTTACATAACCGGGCTCACACATGCGCACAAATATACGTACACACACAGACACATACACACACACACACACACACACAAATTCAACTATAATCTAAATTAGAAGGTTAGGACAACAATAAACTAGGTATCTCGTTAATTTATTTTTAATAATTCGTTAAAAATCAGCATAGCATAATGATAAAAGGCTTCAAACTTAATAAAAACAAAGTTTTATCGTCAAAATGTTTATGTTATTATTAAGAGGAAAGAACAAAGTATTTTTTAATTATATTTTAAAATTTTTTCCTTTTTTCCTAACGCGTTCTAAATTTGGATAAAAACAAATCTCGTTTTTTTTTGTAAAAGTTGTACTACTTGTGTTAATGCCCATTTTACTGGAGCTATTTCCGGGGAAAACCATTAATTTGGTTATTCTTGCAAAAATCAAATAATTGTCTAATTTTAATGAAACTTTTAGGACCTATTAAAATGAATTAATTTATTTTTGAAATTCTTATTTTTAGAAAATCTTGGTAAAAATATATTTTCTAGAATTTCAAACAGTTCGCAAATTGTTTTATATTACTTATAAACAGGACTCCTTGAAGAAAGTAAATTATTTTTTTCCCAACTACTGCCAACTTAAAAATCTGCTCCAAATCGTAAAATAAAAACTGCAATAAAGCTATATAATTATCTAATTAAATAGGCTTTTATTTGTTTTTATAAATAATATACATTAAGGGCATTATTATCCGAAGGAAATTATTTTCGATGAATAAAGAATTTTTACAAGAATTGTTTGCAGTTTTATTTTATAATAGTTTTTTCATTTTTCTTTAATTTTAAGAAAATGTTTTAAAATTCTTCCATACAGAGTATGAGGCAGGTTATTAAGTTTTTAAGTGAAGACTATATTTACTAAGCGCAAATTAAAAGCTTAATACAAATCATGCTACCAAAACTTTTTATCATAATTAAAGATATTTTATGCGTCAAAATGTTATATTTGTTTTAGTATGGTATCACGTAAGTGACATTATGGTTAACTTAAAAGGTCACGTGTTTCAAGACTTGTTTCCCCCTTAGGGAAAGCCCCTTTAAAGGTCTTCGGCTTATCTCACTCTCAGTTATTAAGTTAAAAATTAAATTGAGATAATAAAATTATGTCAATTAATAATTTAAGCAATTAATAACTGAGTGAGATATTTTAATTATTAATATAATAATAATTTTATTAATTAATATCTCAGTTATTAAATTAAAAATGTAATAGCTTAATGTAATATTAATAATTAATAAAATTATTAATCATTATCTTAGCTATTAAATAATGAAATACTATTATAGAGTTAATTCAATAATGTAAAAAATATTTATAGTATTTTAAATTATTATAAGAAACAAAAAAAACGTTATGTCAATTTTGATGCACCATAATAAACCTGTCAACACATTCAGCCATCCAGTTATCAATGGAGACTTCCCAGAGAATGATGATAATATCGAGTTTCTGAATTTTCATGATCAAAACTTATTTTCTGCATTTCACTGTTTTTCGTTTGGTTTGTTGATGACGTACTGAGAAATTTGTTCGAAAACAATTATTCAAAAAGCATCATTTCGAATTGTAAGTAATTGTTTGAATGAAAGGTAATCAAAAGGATAATTATACTAAATGATAATTATTCAAAATACCTATGTTTGAAATACATATGTGGTCTTGAGAGACTCAATGCTAGTTTACTTAGAACTAATAACGTCCTTGAAGGTCTTTTTTACAGCAAGTGTCATCACTCATTCCACAATATGGAAATTTTTAGATGCTCTTAAAAGAGAACAGGACTTGCAAGAATATTGCAAAAGTAAGAGTAAGTTGGAAAAATATGAAGAGCGCCAAGAAATACTGCGGCGTAAATGGAAAACTTTAAAAATTAGTGGCATCCTTTAACGAGTACGCTTCAGTAGTTGACTATTTGCGTGCAGTATCATATAACTTAAGGATGTTTTCTTAATAAATTGTTTGTAACGATATTTGTATTTCGAATAATTATCATTTGGGTATTTCCTCCTTTAATTTTTACATTTTTATTGCAATAAAGAATTTTGCATTTCAAATAATCATCATTAGTATGATTGGTCTTTCGATTAATTTTCATTCAAACAATTTACAATTCGAATAAATTTTTTTTCGAATAATTGTTTTCGAACAATTATTTTCGAACAATGTTCACGTAATCATCGATGCAGATGTTGCTGTATCAATATTAAAAGCTAAGTTTAGTGGTTGGAATTGAGAAAGGAACAATTCACGCCTCCAGATATGATTGTTTCACATATTAATGGTGACAGAGTGGAAGTCAATGCTATCTTAATGTTGCTTGTCACAGTGGTAAATAAGAAAGCATTACAAATGTTTTATGAGCATCCAATGCTGGAAACGACTGACTTAACAAAAGTAAAGCCCAAGTTAATTTTACCCACACCTATTGAGACTTTGAACTGAAATCGTCTAGGTAGTAGTCAAAAAGATCTTGTCAAAGGACGATACTCAATGGCCTCCTTGTACTAATGTCGTATGTAACGAAGGTTGAACCCTTCATTCCAATTAACAGGAACAGACAGTGTATAATTTTTACCTGAAAAAACTGTGGAAAATACCGTGGAACAAAGAGAGTGACCCGGAAAAAATAAAGTATCTGGCATTGTGGTAACAAATTCTGATATGAGAAGGACTCAAGTAGTGAACATGAAAATAAATATGGGAGACCATGCACCTACAAAAATGACACTTTATCGAATACCAATACACAATTAGTAATTAGTGGACAAAACAATTCAGGAAATGATAGAGGCGGGAATTGTGGAAATAATATATTTTGGATGGAGTTCTGTTATTGTAGTTGCAAAGGAGGATGGAGGATAAATTTGTATCATTTAAGAGGTTTTAATATCATCAAACATTTAATCAACTCATTACTGCTAACTTATGATATTTTAAAATTACGATATTGGCAGATGATATTGGATACAGCAGACTGGGAGAAAACTGAGTTTGCATGTCTCATAGGGTCGTATCAGTAGCAAGTAATGTCTTTTAGGTTGGCTGGTCATTCAGAGTTTTTCAGCACTTATGTCCATAGTTTTAAGTGGAATTGAAGGATTTGCTTTAGTTTATATAGATGAGGTATTTTTAAGGGATCCTGAGGAGAACTTTTGGCATTTTCAAGTTGTGTTTGAGGAATTGAGGCTTGAAAGGTGGGTTGAAATTAAAATTACCGAAATGTCAGTATTTTTGGCTTTGTTATCAATAGAGAAAGGATGAAACCAGATATTAAAAAGTGAAAGTAATAAGAAAAATTCCGAAACATTTTACTATGAGAGAGGTCAGATTATTTATAGGCGCCATAGGAAGTTATATCCACATTTTCTTGAATTGCCATCTCCTTTATAAATCTGAGAAAAATGTCAAGTTTTAATGAACTGAACATTGTTACCTTCCTTCAATGTATTAAAGGGCTGTATAAATGACTTAGCCTGATTTAAACTAATCAATGAATTTATACACATATCTGGATGATCGTATCCGGTAAAGGACGAACAAATTTCTTATCTCATAAACACTCCCCAAACCAGCGAGAGTGGCTGGTGATAGAAAAAGAGGCTAACATTATATATGCATTGCAGAAAATCTGAATGGGGCAGAGTTTGTAATCAAGACTGATTAAATTATATCAGTGTGAAACTGAGTGAACAAATAAAAAGATTCGGTAGTGTACATTTAAGTTAAATTGGTATACTATAGTTACTGGATATAGTACTTATTGGACACGAAAAATATTAGGTTGCTCGTAAATAGTGTCCGAATTTAGAATCAATTTTTATTACTGAATTAATGTATTTAAAATGTTTAAGTCAGTTAAAATAGAAAGCCTAACATCTATACATTTCTGACATCAAGTTAAAAGATTATTTATGCCTTTACGATAAAACCCTAAAGGTTTTGGATGCCAAGAAATCTTAGAGTGCTGTTTATATATATATATATATATATATATATATATATATATATAGAGAGAGAGAGAGAGAGAGAGAGAGAAAGAGAGAGAGAGAGAGAGAGAGAGATATCAGGCGTATTTAAGCAGAAAACAAATTCGTTTTTTTAATTATAAAAGCAAATGTCCTCATAAATATAAAATAGATGTCATAAAAAATATGATTAACCATGCGAAAATAAGATGGTGAAATAGCAAGAACGGACTAAAAATTCTTAATGAACACGAAGAAAAATATGTCCAATGACACACAGCAAATGATCAGATGGGAATGGGGAAACCCTGGAGGCGATACAAAAAATCGACTATAGCTATCAATAAGAGATTCAGAAATGCTGTTTTACACTGCAAAACATACCCAACTGACTGCAGGAGTATCCACCTTCCAGTGATGTGTAAATTCCGGAATTAAACTACGGGAATTGAAGAGGACTAAGGGTGCAGCAGTCAAATTACAATACTACAGACTATTGAATGACCGGAATGCAAAGGAGAAATATATGGACAGTGTTAAAAGCAGATAGAATGGAAAAATGAAAATGGAAACTAGAAGTGGGACACATTGAAAGAAGCTTTAGTATCATAAAATTAGACAAAGAAAAAAAGAATGGATGACAAATTAAATTCTCGACAGAATGAAATAAGACAAAAAAACAATGCCAATGCACAGGCGCAGAATATAGGAAAAAAAGAAATTACAAATAAATGCAAGCAGACTAAAGAGGTGTGAATAAAAGAAAAAATATGCAGAAATAGAAATAATGAGTATCACAAATTATACAGATATGCATAAAGTCGACATCCTTATCGGCTCCGCAACACTTTACATATGAAATGTTATATTTGGTAAATACGTAGTTTTACACACAGATGAATTATTGAAACTTCAAAGGAAATATCTTTGTGATGAACATCCTAAGATCTTAACTGAACAACAACATAATATCTTTTTACAGGAGAAGAAAGAAAAACTGTCACAGGATTAATAAGGGTAAAAACAAGAGGTGAAGTTAAGGGTAGGCTTTCATTTCAAGCATTACAGTTGAGAAATGGGAAACATGAGTAAGATGTAAATAAAGACAGTATTATTAGTATTATAGAGTAAAGGAACAATTAGGACGGAACACTTTCGTGATTTGGGGCCGAATGACAAGGGGGAAAAGTGGATACCTACAGGGGTTGAAGAATACATAGTTCCAACTCCAGTTTATAGAAAGAATCCAGTTCAAATGTCTGTTTTCATCAAAACATAGACATAGTCAAAACTGAAAAAAGAATTAGGTTCTAAGTTGAATTTATTTAATTCATGCCAACCGTCATGGCCGAATCATATCATTTCTGAATGTAATGTACGTGTTCGTTTCTAAATTTATTTTTTTCTTTATTAATCCTCTGCAACGGACTCGTTTTTTTTTTCTGTCTTTTGCTTTAAAGTTTTTCTCGTTTGTATTAATTAACGCATTGTTAATATTGATCGTGTTAGTAGCATCATTGATTTTTTTTTCATTTTTGACTACTGGTTGAGAAAAGATACTCACATTTTGTAAGTGTGGGTATTCGGACTTTAACTCAGTTAAGTACTTTTTAATTAAATATATATATATATATTTTACCTGTGGGTCTCCGTTCGGCTCCCCTAATGAGTTCTTTGAGTGAAACTTGTTCAGTGTAATAATTCATCTAGTAGCCAACCCCTGCATAGTTTGTTTTGTTTCTTTTTTTGTTTTAAATTGGCCTAGATAGACTCTCCTCTAGCATATAGGCTTTCCTATCGCCCGGTCTATACTCCTTTCTCTTCTTTTGAACAGGGGTAGAGGCTCATCCCTTGTTCCCTGTTTAGGAATGGGTTCCTGATTCTTTTCCTTTTCTCTGGCTTTAATAGCGGTTCTGTCATGAATCTCTTGTGATGTGCATGGATGGTGGCAACCTCTGATTTCTCGATTCCTGATTACCCTCTTCTAATGAGAAAGGACTTCAATGTCCACATGCACGACCTGGGAGTTTATCTCCGTGAACACCTCCTGCTAGCTAGTCAACTATCTCTTGAATTTTCATGTCTCTCCGTCTCTCTCTCTCATTTATTCAGTCAGTTGTCTCTTCTTTCTCTACTGATCTCCTTCTTTTCATGATTGTTGCGTGCAAAATAGTATTTCCTATAATATTGACAAAACCATCTCCCTACTCCCGTCTGCTAAGATGTTCGGTGTCTTCAATGCCTACCATACCAGATGGCTTAAACACTAAAACCGTTGACATCCAAACCCCTAACTTTTCAATCACTCAATCCCTCACACAAGTGGTTGACTTTCCTACGCGTTTCCCCAGTAACCCTGACGGAAACGCTTCCCTTCTCAATCTCAGTTTTACCTATATCCTGACTCTTGTCACCTTACGCAGCTCTACCCTCTTGGCAACTCTGATCACGCAGTTGTGTCTGTAAAAATCTACTTCTGCTCTCCCACTAGCCAAGAACCCCCTACCAGCAGAATATCTTTATGTTATCAACGAGCGGACTGGAGCTCGTTCCAAGATTTCCTTCGTGAAGTCCCTTGGAATGTAGTTTTTAATCATCACGTTCAAAAATGGGCGTCTGAGGTCTCCTCCTGGTTAAAAGCCGACAAGAAAATACCTAGTTAAACCGTGTTCATTTCTTTGGTTTTCGCCTGCTTGCTCAGTCGCTATAGCCCACAGAAATCACTTTTTCCATCTGTACCAGATGGACATGTCTGGTTGTAACAGACGTCTCTTTGTCTCTGCTCGTAACAAGTGCAGTCGTGTGCTCAATGAAGCAAAGTTATTGTTTGCTGATAGAATAAAACCCCGTGTAGCATCTCGCAAGTTTAGTTCTAATTATTGGCGGCTCTGTCAGAGTGTGTTAAACAACAGCAAATCCTAAGTCCATCTTCTATTCAATCAATTCGAAGTCCTAACATCTACAGTAGATAAGGCTGACTGCTTTGCTCGAAAAATTCTCAGCCAATTCAATTCTTGACTCATCCGGTGTGCCCAAACACCAAAAACCCAACTCCTCCCCACCCAGAACTGATGCTCTACTGAGTGATATGTGCATGACACCGTCGTTGGTCTCAGACATCATTTCTAAATTAGACTTCCATAAGGCAAGTGGAGGTGACGGATACCAGCCATCGTCCTAAAGAAATGTGCTCCTGAGGTAGCTCCAGATCTCTCCAAACTATACAAACTATTGTCTCCCTGCTTCCTGCTTTCCAGGCTGTTGGAAGTCCTCCTCTGTCATCCTTGTTTTTAAGAACCCTGGAGAACCCTCTGACCGTTCTAACTACCACCCTGTCAGTCACCTACCGCTTTTCGGCAAAGTCTTCGAGGGTTTAGTCAATGCCCTTGTGGTCAAGCATCTTACTTCTCACGATCTACTCTCTGACAAACAATATGGATTTTACGTTTTGCCCAGCCATAATTGAATATATATATCAAGCTCTTGATAATAACGGCGAAGCTTGAGCTGTGGCTTTAGATATCTCAAAGGTGTTTAACAGAGTTTGACATGCTGGTCTTCTACGCAAGCTTGAGGGTTACGGTGTTATAGGGTGATTATTTGGTTTAATCCAATCATTCCTATCAGATTGTGAAATGAAGGTCGCCCTGAATGGGTTCTCTTCCAATTCCTTCCACACGAACGCAAGAATTCCTGGGTCCTACACTTTCTGATCTTCATCAATGTTCTCTCTGATGTCATCAGTTCTCAAGTTGGCATCTATGCAGACAACACTACCTACCATTCATTCCTGTCGCAATAATAAATCCGGCAGCGATGACAAAGTTAACCTGGCTGCTGCTCTTGAAAAAGATCTCCAATTAGTGGCTGACTGGGGCAGTAAATGGCCCGTAGACTTTAATACCTCTAAAACTAAACTTCTCTCATTTGACTGCCACAGAGAAAATTCCTTGCCCCACCCCCCGCATCAGCATTGTTGATGCTCGACTCTGTAAGAGTGTCTCACTGCACATTCTTGGTCTCATGTTTTCCAATGACTTGAGGTAGAACAACTACATTGAATCAATAGCTACATTTACTGCAAAGAAAGTCGGTTCACTTTGTCATTTCAGAATGTTTTTCTCGTCAGTCCATCATTCACATCTAAAAATCTACCATTCGTCCATACATTGAATATTGTTGTCTGGTGCCCCTGCTGTTTATCTCAAAGTTCTTGACAGAATCCAAAGAAGGATCTGCAATGTAATCGGTCCTGACTTGACATCTCGACTTCAGTAACTCTCTCATAGACCTGATGTGGATTACCTCTCTCTTTTCTAGAAATATTTTCATGGCAACTGTTCTGATGAGCTATCTTCTCTGATGCCCCAACTATATGAATTTAAGCATGCTACTAGATTGGCATTTTTACTGTTGAAATAGTTAAATGCAACTTCCACTTCTACTCCAGCAGTTTCTTTCCTCACACTTCCTTACATTGGAACTCCCTTCCTCTTAATTTCTTCCCTGATAACTACAATATTCAAAATTTAAATACAACATCAATCGCCATCTTCTGTTGCCATGATCCCCATTCTTCTTTTATCCTTTCCTCAATCCCCGCCTATACGCAGTCTTTTCCCTCATGTTCACTCTCTGTAAACCCCTGCATGCTAGTAGCTCTCCCACCT
This sequence comes from Acanthosepion lycidas, assembly GCA_963932145.1. Lineage (NCBI taxonomy): Eukaryota > Metazoa > Mollusca > Cephalopoda > Sepiida > Sepiidae > Acanthosepion > Acanthosepion lycidas. Next base: position 38,741,876 of record OZ010616.1, on the reverse strand, counting down.
TGCTTGGAATGAAATGCTAAAAAAAAAAGTCAATGGGAATTACAGACCTCAAAAATCAGCATTTCTTCATGTTAAATACTGCATCTGGTTGTAAGAGTAACAAACATAAAACAGCAATGTATTGTCAAGAAAGTGGAAAGAAAAGGAGACAAGATAAATTAAATTTAAATTCACTGTATCAGTGAGGAATCAGATTCTGAGGATGAGATTCCTGTGACAGAATTAAGAAGATCAAAAATAGAAGATAAAAGGGACAAGGAAGAATTACCTTTGAGAAATAGGTTAAGAAATACCACAAAGAAAAGGAAATGCTTAATTCTGGGAAATCAAGAATGAGGCCCAGATAAGGTAAGCATGTATGATTTTTCCCTGGCTAGAAATTACGTAATGAGGGAGAGATATCTATGATGACTGAGTAGGTGAATATGAAAAAGATTTAATTCTGTGTATGTGCATGTGCATGAGACTCAGACTATGTTATTCTAGCCCTGTGAAGGCTGATAAAAGGTGATAAAGTCCAGTAGAATCTGAAGGGCACTATGCAGAGAATTGCTATGTGTGAATGAAAGTAGGTTTAGCGGAAGTTATACATAAGGTATGCTAGTAATGAAATACAATAAATTACTGTAACAATCAGATAATTGTGAATCTGTTATATTTAGAGGATAACAGTTTTGAAAATGATCATACTACTAATGATATTGGTAATACATTGAAGTATGTGCAGAATAGTCTTATTGAAAAAGTTAGTATATGAGATAATTTGAGAAACTGATATTGTTAAATATATGACTAAAAATTATGAAGATCCTAAAGAGTGGAAAGAGTTCAGATTAATTAGTACTTGGAAATGTAGACTAATTTGCGTGAATTAAAAACATTAAGGAATACAGAATAACCTGTAATGATGGAAGCCATTAATATTCTATTCAAAACAATAACTTTGAGTAATCTGAGAATAATTAAGACAAAAATAATTACTTTGTATGAAAGATAGAAAAGGTTAGCTTAGTTAGCAAGAGAAAGTGTATCAATTTTAAATATAACAACAGTAGATCTAGTCAAAATTAGGCAAAATTTAATTGGTTAATTAAAATAGTCCAAGATTTTGGCTAGAAACATGAAGATAAAAGGGTAATATGAACTATTGTTAACAAAGATGGTGCTAGTTTGCAGTTTCTGTTATCATCCTTCGAAAATGTTTAAACTCTGCCAGATATGCTTTATTTGCAAAATTTATCAGTTAGTATAATATCACTTTAAGCATTTTAGGGACCAATTGCATAAATTAAAAGCTGTATTATCTTAGGCTGCCTGTTGACCTGATGATCAGGTTGTAGCATTATTACAACTTGCTGAGATGTATAACCAAGAGCCAAATACAGATGGAGTGTTGGTGCTAGTACCATTTACATTAATGGGCAGGGAAGACAACTTTTAAGTGTTTCAGATAATAAATCTACAAACCACTTACCAGATATTAATGTGAGTGATTGTCAAGACATAGCAAGAACTAGATTCATCCTGTTCATGCTTGATGAGGTCTTTAAATGTGCTTGGAGCTTGTTCCTCAAGAAGACCAATTTATATGAACAGATTCCATTGGTTGTGTGTTTTATTTAAAGGTGACGATGGAACAATTAAAAGAGATTCTCATGGGGACATTTTAACAAAGATAATGTTTTCATCACCTATAAGTTTATTGAATGACATTTGGTTGACTGCTTTAGAAAATAAGGTGGTACAACATCAACAACAACAGAAACAGAAACATAACACTTCCATTAATAATTTTAGATTTATATATGAGATGTTCAACTTTCAATGAATCAATTTCCATCCTATCAGCAGAAGTGAAATTTGAAACATTTAGTAGATAAATTAAAGACAGTGGCAAGTACAGGGCCAATTCCAAGTAGCTAGATAATGCTTATAGAGGTATGCTCATCAAAATTGTAATAAAAATTGTTATATTGATGTTATAGATAATTTTTAAGCTATGATTGTGAAATAGATCAGTGTGATGATTTGAAGTAGAAAGTTATGACTGAAAGCAAAAATCAGATGAAGAAAAGACTAGACAAATGTTAATAAGGAAAATACTTCATTTGAAATTTCAAGTGAACTACCACTATTACTAAAATTACTAAACAGTAAAAGTAAATAATCTGGGATGAACATTTGTAGTATTAAGCAATCTAGGAATTTTTGAGAAAGAAATATTTACCAATGTTTAATGAAAATCCTGCTTCCAAGAAATACAAGTCAGGTAAGTATATCATGATCATGCACATGATCACCAACATCATCATCATTCAGCAGTAAAGGTAACAATTTAGTATGAAAATTTGTGATAATCAACTGAGAAAAAATATTCTCTAGAAATAACTCATCATAAATTCTCAATAATGAACAGAATAGATTAACGGAATATTCTAAGATATTATGCCAATCTAAATCTTCTGTGCCTTTATGACCTTGACAATGATAAACCTGTGCCAACTATATCTTGCCAATGTAATTGATTAGCTTGTTTCTGAATATGGGATTAAAACTGTTCCATATCAATCTCTAAAAATATATCAACTCCTTAAAGCTCCTAATTCTGCCAAGAATAGAAACAGAACAAAAATAGTTAGTTACACCAGGTGTTGCTAGTCTTGCAAAGTTTTCCTATACAGACTTCATTTTCATCAATCAGAATAAGAACAATAAAAGCAATTGACAAATATTCAATTCACTGCAGTTATCAAGAGTTAAATTTTTAAATACAAAGTATAGTAAAAAATAAATAATGATGGCATTATGAGATGTTATTCATATTAACCATATTAAACTTCATACCTTAATAGCATGATATATCAAAATTTTAACATTAGTAAAAACAAAACATATATATGAAACAGCTTCTAAAAACTATCAACACAGTTGTATGTTGATAGTTTGTTGATGAGTGAGGTTCACTTTTATCATTTGCTGACAGATGCCTTATCTCTTTTAGCTCTTTAATAAAACCTCCTGACAAAAGCAATTGGACAAAGTAAACTAGATAGAAATTAAAATAATAATAATACTTAATCTAAGAATTTTTTCTTTCAATCAATATGGACATATTTTGATCGAGAAATAATTAAAACCATTTATAAATTAAATTAACAAATGGTTTATAAAATTAATAAACAACAAAATATGAATAATAGTGAAAATATTACTACAAAAGTCAGTATGAAATAAAGTGAATTAATAATAAAGATATTACTTGCTATTTATTTACAAATTAATTCTGTCTTTGGTCATCTGGTTCTTTTTATTTGTCTTCATCTGCAACTTTGTTCTGTCTGACTTTACTATGTATATCTAAAAGTTTCACTGGTAACTAACTTGGGAGTAGGGTTAGTCTATTGTTCTTGAGAGCAAATAAGAGTGTGTTTGCCATTTCTTTGCTTCATGTAATCTGACATTTATTGATTCTTCTATCATACTCACTCTTGAGAATTATGATAGCCAATGTTGGACAGAGTAATTGATTCATTCATGATTTAGCCATAAACGGAAATTCTGAAAATGTCTCTAAATTCTTATCAATCAGTATAAGAAAGAAAACATAAACAACTGTGGGAAACAGGATGATAATTTCTGTTCAATAAGGAAATAACTGATTCTTATTTTGTAATTATTTTGGATTAAGTGTAAAAGATGGAGATTAAAAAAAAGTTAATATTTTAGTCAGAAAAACAAATCAAAATCATTACTATAAAGTCTTGCTATAAAGAGTTTCTGTATAGCTTTTGATTGTAATAAATGCAAGCACAAAATTAAGTTTCATGAAATCAAATACATTCTGGAAGCTTTGAACAAATAGTTTCTCTACTTCATACGACTCTTCAGTGCAATTAGTCTAAGCATAAGATATTTATTTTAATTTTGCTTTACTTTACAGAATCACTTGCATATGTAAAATAAAAAAATTAAAACATGTATTTTTCCTGATATCCTATAAATTCAGTTTTAAAATATAATTACATTTTATTGTGGATATTATAATAAATATTAAACTACAGACATTGTTTAATATTTGCTCTTAATTTAATCTGTAAAATAATGTCATTTTGTTAAAAGGGATTGCATTGAATGTATAAACCAATAAATATACAAATTAGAGGGAGTTATACAGCCTGTAACTTTTCACAAATTCAACCTTATCTATTATATTATTAATTATATTAGCAGTTTATACTGTAAGAAGCACTTCTGTTATTCATCTAAATCATAATAGATACAGGTTATACTTATGCTATGTGTAGAGTAAAAATAAAGGAAGTTTTTGTCTTTGTTATCAAGTTTATCCTAATAGTTCTTGTTGCTACTAGTACCTCCCAAATAAGTGTGCTAGTGTAGTGTTACAACACATATAAGTTGAACTGAAATTATGTTTGAATTATAATTAGTCATGGATATATACATATTCATTTTGATTTTTGCTGACAAGTTACATTTCATAAAAAAAGTCTTTTCATTGATTGATCCTCTGCTATGGGAAATGGCAGTTGCTGTTTTTTTTTTCATTTTTATATTAATTTATCTAACACCAGACCTTAACACTCAGTTCTATATCTCCATTAATCAATGATATTCTAATTAAAGTAATGAAAAAAGAAGAAAATTTAGTAGGCAGCTCCTACCATCAGATGCAACATTCCCTTGATGAAGTTGAAAAATATTTTAACTGAAATATATTCAAAACAACAAAGATGAAAAGATTAGTCTAAAAATATAAGGAAAATGAAAATAAAGGAAAATAATTCATTTCAGAACTTCAGAAAACAATATAGGAAGTGTAAATAATATACTGACTAAATATATTCAAAAAAGTAATGAGGAAAACAATACTCTGAAAAGTAAATGGAATAGAAAACTTGTTGACTGAATTAATTCTTCAGAATAATTGTATTCTTATTAATACTGATCAAATTTAATTAAAATATTTCAGAACTTTTAGGAGGAAATTTTTAAAATATTTATTGCTTATCAGTCTGTTAGTGTTACTATTATAAAATAAAAAATGAATTATGACAAAAACATTCTTTTATTACACATTGAGACACTAGAGTATATGATATACAATATATATAGGGACCTTATAAAGGTTAATGTAAAAAAATAGGTGTAAGAAAAATCTTAATTTCAGTATTAAGTAGTAAAATCATTCACTACACATATGAATTACTATATATGTATATATATATATATATACTCCATCAGGATTTGAGACTACATCTATGGGGGACTGTTATTGGATCTGATGTGCCTAAGTGCTTGGCCACATAGAACTTCTGGTCAAACAAGATGTAGTTGGATAAAAAAATACTGTTTAATTAAAAAACAGAGCTTCTACTCAAATATGAGTATCCATCAAAATAATGTTTAGACCTATATATATATATACACACACACACACACACACACATGCACATGTTTACATACACACACATATGACTATCAAAAAATGAGTCGTTTTTTTATCTCAGCATTAACTTAGCTTAGTCATATTTACTGAACCAATTAATCTTCATTGTCCTTTTAACCATAATTTTGTATTTATTCTGAGATCTTTTTTATTTCAATCATCAAAAGATACATGCTCACTCTATGAAGATTTTATCTAAAACCATATTTACTGTTTCCATATGTTGTAGGTGAGGAATGTTTAATCCACTCAACAGGGAGTTAATAGACATTCCTAAAATGATGTGAACTTTCATGCCTACCATTGTACAATCTATATCAACTAACTCATATCGATTTTTAAAAATTTAATTTCAGCTCAAACATGGTGATAAAGTCACTAAGATGCAAGGGGTTACTGAGAGTGAAAAAAATGCAGAAAATGTTATTGTAGAGAGATTTTCACAGGTGAAAAGAAACTATAAGAATAGAACTTATGGTTGCATCTATCAATTTTAACAGTAAAATAATGAGACCTAGCTAACAATCTAGTACTGTACTTAAATTCAGGAAGTTGAGGTAGCAAAGAGGAAAGTTCATGAGAACAATCGCCATAAAAATAATTATAGAATTATAGGGAAGATACTTTATGAAGGTGGGAAAGTGACTGAAACTGAGATTTCAGGTCAGGACTAAACACAACGATATAATATGATTGAATAATTGATGCAGTCAAAATTGATATGAGGGAAAATCCAATGAGAAAAAATGAAATAAATTACAAAATATTTCATCATCACCACTTCATCATTACTATCTTGTAAAAGGATGAAGATGATGGTTTGATAGAGAGAAGATGATAGTAGGATAGCTTAGCAGAAATGCAGAAAATAAAGAAAATAAAAAGAATCAATGTACATATGTTACCTAGCTAAGTTAAAATAACTTAACAAAAGAAACAATAAAGCACAATTCTACTTTAAAAATTTATTTATCTAAAAAATGTTTTTTGATTATTTGGGTTTTATTTAAATAATTTTCAATATTTGGTGGATGTAATGAATTCAGAGTGAATTTATCAAAATATTGCCTTTTCATTTCATTTACCTTGTTAAAAGTTAATTATAAAAAACTACTCTTGAAGTGTGCAATAATTATGCAAATCAAACATTACACAAGAAATATTTCAAATCAAAATTAAAATAAAAACTGCTTATTGATCCACCCCATGCAAAGAAAACTTAAATAAATTATAAAAAAAATATATAAAAAGAGTTAATTATTATCCCTAATAACATAAACATAGAAGAATTTTATTCACAAAAATTATTAATCAGTTGACTGAAGTTTTGTGAGCTTGGTCAGCCAGACTGATGATATCTACAGCTAGTTAGTATAATCACTAACTCCAAAATACTTTCTTTTTTCTTTTTGGATTCTATCATAAATATAACAAGAAAGAAGCAATATTTAACTAATGTTCTTGAAATTGGAATTTGCATAAACGGAAATACAAGACCTCACAGAAGTCAAACACTGTATATTCCTAATTCTGAATCCTTATCAAATTCAACATTAAAAAAAATATCCATCTGTGATATTTTGTGACCTCAATTTCCATGATCCTAGGTGGGCTGGATTTATATAGCTGCTTACTTATTTAAAAGTCTTTTACTGAAAAAGGTGACCTGGCCCAAGAGAAGATAATAATAAGATAAAGAGAAAAGCAGAGACAGAAGTCAGTTTTGTGGCAGTTTAAGTGAGGAAGCCATTAGTTACTTATATTTCTTCTCACATCAAATTGTATTAAAGAAAATGAAGCTATCAGCTTTCTTTTAATAATGCAAATATTAAATCTATCTAGTGTCTCAAAATCCTTGACTTATTCCAAGAGTTGTTTGTCTATTTTGGAAATGATATTGACACTGTAGGTAGGTACAACTATTTGTATAAAAACATAAATATATAATTGACAGCATTGGTCTTTGATGTTATCTCTTACTAGATGACTACTTTACAAAGTTTTGTTATGAAATATCAAAAGAATTCATAATATTATTATTCTCATATTTTCTTAGTTTTTATCACAATGTCTTGTTTACTACAAGAAAAGAGTTACTATAGAACTATGGATTCTTTTGTTGTTACCACAACATAAAAGGCTAATCCATTCTATAGTCTTCTTCAAAAGTAATAATTAGTATGGAAAGTTATCTCTCTCTCTATCTATCTATCTATCTATCTATCTATATATATATATATATATATATAGTACTTTTTGAAAGTGATAGCAAATATATGGATCAGCTCATTTATATGCTGGGCTGTTCTCTAGTTTTTTTCATGCTTAGCAAAAAAACTCATAAGTTACTGAAATTTATAATAGCTTCATTCAGATGTTTGTCTGCTAAACTAATTTATATAACTTCATTTAATTTTCCTATATTTCAGGAATGGTCTTTTCTTATCCCAGAAAAAGTAGTTTGAGTTCTTCTCCCACCATATGTGATTTGTCATTCCAAACATTCTATTTCATATTTGGATATAGCTTCTGACCATCTAGTATATTTTATAGATTTTATTTGAGTGGTCAAAAGGTAATGCTAACAAAATAAAATAAAAAATAGACAAAAAAGATTGGTTCAATAGTTGGACAACTTTTGGAATCATGACTGTTTTCAAAATGACAGAATGAACCTAAACTGATATTTTTATATTAGTTATAAAGATTGAAGTTACTAAAAAATGTTTACAGTTGATCAATATTCTCTGTTAACTTCAATAATCAAATATGGATTATCCACAAGGATGTTTTTAGTTTTACTTTCATCCTTTAAACAAGTCTTTGTGTGTTTACATGTAGACATGTGTATATATAAGCATATATTATGCACATACGTTCATATATATATATGTATCCATTTCTATATATTTTGTGTAGAAAAATAGCTGTATATGAAGATAGATAGAATCAGGTGAAGAGAATAAGAGAACATTCAGTATTTGGTATATACTTTTGTTTATTTTTAATCTTCTCATGCAGTTATTTTTATAATATATCTGACATTAAATATAACAGTAATGAATGTAAAATCAGCTTGTATACAAATGAAATGTCATGAATTGGAGAGATAGCAAAATCTGTCCAAAATGAAGCTAAATAATAATAATAATAATAATAATAATAATAATAATAAGAAGAAGAAGAAGAAGAAGAAGAAGAAGAAGAAGAAGAAGTAGAATCATTGAAAAAGAGAGAAACTGCAGAGGTCAGTAGAACCGTAGTCTCCATTCTTTGTGAATTACAGTAAGTGAACTTAAAATGACTAAATGAATGAAAGGAAATCTAATTTGCTTTCGGTACATAATGATTTGGTATGTGTTTATATAAAATAAAATAGTTGAAGAAATCAAATATTTCTGCCAAGTCTAGTACTCAGTCACCTGAAGGCAAAAATATAATAAATAGTAATATACTCTCAGCCTTACAACATCGAGTTTTCAGATCTATATTTAAAGTCAACTATTGGTAAATGGCTGTAAAGAAATGCAATATGAATTCTAGACGCTGAATTTTGATTTAAAGAAATATTTATAGTAAACTTAATTTTATATGAAAAAGAAAGTGCCAGATATTAATTATAACTATATATCACATATGAATAAATATGCAAACTGAAAGTATTTTTATATGAGGGAGAAAATATCAAATATAAATTCTGATGGCAGATACTTAAGTTAGGTTTTGAAGATAGAGTCAGACAGACAACTCTTCAGCACTTCTTCATATATATATCTATATCTACACACATACACACACACATATATGTATGTGTATAGTGTGTTTAGACAGAAATCCCTCTTTTATACATGTTTCATTAAAGATGATAGACAAGATACTGTGATTAACCTTTTTATTTACTTTTTCTAGTGTTTGAACAAGTGTTTTCTTTTCTGGACACAGTGTGTAGAAACTGTTCAAACGTTCTGTAATTCCAATACTTTCAGCTATACTTTTAACGATTATCAAGGATGATTTTATTTTTACTTTTTAACTGCATGTATGAGTGTTTTATTTTAAATAAGATAAACCTCTGCTGTTTTCAATATTGAATACAGTATCATTGGAGGACTTTAAACTGGCTGAATTTTAGGAAAAATGTACTGACACTTCTTTTTCTCTTGCTGCCTGTACTGAGAAAATGTTCTGGCTATATGAAGGCACATAAAAAGCATCTTCGAGCATTACTTTGTGTGCTTTGTTATTTCTCTCCTTTTATAAAACGCTTGCATCTTCTTTAATTGAGACTCCACACTTGGTCTTACTACCATCTACTAGTTCAATAAAGTATGTCTCCAGTTTAAAAGAATTTTCAAAATTTACAAATTTTGATTTGTCTTTAATGATGTTAGCTCCACAGTTAACTAACAAATTCTTTTAACAAGAGTTTTTTTCTCGCTACATTTATAAAATTTACAGAAAAAGCAAAGGAATTTTCATTATATATAAGGTCAGTTAACACAACATATACCAGTAACGCAAAAACAAAGGAATTTTCATTATATATAATGAAAATTCCTTTGTTTTTGCGTTATTGGTATATGTTGTGTTAACTGACCTTTTTCTTCTGTAAAAGTTTATATTGGAGAGGTCTGTATTGTTGAAGTTTACTTGTTTACAGATGCTTATCATCGGATAATGTCCATAATCCAGATATACACCAATTTAAGGCCTTTTAAAATGCAAGCAAAGATAATTAATACAAAGATATATATAGTATATACTGATAAAAATTTTATATCTCTTAAAATAAAAATATACAATATTCAAAGAGTTCATAAGTTCCTATCAGAAAGTTTTCAAGTTGAAAATCTCTAAATCCTTTAGGATATAATAAAGAAAGAGGGAGAATAGTTCTTGTAAAATGTATATGTAGGTATCATACATACATATACATTTTACATGTATGTAAGAATTTCTTGATAGCAGTAATTCTTTCAACTCTCTTGTGGGCCAGTAGCATTCGTTTCCCAGCTTGATTTGGGCGTTAGTAATGTCAGAATTTGAAATTGGGAATACCACCCTGTCTTCTGAAATGCTCACAAAAACATGGCGGACTCGGGATGTGAGTCCACGTAAAAAAAAAATTTTACAAACGTTAAGAACTAATGTATATGTGCAAACAAATGATAATGTATTAACAACAAAGGTATACAAGCGACAATGACAATGGTGTGTGTGTGTGTGTGTGTAACGAATGTGAAAACGTTTTTGGTCAAAAGTACGTGAAGTGAATGAATGTGCGTACGTACTTGTGTGTTTATGTATTGTTCATGTGTTTCCCAAAGGGAAGCGCATTCTCCAGCAGAGGTTACATGTTGGCGGATAAGGTAAGAAGAGAATGAGAAAATATTACAGAGTATTTATAGTCCTGAGAGCACCCACTAGGAGCAGTTTCGAAAATTAGGAGGAGGTAACCGACAATACTCCCCCTCAGTTGGGTAGAATTTTTTTCTGCCCATATGTAAAGTTCTTGTAGTTTTGTTTCTGTCTCCGTGAGCTGAAAGGAAAAGGTGTCGGGAATGTTGTTGAGATGCGTGAATCAACAAAATGTACTTATGCTGTAATCAGGGTGCTGTATTATATTCTAGTTGAATCTATATTCAACGCTCTGGAAAATGCGTTTGTAGTGAAAATTGTTCAGAGTTTGCTATTAAAATTTGTCTTTTTCCAATAATCCACGATGTATTGGTTTTTTTGTCGTCCCGGCGTATTGTTTCCTGGCCGTTGGAAGAGTTTTGTTTGAGAAAAATCTCCTTTGTTTGCTACGCTTGGATAAAGTTTTCCTGCGAACCTTAGAAAATTTGTTATCGTCTCTGCTCTGATGACATAGTCCATTAGACTTTCTTTTCTTGTCAATTAAACGGTAAAGACAAGTGATTTTCCTGTCCCCAAGGAATGTACCCTTAAGATCTGCAAAGCTTTTCTACCATAATTTCTTGCTTCTATGATGTGATAAACTTCTGTTGTCCAAGCAATGAACTAGCTCTGCGAACGCGTTGCCATTTTTGCTTTCGTCCGGCCGGTCGTTTCCGAGAAGAAGTGCTTCCAGGAGTTTTTGCAGTCTCATATACAGTGTAACCCGGATATAAGAGACCCGGATATAAGAGAAACCCGGATATAAGATATATTTTCTCTGGTCCCAAATTAGAGCCTGTGTTAATGTATATAAAATAGACCAAACCCGGATATACGAGACTTCTTCTCCGGTCCCGACATCTCTCTTATATCCGGGTAACACTGTATCAAAGAAATTTTATTCCCATAGTTCAAATTTGCCTTCATCGCTATCAAAAGATATCCTTTTTCTATTTTGCTGCCCATAACCTGTTAACAATTTGGTGGAAACTATAGCAGAAATTGATAACAGTTCCTGCAGTAAATTTTATAAAAACAGGGGAGGGGATAGTGTAAGTGTAATTTCAAGAATAAAGAGTTACAAAAAAAAAAAAAAATGTCAGTAAAACTAAGGGAATTAATCAACAGGGACTTTTGTAAGGGTCATTTCCCGTTTACTGTTAGTTCACGATTTTATGTTTTTTATCAAGAAAAATCTTGATATTAAAAATTGCCGCAAAACAGTGTTGATTTATTTAAGACGTAATGGTATGTCTCTAATTTATATTTAGATACTGTTTTCAATTTTTCTAGTTGAATTGTTCATCTATATTGCATATGAACCATTACTGTACATAGGTCACAAAAAAATCTGTACTTTATATGAATACTACCTTATGAAAATTGAGATGTAGTAAGGGGGGACACTATCATAGATTCAATTAGTGGACATGAGAACCTTGTACCGGCCCTGATTACGAGTCTTGTTTTTATGCCTTTATTAATGTTCTGGATAAGAGAGGAGACGATCTTTCTCTCTCATCCAACTTCCAGAAAAATGATTAATCAATCAAAAACCACTGGTTATGATACAACACTACAACGCATGTAAGCTACATTGGTACGAAAATGCATATAAATCTGGAATAGAAGTAAGAATCGAAAATATAGATGTGCAGCGAATTCCAATAAAAATAAAATAAAATATATAAACAAAAAAATAAAAAGAATTTAAATTAAAATAAGGTAGTTGCGCTTTCTTTTAAAACAATTATCTTTTTACCTCTCTCTCTCTCTCTCTCTCTCTCTCTCTCTCTCTCTCTCTACGAGAAAGGAAAATAAAAGAGGAAGAAGAAGAGAAGACTGAAACCGGCCAAACACCGTAAGTTTGCAGGAGCGGAGTTGACTTATTTATGACTTAATATAACCCAAATCTTTGAGGCTCCATGTATAACTTCCGTTATAAAAAAAATAGAAAGGAACGGAACACCGGAAAATAAAATAAAAAGAAATTGATACAAAGAGACTTTTAATGTTCGCCCCAAATTCTCAGGCCTATTCAAAGGGATAAAAACCTGACACCTCTAGCCCAGAAGAGAGGGTAGCAGAAGCACGGCAGAGAGGAACGGAACAAAAGAACGCAGCCATAAGTGACGCGTGAAGAAACAGTTAAGAGTTTATCGGCTACTGACATTTCCGGCCTGTTTTGGGGCCGAAACGAACACTGTAGATTGACACTGACCTAATTTCTCAGATTCTACTACCCCTATCATGGTCTTAGTTCTAAACGTCCACTAACAGACATTTGTCAAGACTGCTACCAATATCTGCCTTGTTAACGAGCTTCTTGCTACACCGAATACCAAAGAAAATAAATAAAAATATATTTATTTATTTTAACCGTTGAATCAGTTCGTTTTTATTCCCTAAGTTTTCGATAAAATAATCATCCTACCACCACTGGGTACACTGGCAACGTTCAGATGTGAACCCATATGCTACAGATGCATACTATGAGCCGTATAGTGGCGCATCAGCGAATATAATGGACGAATATCAATTCAGGGTATTAAGAAGAAGGGCAACAAATATAGGACAACTAAGACCAAATTACGACATAATCAAAACTATACAAAGAGAAATGTCAGTGAAAGTAGAATTTGAATCGATAATCCGGAATAAGAACAGGGGTACAAAGACAAAATTTATCATAGTAAAGATGGCATCTAGATAATCCACTTCTGATAGGAAGTGACATGCTGATAAAACTAAGCATGATGATTCTAGAACCGATAGGGAATCTTAGAGAAAAATGAACTCGGAATCAAAAGAAACGCAGATTTCAGAAACGCAGATTTCAGAAACGCAGATTGCGAAAGAAATACTAAAGAAATATGGAAAAGTAACTGGAAGGAATAGGTAGCATAAAAGAACGAAAGACTAGAAATAGAAACAGGAGTAAACCCAATAGCACAGGAATCCAAACGCACAAAGGGTATTTCCTAGAGAAAGCATTCAAACAATGGATAGAACAAGAAGAAATGGACGGTATATTGGAGAATGTACCCTGGAACTATTGCTTTGTGCTCACCCCTAGTCGGTAGAACCAAAGCCAAAATACGCAACTAAAGAACGAAACAGACTAGAGAAAAACATATGATAGGTGCGAGCATTGATAAAGGAGTATCAAACCAGTATAAAGTGGCTGATTTGTTCAAGCAGCTATAGTCGATTCATAGTCGAGGATTTCATATACCATTTACATTACAAAGATGCAAAATATTCAATAAGGTTCACTTGAAAGTAAGATATAGCATCAAGTAACGGTCGACAAAGAAATAAGAAAATTATCAAGATTTAAATGCACCATGGGGAAATTACTGACACAAATCTATTAATATTCAGAGCGAAGTCATCACAAGACGTGCTTGACAGAGTAATATTTCGTTTATTCGGAGACAGGCATAAATAAAAGAGAAAACATTACATTGGGAGGAAAAGATAAAGAAGAACACAATAGAAAAAAAAGTAGTACAAAGAGCCAGAGAATACGGAATTAAATTCGATCAAGAGAAATAGGGAATTTGAGAAGAAAGAAATTACATTTTTAGGATACCTATTCACATCAGACGAGTTAAAACCAGACCACAGAAAGATCGAAGCAGTATTTAACTGCGAAACACTAAAATTGAAAGAGGAAGTGAGAAGTTTTCTCGGGATGACTCTGTATCATAACAATTTTATAGAGAATTACGCAAAGCACATCTCTAAGGAAGACACCCGAAAAAAAATCAAATTCGAATGGAACAGGGAAGAGAAAAAGCGATAAAAACAAACTCAAATTATTAATATAACAAAACGCAAAACATTCGCAAACAAAACCAGTGATACTGCGGACGGAAATTAATTCCATGAAGGTCTACGAGCCGCCTTATTTAAGAAAGGACTGAAATGACAACAGCTACTACACTTCATCAGTAGGAGCTTAACATAAGCAAAGAAATAATACAGTTAAACAAAGAAAGACGCATTAGTTGTGAAATGGACATTAGCTAGATTCAGAAACTAACTAACAGGTTTTTAGCGTCCCCCCTGGAGGTGGGACGATATGAAAGCACGTTTTTCGTATTAAAGATGTTAAATTTGACAAGGTGAAACAAAAGGAAAAACAGAACGAGGATATGTATGATTAATGCTAAGTTTATTATATAAAGAAGGGGGATATTGGTATGCTAATCACGGTAATGGTGGTCGGACTGGTCGTGTCGAAGCTTGGATTGGTCATGTCGACGGTTGGAGTCAACGTGCAGACGTCCCGGTCGTGTCGACGGTTGGAGTCGAGGTGCAGACGTTCTGGTCGTGTCGACGGGTGGACGTTGAGGTGCAGGCATTGCTGGTCGAGGTCGAAACCTCCCGTAATAATTACAACCGATAGTATACGGTAAAGGTTGGTTGGTCGTCGCAGATGATCGATGTTGGTCGCCGTAGATGATTGCTGCTGATTAGCTGGTCTGGTTTGGGACTGGACATGTCGAGAAGGAACAGGTAGCTGGCGTTGCGATGTTGTTGGGCATATCGAATATCCGGTAACTAGCGTTGCGTGTCTGCTGGTCGAGTCCGATATCGAAACCTCCCGTAGTAATCATATCCGTAGTGTACGGGAAAGGTTATGGACGACGTGCGGGCAGCCAGTAGGGACAGAATGCCGAGAGTCGATCATGGGCAAGGAGCCAGAAGAAAGAAGGCGGAGTAAAGAGAGAAAGAAAGATAGTTCCAACTCGCGTCCAGTTGGCAGACAAAAAAATGGGAGCGTAAATTAATACGCAGCCCTGGTTGGCGTCCTGGCAACAAAAGGCCAGGAGCCTGCGTACAGACCGTTCAGGCGCCGACCGTGAATTCGAGAAGTCGCTGTATTATGATAAGGGAGACCAACAACAGACATGGTCTTGCTAAAATGCTAAAATATTTCTCTAAAAAATGAGTTGAAATTTGCTACGCAAAAACTAAGGTCTAAAAATGCGAAGATCTGTATTACAACTAGGTTCGTAATACCAACGAACTAAAAGGTAATTAGCTCATCTCTAAAATGAAATTACCGGCGTATACAAAGGTCAAGGTTGAAAATGTCCTGTTCTCTTCCGCCAAAATCCATAATCATAACAATGCATAAATCCTTCTTAGTTTACTAATATGTAGTAGTAATATTAGAAGGTTGGAGTTTGCCTGTCTTGTAACTTATAAAGATAATGTCTTGAATGTTAGTGATAGGTAATGTTTATGGTGAGTGTTAATAAGAGATAGTGACAGTATACAACATCTCTGGTCTTTTAAAGAAGAATTTTTTTCTTTATTAATTATGCCGAAGACCTTTTAAATTTATTATTGTCATATTTTATATCTTACTGGGACTTTTATTATCCTTCCTCTTATTATTGTGGTATTTTGTTATTTAGTTGATATATTTTTTCTTGTTTATTTGTTTTGTTAAATATGTTTTCATAGTCAAATTGCGTTTTGGGTCTATTGTTTGTTGGGTGTTCTTTTCTTTTTATATATCTTCTGTGTACATTCTTCGGTAGTTAGTGTCATGATTTAGAATTGTCTCCCTTGTAGAACTTTTCTCTAAACATAATGTGGCCAGTTCAAACATGATTGGCTAGCTAGTCTTTGTGTTCTATTGTTATGGGCGTGTTCATTGTGCATGTATCTTTTGTATTATTAATGATTCAAGAAAACAACGAAACTCCACATGGGAATCAACAAGTATATATTGAAATAACATACAAGAACAGAATATACAATAATTTGTATTCAATATATAGATTAAAAGAAAATAAGTTGCTATCCTTTTACTGTATTTTTATTTGTAATTGATTGTTCGAAAGAAAGTTCTCTTTAGAGAGAAATGTTCAGTCTACTGTTAGAATAGATAACACAAGAATACAATTGATCAGAAAGTGTGTTGTGTTAGAGAAATCAACAGTCCTGGTTGATTGAACTTGGCTGAGTCACAGAGAGATATGTATATATGTATTACAAAATTCTGTCTGTGTGTGCATTTGAAATGTTGTGAGTAAAGTCATAGGTTTGTGTTGACAGGCGAAATTTGATGGACTCTACTGGCGGCTTGTGAAAAAGTCGCCTCTTGTAAAGCTACAGATAGGTTACCAGCAAAAACGCGAGAAAAACTGGTTTTGCACAAAAATATGTGATTGGTTAAAATTTGACTAATTGCTAAATTTGTACTTACGAAACAAGTAAGCGAGTTCAAAATCGAACGACTGCGATGGTTAAATTGTCCCATAGAAATGCAATATTGATTCATTAGCCAATCGCAGGCTAATAAAATGTGGGCGTGGAAAAACATAGCAGTCGCTACACACAGAATGGCCGAAAGAACCACTGGGCTAAAGCGTGCATAAATAAATCAAAAAGGGAACATGGAGAACATGCAATTTAGACCAAATACGACACTAAGGCGGCTAGTACCGAGAAGACATCGAGAGCCACGATCAGAAACCAACTGGACTCATAGCAACCGTATAGATACCCTAAACGAGAGTCTAAATGATAAACTAGATGAACATTCTGATCAAATGTCTTTCCACTCGATTGAGCAAAAGAATAAGAGAGACATCCGAAATGAAGCTTTTCAAGTTTAGATATACAACAGACCAGGGATCCATAAGCTAAAGGCAAAAGTTGACACTGGACACACACCCCTTTTCAGAAAATTGTTCTCCGAAAAAGTCAACCCAGATGGATTGCCACTTCCCGACTCCACACGTCCGGAAACAGCTATACCTAGTGCACAGAATGGTGCAACCATATCCAAACATGGCTCTGTGAATATACAATGTGCATACAACTATGAATGGAGAAGTATCAAATTCTATGTAGTTACCGTGGATACCCAGCCGTATTGGGACTTCCTTCCCTCAGAGAGTTGAAGCTAGTAACTGTACATTGTACCATTCAGCAAATAAAATGCCCAATAAACTCCATAGAAGATTTCATGGATCCTGATCGTTTTCATAAATTTGGCGAATTTTCTGGAGGATACCACATTGAATTGATAACAGACACTAACCCAGTTATCCATGCACCCATGAAATGTCATATCCATCTTAAGGAAGAAATCAAAGCAAAACTAAAAGATAAGGTGACCCAAGTAATTATTAGGAAGATAGATGAGCCTACTGACTGGGTGAACAGCATTGTATTTGTGCGCAAAAACAATGGAAAACTCAGGATATGCCTAGACCCAAAGTAACTGATTAACGCCATTAAGCGATACTACTACAAGACCCCTTGCAGGAGGTCTCTCAAAAACTAGTAAATGCTAAGTATTTCACGAAAATGAGTGTCAAGAATGGCTACTGGTCCGTCAAGTTGGATGCCAACCACTAACCACATTTAATTCCCCCTTCGGCCGATACTGCTTCAGGAGAATGCCATTGGACCTAATAATGTCTTAGGATGTCTTCCAACAAAAATGCACATGATCCTGAAGCAATGTCTAAGGACAATCAAACTAATAGATGATGTGGTAGTTTATGGGTAAACCCAGGAGGAGCATGATCAAAACTACCACAACTCATATGTCTATGTTTCAACAGCGGTAAGTGTGTCGATGACCAGAAAGAAATACACTTCTTCGAGTTGTGTTTAGTAAAAATGAGCCTCACCCAGATCCCCATATGGTGGATGAGATAAAATCGCTACTCAGCCCTTCAAAGGGTGCTGGGAATTATCACATATATAGTACCATTTATCTCTTACAGAACCCCTGAGAGAAATGCTAATGAAAGACTCAGAATACAAATGGACAAGTAGCCACCAAAAATCCCTGCAGCAAATAAAGGATATAATCAGCATAGAATTGTTGCTCACTTACTTTGATCCACGAAAGACATCAGTGATTCAGGTTGACGCTTCAGGAAAATGCCTTGGAGCTGCACTCATAAAAGAAAGCAAATCCTCACAGAAACAGAGCAGCACTATGTCAACATAGAACGGAATTAATTAGCAGTGGTGTTCAGATGTGAGAAATTCCAAACCTACATATATGGCTTCCCATTTAACATTGAGAGTGATCAAAAGTTCCTCCTCACCTTCAACAAATGCTTCTTCACCTGCAAGAGTACAACATAGTCATCACGTATCAACCAGGGAAGGACATGACTTTTGCAGATGGACTATCATAGCTCCCAAACAAGAGAGTAAAGGAAGCCATAGACCTGGACATAAAGGTCAACTCTGTGCAATTTTCAACAGAAAAAATTGACACAGATACACCTGGAAACATGTACCAACCCAATATTATGTAAATTGAAGGACATGATTCTTCAAGGATGGGCAAACTTGAGACGAGAGATTAGCCTAGACTCGCAGCCCTGCTGGTCCTACTGTGATTGAAAACTGAATTCTCCTCAAGAGTGGTTGAATATTAATTCCCAAACCTCTGCAACTGGAAATTATACAAAAGATACACTATGCTCATCAAGGGACGGACAAATGCAGATTGAGAGAAATAAGCTGTGTGTTCTGGCATGGTATCAAAAATGACATTGCTAAAACTGTTCAGCAATGTAGCATTTACCAAGAGCATCAAAGAGCAGAGTGTTGAACCACTCTTAACAGCATGAGATCCCAGTAAGACCATGGCGAATTTTAGCTGATCTCTTCCACTTTTGCGACCAGAATTACCTAGTAATTGTTGATTACTACTCCAAATACCTATTCGTATGTAGACTGAGAGAGTTCTCCAGTCAAGAAGTGGTCAACGAGACAAAAGAAATATTTGGAGAACAGGGAGTACTCGAAAGGGTTATCAGCGATAATAGGCCCCACTACAGCTCCAGTCTGTTCCAAGAGTTCACGAAAGAGTGTAAGTTTGAACACCAAACATCGTCCCCGTGGTACCCACAATCAAATGTGATGGCAAAGCGATGCATACAATCTGTGAAGTCTGTTATGAAGAAAGCAGCTCAGTGCAACCGCGACGTCAACATGATTTTGCTGTGTCTTAGAGCTACACTGATAAATGACTTTATTCATTCATCAGATGAACTCTTATACAATAGAAAAGATCAGATATAGATCAGTTAAAAGCACAAACCATCAGGCAAGGAAAGACGAAATAAAATAGCAAACCGCCTATAGCAAAGGTAATCAACACAAAAATTATATCACAATCAAATTATTAGGGAGCTTCACATACTCGATGCGGAACAATCTGTCCGTGTGTAAAATCAGGATACTGGTAAATGTACCCCTGCAATTGTAAAACGGACATGCACTGAACCAAGATCCTATATAGTACTGACTTCCATTGGACAGGTCATATGCCGCAACCGACGACACCTAAAGGAAGACCATTCCCAGACTGGAAATAACACTGTAGTTAGCCAACCGAGGATCCCTCCCAGCCCCCCCCACCAGTGGTCATCTCCAACGAGATCAGCCCGGAAATCAGTCACGTACCAGCCAGTCTACATACGAAATGAGACTGTACTCAAGAGACTGTGACCACAAGTTCAAGTCGAATCATAAAACAGTTCTTAAAACTAGCATAGTTAAGTAGGTGTCTTGCTTTCAAATGCTTTCTTAAATGGTTTTTTTTTTTTTTTTTTTTTTTTGATAGTCTGTATTTTCCTTTCCGTTAATCGATTTGACTGGAAATTTTGGACTTGTAATGTGCTTGAAATCCCATTCTTTTGCGATTTTTTAAAAAATATGTTGACGTATTCTGGACCGTTGTCACTGATGACTATTTGAGGGATGCTGAAACTGGCAAAAGCATTCTTCATCTTTTTCATTACTTTTGTTGACTCACAGTTTTTTAGTTGATGTATATCGCAATATCTGCTTGTATAGTCTATAATGACAACATATGTTTTATTATAGAGATGAAAGATATCTGTGGCTACTTTGGTTCATGGGATTATCGGAATATCATGGTTAATCAACGGTTTATTTACTTGCTGGTTCCGATGATCTATGCAGTGTATGCATGTGCTTACAATTTCCTTGATCTGGCCGTTCATAGGTGGCCAATATATCATCTCCTTTTCTCGTGCTATGCATTTTCCCATCCCTAAGTGTCCAATGTAGATCTTCTGTAATGCTTTTTTTCGTAAAAAGTGAGGAATTATTCTTGTACCTTTCAATATTAGCCCTTTTGTAACTGATATTTCATCACGAATAGGCATATATGGTGAAATTGATTTGGCTCCGTCTTTAATTTTCGTAGGCCATGTTATTGCGTATTTTATTAGAGTTTGTAAGATTAGAGCTTTACTTGTTTCTTCTCTATATGTATTGAGTTTGTGATCACTCATAGGATATTGCTTTATGAATATACGTATCCATTTCTGTATCTTTATTTGATAGAAATGCGTGTAATAGCGTGTCGGCTGTTACTGATTCATATCCTGGTATATAATTGAGATGAAACTCGTATTTCTGTAATGTTAATAGAAATCTTTGAATTCTCGGGGACGTTTTGTATTTGATGTCTTGAAAAATCTGTTTTAATGACTTGTGGTCACTTTCGACAATAAACTGTGTTCCATATACAAATTGGTGAAATTTATTACAAGCAAATACTATGCTTAATGTCTCAGTTTTAATAGGACAATAATTTTGTTCCATCGTCATTATCGCATACGATATCGGTAGTCATGTTTGACTGTAATATGGCGCCTAATCCTTTTTTTACTTTCGTCTGTAGTAATTTTGTCTGTAATTTTGGATTATAGAGTTGCAACATTGGGGTGTTTCTATTCATTTGTTTCAATTTTTCTATTACAAACAACAAATAGATCCTTATAAATATATATTTTTAACTGTATAGACACAAACCGTAAAATGAGTTTTTTGTTTAAATAGCTTCTTTCTGAGGCTTGTCAAACGACCAATGTTAAATTCTTTTTTATTAGCTGTAGCTTTTAGGATGTTTTCGCGTCGAGGAATGCGTTTAAATTGTTTTTTGCCAATAAGGAGTGTGTTTTGTTGTGTAGTGTTGCTATGACTGGAATGTTCATATTATTATAAATACTTAGTTTTACTCATGTTTTATGTAATTTTAGTTTTGGACTAATATTTTTTATATATTATCACAGGTAATACGTTCACTTCTACACCTGTGTCTATTTTAAATGTTACCGATGCTTCATTCACTCCAAGATTGATTGTCCATCGATTCTGTTCGATTGTATTTATGTTCTTCTTTTTTAATGGCATCCATGTCATCCTCCTCATAGTCTGACATTTCTGTGCTGCTGGATATTTTTATTTTATGTAAATTCTTTTTCTTGGTTCTGCACATTTTACCAAAGTGTGCCCTTTTTGCCTGCAATTCTTAGTTTTTGTAAAATGCTGGACAGGAGTTTATCCAGTTGTTTTTTTTTCGCGGCCTTTTTGTCTTTTTGATTTGTAATAGCCTTTTTTCTTTTTTTTTTTTGAATTTGATTTTGGTTTTGGTGCCATTATTTTGCACTTGTTTATCTCAGAGATATTTTCTGTTTCTGATGAAGTATTCATTATTTTCAACTGTCTACTGGTTTCTTCCACATTTTGACATGCCTTTTTCTAAATTTAATTCCGATTCTCACAGCATGCGTCTCTGATGCCGCATACTTACATGTCTTTTATTAATCTGTTTGATATTTGACCAAATTTACATTGATTCTCTTTGTGGCATAATTCTGTTACATAATCATCAAATCTTTTTTCGTTTTGTTTGCATATAAAGAACTTAGGCGTGAGGAACTTTAGATTCTTCTTCGGTTGGTAGTACGTATTAAATTTTTCTATCACCACCTGTAGATCGTTCTTCTGTTCTTTATTCTCAAATAAAAACTTTGAGTATATGTCTCTGCCTCTTGATCCTATAAATGTTAATAGAATTGAGGTTATTATTTTCCCAGCCTTCGTATCTGATTCTGTAGTTTGAATTGATCGAACCATTTTATCCATATTTGTGCTATTTTTTTTCGCAACGAAGTTCAATTCTTTTGGATGAGTTACACATTCCATCTCTTTTCTTTTGTGTGTCCGGGATTGTGAGAATTATTAGTTCTATGATTCTGACGCCATTTTGTGTTTTCCTATTGCATTAATAACAAATGAACATGAATAATAACGATATAAAACAATAATGAAAAAAAAATGGTCCTAACAATGTGTAATCTTTATTGATACTACTATGTAGTAATTATATTAGAAGGTGGGAGTTTGCCTGTCTTGTAACTTATAATGGGGATGTCTTGAGTATTAATGAGACATAATGTTCAAGGTGAGAGTTAGTAAGAGGTAATGACAGTATACAACAGAGTGAACCAAGACGACAGAAAACTAGTAATAAACCATGTTACACACAGAGAAAATGTCAAAACCATAGACAGAATCAGAGAGGAGACAAAGAAGGATAGAACATTAAGAAATCTTATATCACATATCATCAACAATGATTGGATAAAAGCAATGAAAGATCCGGAAATGGGACCCATGCATATACATGAAAATCATATACAATAGAGAACAAGATTATTATCGAAGAAAGTAGCTAAAATGGGACATTACCTAGGACACATGGGAAGAACAAAATGAAACAGCTATCCAGAGGAAAGTATTGGTTTCCCAAAATTAATGTTATGATAGACAGAATTATAGATCAATATTACGAATGTAAAGTAGTATCGAGAGAACACCGATTGGAACCAATTAAACCTACTACTATTCCAATGAAAAATTGAGAAAGTGTTAACTTAGATTTTGGCGGGCCCTACCCAGACTGACATCAAAACTTAGTTATGGTAGAAGAGAAATCGAGATACCTAGTAGTGAAAGAAGTAAACAGCATAAAAAAACGAGTGCTAATGTGAACGAAATATTTTTGACATACTACTTTTCCTAAACCCTGCCATCCATCTACTCAAGCTCGCTAGATAGGTTGTTTTCCTCTGTTCTTCTTACCTTCAACCTGTCCCGTCTCGTCCCATGAGTATCAAATTTTTCAAGCCCTCTTTCTTCATTATGTGCCCTCGAAATTTCAACTGTCTCTTCTTAATGTTATGTATAAGTTTCCTTTTTGTTTCCATTTTCTCTAAAACTTTGTTGTTGCTCACATGTTCGGTCCATGATATTCTCATCATCCTTCTGTAGAAGCTTCTGCTGCTTCAAGTCTCGTCTTCATCAGTGAGGAAATGCTCAATGCTATATGGGAGGACTGATATTACGTAACAGTTCAGTACTCTTTTCTTTTTTTTGTGCGAAATTTTTGTTTCTTAATACCTTATTTAGCTTTTGGAAGGCATCTTTCACAATCCCAATACACCTTCGGATTTCAGTGTCACACTTTCCTGAAACGTTCTACTGACACTACTTCAAACGTATAAATTCATGAATAAATTCTTTATTCCTCATCATTATCACTATTCACTAATCTTCTTGGCGTGGGTAAATCAACTGTTCATTTTAACCACTACACCACTATATCATAAATCATTATTAAAATATAACTCTCTAAATTGTGTTTTTTTAAAACTATTCTAAAATCTTATTTTTATTGTAACTTGACATACTTATTAATTTCTTTTAGTTCTATCTGTGTAGCTGTTATGGGAACTTTCCTATAACGATAATGGACTCTTCCTGACACTATAAATACTGCGCCTCTCAAGAAGTATAATGAATGAATGGTGTACGAGTCGAGACAATATTAGTCCACTCTAAACCAGACGGACAGTCATTACTAACACCTTCAACTTCTTGTACTATATTTCTGTTGTAATATATCTTTGTTATTCTACTCTTGTGTTCGTGTTGTTCTTCCTTGGTTCTAACCTTGGACCATAACTGTGGTGCGAGGATATTGGACCATAACAGTGGCGACGAGGAACTGAAAAAAACGAATTCTACGCGGAGGACAAACCTTTTTGCTATCCGTCGCCATAACAGTGGCGACGAGGAACTGAAGAAACGAATTCTACGCGGAGAACCTAAAAAAAAGTATACTCAAGAAACAAGTTCTACGCGGAGAAATCCTAAAAAAAAGTATACTCAAGAAACAAGCTCAACACGGAGAATCTACAAAAAACTTTTTGCTATCGGTCGTCCATAACAGAAGCGATGTAAGTAGTGAGGAAAAAACAAAAAAAAAAAAACAAGTTCTACGCGAACATAAGAAAAAAAAAAGAGAAAATTTTCTTTTTGGACACCAACTTTACAGTTGTAACAAAGACACAAATTCTACACAGGAATTTTTTTTTTTCCGTACTAAGGTTTCAGAATAACAGACAACAAAGACCTGAAGTCTAAACTAAAAGAAAAATGCTTACACATAATTACGGTAAAAATGGAAGATTTTAAGGCAACCATATTGGAACTTATGTAAATACAATTTGAGCAGCAACAGAAAAACGAACAGAAGCATCTGGAACTACAAGAATTATTGCTACGGGTAATAACAAATAAAGGGCAAAATTCCAAAAATGAAACAGTTCTCTCGCAAAATACTATATGGAACTCTATCGAAGATTTCACGTATAAACCAGACGAAGACAAAACCTTCGCAGCTTACTTCAGAAGGTACGAAGATTTATATGAGTTTGATTGCAGGAATTGGTTAGACGCGAGAAAAGTACGTCTACTACTAAGAAAATTAGGGTCTAGCGAACACACTAAATTCGTAGACTACATCCTACCAAGGAAAACAAATGAGTTAACTTTCAAGGAAGCCATAAAACTGTTAACAGAACTATTTAGACCAAATACCTCACTATTCCACAAAAGATGGAAATGTCTGAATCTAACAAAAAAGGACAGCGAAGATTAAATAACATTCGCTTCCATTATAAATAAACACTGTGATGATTTTAAGTTATCTGAACTCAGCCCGGACAATTTTAAATGTGTAATATTCGTTCAAGGCCTGGTTTCGACGAAAAACTCGGAGATCAGATGCAGAATTTTTACAAAACTGGAGAGTGAACAAGATTTGACGCTACAAAAATTGTCTGAAGACTGTCAGAGATGTATAAGCGTGAAGAAGGACTCGAAAGATATAAAAGAATCTGGCATAGAATGGTGGCAATTCTGAGATATTACAATTAGAATGACTATATTTTACAAGAAGTACAAAAGTACAACTGAGAGTCAGGATTTTTTCGGTCTATAATATCCTTATTAATGTTTATGCAATAGAAATGAGTTGTTGACATCTGTATTTTAATAACAAGCAAGCTATGTTGTATCATTGAGGAAAACTTGGTAATTTTATAATATATTAACTTTCATATATGTTCCTGAGTCATTGCTTGGCCAGGGTGGTATCTCGGGGTCTAATGTCGTCTCTACTGAAAATGTTAACTGATCAGCTGATATATTTGTTCTGATTATCCATTCCGTCGTGTCATGAATGATAGTGATTAACTGGCCGATAACCCTACTTATATCTGTGCCGGTAGGCTCAGAAAGCTATTTTAGTGATTAGCCACTTTAATGATTAAATGTGTAAAATTTCCTAAGGGAACATTTTATAGCACATGGAATAATGGTGGTGTAAAGAGTACATGCATAAAATAACAGACAAAATGATTTGCAATGCAAAATAACATTTATTAAAACAAAATTAACAAAAGGAAAGTTTAAAACAAGTTTTTTTGTTAGAAGTAAATTGCGTACACAATGAAATGTTCATGAATATGTCATAGTGGAAAATTACTTTGTGTGTGTTTTAGGTGAGGTCTTCACAGCCGTTGTAGGTTCAGGGTGGAAAGTTCATGACGGTAGTTCGAAAGAAGATAAACCCGGAAGGAAGAGTTACTTTAGGGTTCACGTGTTTTTATATTCGACAGCTGCTGCTGATATAAGGTTTATTTATAGCTGCTACTGCTGCTATGTTTAAGGCACTACACTATTTATTCAAATTCCGTTCTTCCGATTAGATGAAATCCAATGGATGAGTTTTCTTCTCAATCTTATTCACCATTTTTTATTACCTTGAATTAGATACAACGTCGCCATAATCAAGGCTTATCAAATATGTCCCACCCGAACACCATCAGTTGTTGATGTCTTCGCTCATAGGTAGTATTAAAAGCATTTTTAAAACATAAATTTTATATCACTTGAAATTAAAACGTCTGTGATGGCCCTCATGTAAGTCACTACAATTTAATCCATATGTGTGATTGTGAAATATGGATTTGTGTAACTTACTTGAAACGAGTAAGACGTAGATACACTACACAATCCATAATAATTATTTCCTGTGAAGGAAACGTTTCTTAGGTCACTGTAGGATTTTATACCATTTTCTTGGTGCAATTGCTATTAAATTACATTGCAGAGTCACTGATTTTTTTTCATGCGAGATATACCGGAAATATATTGTGTAAGAACTGTTAGCTGACTTTGTTGTCTGATTTGGTCAAGTTCATGCTGTCAAAAATATAGCTTAAAAAGCTTAAAAGCTGCCCTATCGGGCGGCATCTAAGTTAACTCCTATGGAGGGTTCGATAGGGCCTACATCACAATAGGTAGGGAGGAAAAGATACAATAAACTACAGTAGAAATAAAATTGATCGCTGCATTTAAGTATTGCATTAACATCCAAGCTTACCTTTTAAAAGTTCAACGCTTATTCTTCTGACATCACTTAATTTAAAGACAATTTAATGCATATAGGTCGTTACTTTCCGTACAAACAAATATTTTTATTTCATGGGTGACTTTCGTTGAATTTCGCAGTTAATTTCGATTATTGCCAAGTTTATTTCCAAGTTATAAAAATTGTTATCATACAAAAAAATTCGACTATTTTTTACGTGATCGTAAAAAATCGTCGAAAACCATTGCAATAATGAAAACTTATGAATGCAAAATTTCAAGATTGCGCGTCCGGGTCAGGCCCGGAGTGTTTTTAATTTGCTCACAGAGTCGACCTCATTCCAAAATGGTATGATATGTTGGGCTACGGCCTCTAGGAGTAAAGTTGAAAACACAATTTTATTTTGAAACACTATAATTTGAGAACAGTATTTTTTTCATTTGAACATGAGCTATTGTAAGTTAGCGAGTTGTATCCCTTTAATTGTTTTTATCAGTAGAAGCCAAAATGGCGGAATCCGAAAACATTCGCAGTAATGAAAACTTAGGAATCCAAAATTTCAGGATTGCGGGGCCGGGTCGGACCCGAAATGTTTTTAATTTGCTCACGGAGTCGGTCTGATTCCAAAATGGTATGATATATTGGGCTACAGCCTCCAGCAGTTGAAAAAGTGTGACAGTGACACACTGACATTCATATGACAAGTAAGCCATAAACAGTTTTCGACCAAAGGTGTCTAGATTGTGTTTTCATTTTTTTTTGGGGGGGGGGTTCTACTAAGAACCTGTTGTAATACTGCAGTTATGGTATAATTACTACTGTCTGTGATTACTTGATAAATGATTGTTGTACGGTGTGTATATGGCATAACCTAAATAAAATCAATTAATTGATAATGATATAACATTGACAAGAAAAAAGTAAACTCTGAATGAAATAAAATAAAAGTGATTCAAAGTTTACTTTTTTTACTGATTGAAAAGTGCGTACGACATTATCGTTACTGTTTTTTTTAAATACCCTTGAATGCATTTCAAAAGTTGATAAGCCGACGTTGAATTTATTTTAGTGAAAGAACATTTATTCTCTAATTTTGTAGAAGAACAGTTTATATTTCGGATTGGATATTTCTTTTTATTTTGTAATGTTGTTCAATGTAAGGCAATAAACAGTCATAACTACCATTGGCTTTAGGTACGAGGTATTTCGTTACAAAAAAAAGAAAAGAAAAGAGCGCCGAACTTCTGTGTAAAATCAATCCTTCTATATGGCAATGGATGCTAAAAAATTTCCTAACATATGAAGATACTTGAGGCAACAGAGATGTTGTTGTACAGAAGGGTCCTGATAATATCATGTAAACAAAGAGGTATTTTTTAAAGAAAATACTTATACTTAGAACCAGAAAGAAACAGGTGAGAACTCTCTGCGACACATAAAGATAGAGGATCTATAAGATTTGACACTCACAGGACATATTGAAGGCGAAAGGGGACAGAGCGAGTAATCTACCCTAGCAAACTTCTGTAAATCGATGGTCGAAGAGAGAGTAGGGTGGATAGTAAAAAAAGTCAAATATTGTTACGAGTTACAAAGGATGGGAAATTGTGGAGAGCCATTATCGGCTACATTCTGAAGGAACACGGCACATAAAAGGAGATCATGTATAATGGACGTGTCCATTCACTATTTGAATCAGAAATTGTTCCTGTAGCTTGTAACTTTCTTAAATTCCTTTCTGGTTCTTGTTATTTTTCCGTTGGCAATTTTCTGTTTTTGATGCAAACAGGAGCATCACTATCGATCCTGTATATCCTTCATTATATCATTCTTATGTCTATCACATGTGTTATAAAGTCGGAATATTTATCCAACAATTTTCTGATAAACGGTGTATCTTCAATATTATTGACAAGGGAATTAAAAGAGGCTTCAGTCATTTAAATGTGCTTTTATTTCTGTTGTGGATTCCCGATTGAAGTCCGGTACCAATAAATAACAAACGCCAAGAATGAATATAAGAAAATAATGTATTAACGTAATAATACAAACTGGTAATGCAAGTTAGTAGTTCCAGGAATACGGGTTAGTAGCAAAATATATATACAGTATTTGGTCTTGAAGTATCGCTGTATAACTTCTTACTGAGTCTACGTGCTCGCTCACTGTGCCTCCTACAACGCGGTTACCTCACCCTCACTCTTCCGGTTACCTACAAACTTTTACTCTGTCACTCTGGACTCGACTTCGGTCTTGCTCTCTCGTCTTACTTTCGTGTCTTCCCGTAGCAGTAGTATATGTATATACTGGGTGAGTTCATTTGTGTAAAAAGGGGAGAACCCCCTCAACACCCCCTCCTTAGATCCCTTTTTGGGGGGAGTTAATATCTTTTTCTCTTATGGTTGATAATCAGAAGTTCAGTAAATTTTCTCTTCCTGTTTGACCTTCTAGTTTCTGTGTCTTCCTGTGTTCTTTGAATCTCAAAAGCTTCAAAGATTGCATCCATTGAATCGTCATTTTCAGCGGGTGACGAGCTTGACTCTTCAACCCATCTTTTTTGTATTTGGTCAATATGTCTTCTGTGGGTAAACTTTTCGCCTTGTACTGTGTACATCACATTTCCTAGTCTGTTAATTATTGTGCCAGGCTCCCAGTAAGCCATATTGTTCCTGAACATACTAAAATAAACCTGTTCTCGTGGTTTAAATGATCTCTTGGGTACTATAGGAGTATGCTGGTGTTTCTTCTTGTTAGGCAATAACTTATCAAATGGCACGTTTCGCTTCTTTTTACATACTAGTTGGACATTTTCTTTTAATTCAATTCTAGCTGCACCCTTACAAAAAGAGCTGATAGGTAAATCCCAAATGTCGAACTTTTGCATCCAGTCCGTTCCCACCAGATTTCCTGTATCTTTCATTACGAATATTTTGAGTTTTCTTGTTTTCCCGTAAATTTTACATTTAGGATTACTTCTCCTTCGAATTTTATACGCTTTCCTGTAACAGACTTAGCAATTTTCTGTGTGTGTAACATTGTTGGTCTATTAAGCTTTCTCCATGTTTATAGGTTAATTATCGTCAGATCTGAATTATCGTCAAGTTGCAATTTTATCTTTTTATTTAAGATTTCAAGTTCCACATATTTCCTTATTGTCTTCGCCATGCATTCTAGTAGCTCTTATTCTACTAGTAAATTTTCTGTTCCTACATTGGGATGCCTTGTGACCCATTTTTCCACACGCAAGACAGTTTTTATATTTAAAACGACAATCCTTATTCCAGTGTAGTCCCCCAAATCGATAACATGCAGATGGGGAGGGGGCTTATATTTACTTTGATTTTTGTCATTATTTGTCTTGTACGTTGTACTTTTTTCATTATTATAGAATTTTCGTTTTCATTCCGGGGAGGGTGAAAATCTTTTTTCATTATTATAGAATTTTTGTTTTCTTTCCGGGGAGGGTGAAAAACGTAAACTTTTGTTTAACTTACGAATATGTGATACTCCTGACTCCTCAATATCCTTCGAGTCTTTCTTTATACTCAGACATTTTTGGCAGTCTTCCGATAGTTTTTGTAGTGTTAGTCCATGTTCATTTTGCAGTTTTGAAAGCATTCTTTTGCGCATTTCGCTATCCTTTGTTGAGACTAACCCTTGTACAAAAATAAGACACTTGAAATTGTCTGGAGTTAAATCTGACAACTTGAAATCTTCGCAATGTTTATTCACGATTGCGGCGAACGTAGAATAGTCCTCATTTTCATCCTTAACATTTCCACCTTTTGTGAAAGAGTAACGTTTTCGGGCTGAAAAGCTCCGTCAGGCATGTAACTGCTTCATCAAATGTTAAATCATTTGTCGTCTTTGGCAAAACGTAATCCACGAATTTTGTGTATTCTCCCGTTCCTAATTTTCTGAGTAATAGTCGTAGCTTTTTTACTTCTGTCCAGTTTTGACAATCGATGTTGAAGATGTCTTCATGGCGTCTGAAAAAGTCCCCGAAATTTTTATCCTCTTCTAGGGAATATTTGAATGTTTCTATCGTGTTCCATACTGCGTCTTGAGAAAAAGTCGCCTCTTTTTCAATATTTTGTTGTTGTGTATTACTCGCTACTTTTACAATTAGCTCCTGGAGTTGTAATTGTCTTCATTTTGCATTTGTCTTTCATGATTTTACTTCTGCGTTTGGAGTAATATTTTTTCCATTCTTTCTTGGAATTGTAATTGCTGTTCATTTTGGTGTTTAACAAGTTCTACTAAAATACTTTTAAAATCCTCCATTTTAAGAGTCTTACGAAAAAACTCGATTTCCCGTATTTTAATCCTCGTAACACTTTGTTACCCAGTTGTTGTGGATACTGGCAAAACGGCAATTTTCTCTTTTGAGTCTCCGAGAAATGCGAATTCTTGTCGCCAAAACTGTTGTGAGAAGAGAGAAATTTTTTCTTTCCGTGTAGCTCCCAATTTCTCGACACCAAGTCGTTGTGGTCGGCAAGGGAGAATTTTTCTTAGTACTCTTCCTGTGTGAGTTCGAATTTCCTCGTCGCCAAAGTTGTTGAGGTCGACGAGAGAGAAATTTTTTTTCTTCCGTGTGAGTTCGAAGTCCTCGTCGTCAAGTTGACGAGGGAGAATGTTGTCTTTTTTTTGTTCTTCCCGTGTGAGTTCGATATCCTCATCGCCAAGTTGTTGAGGATTCCGGGTTGAAATCCGGTACCAATAAATAACAAACGCCAAGAATAAATATAGGAAAATAATGTATTAACGTAATAATACAAACTGGTAAAGCAGGTTAGTACTTCCAGGAAGTATCGAGTAATACACAACAACAAAATATTGAAAAAGAGGCGACTTTTTCTCATGACGCAGTATAGAACACGGGTTAGTAGTCAAAATATATATACAGTCTTTGGTATTGAAGTATCGCTGTATGACTTCTTACTGAGACTACGTGCTCGCTCACTGTGACTCCTACAACGCTGTTACCTCACCCTCACTCTTCCGGTTACCTACAACCTTTTACTCCGTCACTCTGGACTCGACTCTTCGGTCTTGCTTTCTCGTCTTACTTTCGTGTCTTCCCGTAGCAGTAGTATATGTATATACTAGGTGAGTCCATTTGTGTAAAAAGGGGAGAACCCCTCAACAATTTATGTAATCGATAATTAGAACGAAGTTAGTGAAAGATTCAAATCCCAGTAGTAGATTAGTAACGTCTGTGATTATAAAAGGTTATAGTATTGTAGATTTACCAGAGTGTTCTTGATATTTCTTTACCGGGACTTTGGAAATAAAAGGACTGGATTTCTTCTTATTATTTTATGTGCCGTGTCCCTTCAGGACGTAAGCGATCATGGCTCTCCACTTCCCCTATCCCTTGTAGTTTTCAATAAATTTTGTCTTTTTGCTTCTTCTCCCAGACCTGTTCTGCCATCCATTTGCCTAAGCCCATTAAATATGTCACGTGTTGCTTTCTCTTGTCTCCCTTTCCCTCTATCCGCCCTGTAAGTATCAGATTCTCCAAGCTTTCCTTTCTCATTACGTGTCCCAGAAATTTCAGCTGCTTTTTCTTGATGTTAACTCTAAATTTCCTCCTTGTTTACATCCTCTCCAAGACCTCATCATTGCTCACATGTTCGGTCCATGATATCTTTAGCGTCCTTCTGTAGAACCATACCTTCGTTGCCTCAAGTGTTTTTTTCATCTTTGAGGAAATCGTTCAACATTCGCTGTCGTAAATGAGGACAGTTGTTCACGTAGCAGCTCGGTATTTTTCTTTGTTACCAAAGAAATCCTCCTGTCTCGAAATAATCTGATTAGCTTTTGGAATGCGTCTTTGGTCATCCCCAATCCCTCTTCGGATTTCAGCGTCAGAAGACTTTCCAGATATTTAAATTTCCGCATCTGCTTGATTTTAGTGTCTCCGACCTGTAAATCCCGTTTCGGGCTCATCTTTTTGCTGATGGTCATGCCTCTGTTTTCTTGTAGTTTATGCTTAGTCTCTTCTTCTTGCTCTCCTTCGCTTACCTTCTGTAAGAGGTTTTATAATTTCTTTTCCGTATCTGCTATCAGCACTGTGTCATCTGTGTATCTTATTGATGTGGGTGCCTAAGTTGGGCCCACAGAAGTAAAACACGGAACACGGATTAGATGTAAGAAAGATATATTAACAACAGGTTACAGAGATAGTGTAAGCAGAGCTTACTATAAGTTAGTGTCCAACACTGGTAGTCGTACGAGACTCTCACTGTCTCTCTGTGTCACTCTCTATCACTCTCCTGTAGAGTGCTATGTCGCCTACTTAATATAGGCCTGGAAGAGTCTATTGTGTAGGTAGTTTCCGGTCTCACAATATCCCACTTCCAAAGAGTTTTCTTTTTTGAAAAGGAGAGAAAAAAATAAAACTGTTAATACTTTTTCCTCTTGGGATTTATTGTTTCTCAGCTGGAAGTAGAGATCTTGATGCGTGAGCCACAGCTTTTCGCGAACCATCTGACAGTTTATGTAATATGCAAGCGCCTATGCCGTACGAGCTTGCATCACTTGCGCTATGATGTCGAGACTAGGGTCGAAATGTGTGAGGGAGAGGTCTGAAGTAAGAGTTTTCTTGATCTTCTCGAATGCGTCTTGGCATTCCGGGGTCCATGACCATGGTTTGTCCTTTTTTAAAAGTTGGTTTAGAGGCCCTCTCAAATTTTGCATGTTCTTAATGAACCCTTCGTAAAAATTAGCTAGGCCGAGGAAGCTTTGTAACGCTTAAACGTTATCTGGGGCCGGCATGTTTCTGATCGCGTTGGCCCTTTCTTAGAGTATAATATTAAAATTGTGAAAAGGTCTCCTTCGCTACCTTCTGTAGGAGGTTTTGTAATTTACTTTACATGTCTGCTATCAGGACTGTCTCATCTGTGTATCTTATGTTGTTAAAATTGTGCCCGCCAATGATGAATCCTAATAGGATTTCCAATTCTTTCAGAATTGCCTCGCTGTATAGAAACATAGTAAGAAGACATATCCTTGCCTTACGCCCCTTTCTGTTTTTGTACATCTATGAACTCATTCTCTATCCACATGCGGGCCGTTTGCTGCCAGAATAGGTTCTTCATTATTCTCATATCTTTCCCAAATATATCAAGGCTGTCGAACTTTGTCGAACGCCTTTGCGTAATCTATAAAACATAGGTGCACGTCAGTCTACATTTATATTTCTCTTTCTGAGCATGAATATTGCGTTTCTTGTTCCGGTGTCTTTAACGAACCCGCACTCTTCTCGTCCTATCTCTGTCCTGATTCTGCCTAAAAATAAATAATCTATTTTTATTTATTTGCTTTAGATATTTTTTATTTATTTTCGTAGATATTCGGCGTTGCAAAAATGTCCGTTTATAATGCGAATATTGGTAGTAGCTTGGAGAAAGTCCAGTAGTTATAGTTTTTAAGTCAGACCGTTCTAGGGGCGGTAGTAATATTAGAAATAGGTCAGTGTCAATCGTCAATCTACTGGATTTTTTTTTCTCGACAGGGCAGAAATATCACTAGCAGAGGACCTCTTAACTAGTTCATGCGTCACGCATGGCTTGTTTCTGCGGCGGCCATATCGTCACTCTCGCCGACCCGTCTGCCGTCTAGCTCAGAGGGGTGAGCTTATATCCTTTTGATTAGACTCCGAGGCTCTGACGCTAACATGAAAAGTTTCTTTTTACTAATTATTCTGATTGGCCAGTTTTTTTCTGGCATTCCTTTTTTTTTTCATTATTTTATAATGAAAGTTATGAGTGGAGCTTTCCTGATTTTTGGTACTATTCAGTCACAAATGAGTAGGCTTTTTTCCGCAAACTTCTGGCGTTTTGGGCCGGGTTCACTTTTTTCTTCTACCTCTTTGTCATATTCTTCCTCTTGTATTTGCGATGCCTTCTCGTTAGCTGAGAAATAAGTATAGAAAGAAAGAGAGAGAGAGAGAGCGAAAAAAAGAGAGAGACTGAAAGAAAGAAAGAAAGAAAGAAAGAAAGAAAGAAAGAAAGAAAGAAAGAAAGAAAGAAAGAGATAAGGGTTTTAAAGGAAAGCGCAACGGCAAATGCCTTATTTTAATTTTAATTATTTTTATTTTTGTTTATATATTTTATTTTTATCGGGACTCACTATATTTCCATTGGAATGGTCTTCGCAAACCTCCAATTCAGCTTGTATATGATAAGGTAAATGTTCACTTCCAGCTGATGGAATAGAAACCTAATAATTCCATAAACTACTGATGGCGCTGAAATATAGATACGTTCTCTGGTGACTGCTACTAAATTTAATCTTAGCATTTACTTCTAATAACAAAAAAAAAGGAGTAGTCACAACCAGCACTGTTAGTTTTCCATATTGTTATGAACTATGTGTGAATGAACTTGATGGTAAAAATACACAAAGTTTTACATGTTTTTGCTTCGTTTGCATAATAAATGTGTATTTTGTAAATCGTTGGTCTCTGTTCGGAATGATAAAAAATGTCAGACTCAATGGAAGTGTGTTATCGTTACTACCATAGTTTTGTTTTTATGTATGATGTTGTTGCTGAGTTGTTCCAAACATCTGAGAATACCGCATCGAGAAAATTTTATTTTTATGTATCAATGACATCAATTTATCTGCTAATTTGCCTAACTGTGTAGATGTAAGGGTAGTAATATTACTAGTGCGATCTATGCGGGCAACGTTTGTAGGAATTCACGCCTCACAGTCTTGCTTGCAACTGGTTCTGCTATGGGAGCATGTACTGAAGGTATTATAAAGATTTAAAGAACGACACGTTATGGTAGTAGTCTTCATCAACTTATTTAACATTTCGGACTTCTTCCGATAGAATTGTATATTTGTAGTAGAAATTATTATAACACTTTTGATGCTTTAACTGTGATGTATCAGATCGGGGAATCCGCGATTGAGTTATCAGTTGATAATTTTTGTTGGTTCTATTTATTTGGATATCTACCTATGGTCTGATTGGTGTAACAAATTGGTGGGGGGATTGACCCCCAATGATATGAATGGCTTGTAAATTTTAACCTCTTCATTTAAAATAAAGATAGTTGAACCTTCCTTCCTCCCCGGAATCATGTCGTGCTCTGACCACCCAGTGTCTATGAGTCTCTTCCATCAAACAAGAATACCTATTAACGGAACATCTTTCTATTATCAACGTACTCTTTGCGATTCATTTTGTGATTTCCTTCGCGATGCCCCTTGGGTTAATCATCCTGTTGAGAAATATACAAATGAGATCTCTTCCTGGGTGAAAGCCGTCATCGAAGCTTTCGTTCCAGTACGAAAATACCAAGTGAAACCACAAACTTCTCGTTAGTTCTCTCCTAGCAGTTCAGTCGCTATAGCCAACAAGAATTTTTTTTTCCGGCTATACCAGATAGACAGGTTTGATTGTAACAGACGTCTCTTTGTCACCGCTCGTAATGAATGTAAGCGTGTCTTCAAAGAGGCAGTCACTATTCGCTGATAGAATGAGATACCGTATGGCATCTCACACGTTTGGTTCTAGAGATTACTGGTGTCTCTGCAAGAGTCTACTGAACAAGAGCAAATCATCAGTCCTTCCTCTCTTCAATCAATTTGAAGTGTTATCATCTACTGCAGATAAGGAAGGGTGCTTTGACAGGAAAATATTTTTCAACTCCACTCACGATTTATCTGGAGTATCTCTAACTGATCCCCTCTCTTGAACAGAGTCCCTATTGAGTGATCACCGTATAAGCCCGTCTAAGGTTTGTTATAATTTCTAACTCGATCCCCACAGTATTCCTACAATTGTCCTAAAGAAATGTGCCCCTGAACTGGCTCCTATTCTCTCCAAACTTTACAATAAATGCCTCGCTTGTTGGAAGTCTTCCTCTTCAGTTCCAGTTTTTAAGAAGACTTGGGAACCGACTGAACCCTCGAATTATCGCCCTATTAGTTTCGTACCACTTTTGGGAAAATTGGCTAAGCATCTTACTTCATACGACCTCTTTTTGGATAATCAACATGGCTTCCGTTTCTTCGGGTCTACCAGCGATGTGTTAACGGTCATCACTTAATTTGTCTATCAAGTTTTAGATAAGAACATCGAAGCTTGGACTGTGGCTCTAGATATCTCAAAGGCGTTCGACAGAGTGCGACGTTCTAGTCTTCTCTACAAGTTCAAAGGGTACTGTGTCTCTGGACGAATATTTGGGCTAATCTAATCTTTCCTAATAAATTGGGTAATGAAGGTCGTATTGAATGGACAAGCTCCTAGGCTTACCTATCCTCAAACCTACACTGTTTCTGATCTTCATCAACGACCTTCGCGATATCATCAGTTCCCAATCAGGTATTTATGCAGAGGTCACAACTATTTACTTCTGTCTTAGTAGAAAGTCCGAGAGATCCGACAAAGTAAACCTGGTAACTGTTCTCAAAAAGGACCTCCAACCAGTTGTTAATTGGGGAAAAGAATTGTATATTTTAACGCCTCCAAAACAAAACTGTTCTCACTTAATTACTACAGAGAATCTTTTCTGCCTGCAATCAGTATAGCTGATGCTAAATTCCAGGAGCGTGACTCTTTGCATATTCTTGGATTCATCAGAAAATAAGAGCAGTAAATTTAAAATTTATTGGTAATTTTTTAACATTTCCTCAACAAGCATCTTAATAAGTTAGATTATAAAACCAAAGTACCTAAAATTTGATAAAGTATTAGATTGCTTAGAATATTTATTGGGTAGCTAAAAAAATTATATAAAAATGAGTTCATGGTATATTCATCAAGTAATAGTTACCCTTAGGAAAAATCGTCCTTCTTCAAAAAATTCCAAAACATAAGGTTATCAAGAGAGTTGTTAACACCTCACAAAACACCCGCCTCTATGTTAAAAATGCTTTTCTGCAATGTAATTTAATTCTAAAGTAAAATTAATTAATATTTGTTTAAAATGAGATTTTAGCATTTTTACTGATAATGAAAAAAACTCATTCAAGTCCATTTAAATTCAGCTTGAAAAACAGCAAAGTATCTTGCTTATTAGAAATATTAAACTTAAGTTATTTTCTTGAGATTGAAACTAAAATAAAAGCTTCAAGAAAATTTTTCTTTTTAAAAAATGCATTGAAAAGCTTAGTTATCAATTGTCTTTGCAGATACCTTGCAAATTTAAAATCCCTACAATTATTTTATATTCTTCAGTCTCATGTTTAAAGTGTTTTTGTTTTCCAATTCCATTTGTTAATATTAATGTAGGGTTTTAACACATAGCAAAATGGTCACTATGAGTCTTTGCGACTCTTTTTTTCCATGGATATTGCTTCAGGCCATCTCATAAAATGGTTTGTACATGTGAACCATTTATAATACCTTTAATGTTTGCTAAATGGTCCTCTTTTGTCAATTTGAACATCCATTGAAGAGAAAGTGGTCAAAAGTGATTTAGTGTATCAGGTATGTTTGTATTTCTGGAATGGTTTGCATTGTTGTACACATTGACTAATAAGCTCTCTGCATGTTTGTCGGTATGAATTGTCCCACTATAAATTTAATTGAAGCTTTTGCATCTGGATGAGAATTGCAATGCATTTTTTGTGAAAAGCTTCTTTGTCAAAGATTCTAGGATAAAAGGATGTGATTGATCCATGGTGGTGGCATTCTGATTCTTTTCACTCCATTAGAGCCTGTTATCAACAATAAACACAGTGAACTGATTAGATTCAAGTATGACACAAGCCAGTGTAAATCTGTAGGCTTTGAAAACTGCTCACAGAAAAGCCCATGATCACTGTGCTAATGATTAGTGGATCTAACTGTCAGGTAGCATCCAACAGGCTTTGAACACTAGCAACACCAGGAATATGTACAGGAGCCTTTAGCAAGCAAAAGGTAAACAAACAATGTCTGTGCCCCTGAAATTGGATGACTGGTTGAGAACAAACTAAACCTTTACTTCAGAGGAAATTCTATCAACAAAGAAGCACATGATGATATTGGGAACCTGCCAGTTCTGGAAGAGTTGAACTCTGAACCTACAATGAAAGAATTCAGCAAAGTCATTAATGCCCTTTGT
Source organism: Acanthosepion lycidas (assembly GCA_963932145.1). Taxonomy (NCBI): domain Eukaryota; kingdom Metazoa; phylum Mollusca; class Cephalopoda; order Sepiida; family Sepiidae; genus Acanthosepion; species Acanthosepion lycidas. The sequence continues at coordinate 38,702,344 of OZ010616.1, read as the reverse complement.
TTGTGGAAAAGCACTGAATGAAGTTATTATACTGTGTGAGAACATCAAATGCAAAAAATTAGCTTTACTGAAACTAGTCCATGGTCTCCTGAGTCTCTGCTGGAGAGAAGGAAAAGTTCCTCAGAACATGTGCAATGCCAGGAATATTACCCAATATAAAAACAAGGATGACCACAATGACTGCAATAGGTACTGGAGTATCTCCCTATTAAGTATTGTTGGAAAAATATTTAGTAGTTTTAATTTGATTCCTAGTTCTGGATAGATGTTATCTACCCAGAATTCTGGTACAGATACTTCTTTCTACATCAGTTCCATGAGAAATGAAGAATTTCAACTTAATTAATCTCTCAAAGGTATTTAATTTTGTAACAGAAAAGGTCTGTTTCAGCTATTAAAGAAAATTGGCTGTTTTTCACAGTTGCTAACCATCATCATCATCATCATCTTTCATGAGAATATGCAGGGAGTAGTTAGCTACAATAAAAAATTTCAATTTCAGAACAGAGTGGGATAAAAAAAAACAAAGACTTTGACATTATATTTTCTATGTTACTGAGACTAAGGAGAGCACAGTCCTCAATGAAGAAATGTAGTTTTCTGATTATGCAACTCTGATCATACCCACCAAATAGAACCTCTAACAACTGATCAGCCAGTTTGAACATTCCTACAAGGAATTCAAGCTATCTATGAGCATCAAGAAAACAAGTATCATGTGCCCATATCTCCATCAATCAACACTGATGACATGGTTCTTAAAGTAGGTAATTGCTGGTAAGACTAACATTACTTAATAACAGGCACCTAAGTAATTATTTATATAAATTATCTAGGTGTGCTATGGGGTCAAAATAGCAGAGCATAATGTGACAATCAAATACTACAATAGGTAATTGTCTGTAAGTCTAGCTTGCTAAACACTGATCAACTATTGTCCATTTGCAAAATATGAACAATCATTTTATTGAGGTTGCATAATTAAGTTTTTAAGTGTAGTTTGTATTAATCTTTGAGAGACTTTATGAATGGTTAAAATTTCAGGTACTGAATATGATGACAGATCTCAGATTTAGTGATTCAAATTTCAATGGGTTTTGTTTCAAAACCACTGCAAAAGTTTTTCTCCTCCATTCATCAATGTATGAACTTTCATGAATCATTTTTCCAGCATTTTTCTTCTTACTGACATTCATAAACAAACTTATAAAATTTCTGAAATTTATAAAAACAAATAAAAATATTGTGAAATATTTTCTACATCTGATCTAAAATCAGCTTACCTTCTTCTTAAAAAGATTTGAAATGTAAAGAAGTTCAATATAAATCTTATTTTCCTCTTTAATATCTACAATAAGGTAATGAATACAAGCTGATAAAGCTTGAAAAGGAAACATAACTCTCCAAATCTTTAGTTCTTTTAAATCTTATTTGAAATAAACTTAGCTTTCTTAAATGTAAAAGAAGTACATATTTGTTCATAAAAGTTCTATTCATTTAAGCTAGTGCTCAAAGATATTTATTCTAAACCGTGACATCAGTCATGTCAACATCAAGAATTATGATAAAATGAACAAGAAAATGGAATGGAAAATGTAGAGTAATTAGCTGAAAAGTATTTGAAGTAAGTTGTATGGCTATAAAAAGCAAAATATAAACATCTGATTAAAATAATAATGGCAAAATCTTATCATAACATTATTCACAAAACATACACTACAAGATGAATTTATGTAGAACACTGACTTATTTATTTAAATGATTAGCTGATAGTTTTTATCATAATGGCTAAAAATCTTAATAGCTTTAATAACTTTGTTTTATTACCTTTCATCTAAAGGACTTGACAAAATATTTCAATTGTTAGTTTTCTTAATCTAGCAATAGATTGGATAATGATTCAATATAATTCCTAGACAGTGATAAAAGGAATGAAACAAATATTGCCTTAGAGTGCCTGACATGATATAAAAGGCATTACTTGAGAGATATTTAATTAGCTACCTTATGAATAAATAAATCTTTTTTTAAATAATTCTTTGGTCACTTGAGAAACACATTACTCCAAGGTTATCTTATGTGCAATCCCACAAAAATCAAAATAAATTTCTGAGAAGATATTTCATTCAGAAAAACACTCCCCCCACTCTCTCTCTCTCAAACATGCATACACACACACATGCAATAAAAATAATTTTATTTCAACAAAATGAATTTTGATTTTTATCATCATAGAAATTCGACTGTAACTAATTTAAACTCAGATTTTATTTTTATTTTATTTATATTTATATATTTATATTTTATCTATATGTACGGAACATATAGATTATGGCATGTTCATTGAATCTTTGTCTAACTAAATAATATCCAGTCTTCTTATTAAAATTTCATTTTACTGGTCAAAATTATGATTACATTTTATCCTGCCAATGTAGATTTTGTTGAAGTAAAATCCTTTTCCTGATAACACCAAGCCATTAGCAAAATATGTCAAGATAGAAGTTTTCCAAATTGTTTTTAAATCATCAGATACTCATCCGAACAATGTTTTGAAGATATCTTGTCAATCACACTTTGAACAAAGAAATTTCTCATGAGATGCCTCATCAGCAACTTAATAATAAAGAAATTTTTCATAATGTATCCCATCAGCTTCCCTAGAAACAGAATAATTTTCTTGCTAGATAAAATATCAACAGTTCAAGGAACAAATAATGTATCTTGTCAGTCATCTTGTCAGTCATCTTGAAAGTAAAGAAAATTTTCACAGTGAAATTTATCAACAAGCTACACAAAAGTCAATAAACTCTCAGAAATAGCTTCACATTTCAACTGATCTGATAAGGACAATGTCTTTTATTGAATTAATATTGTTTATTTTTCTGTCAAGTACAAAAACTTATATTGTTTGCAGTTTAACAATCTTCAGCTTGAGCAAATCAACCAAAGTCCATCTTTCTTGGCCCATCATTGACAAAGGTAAGAATTTCCATTTGTTATGACAATTCCTATTTTCACAAATCAGTTCAGTTCTACTTTGGAGGATTTTAAAATTAAATTTGTAATGGATATAAAGTAGAAATGAAAGTAAACAATTTTACAAATTCAGAAAGGCAATATGAAAGGTTTCAGTCTTATCTCCCTAACATCTGTTACCCTAGATGTTAGTGAGATAAGACTGAAACAGAATCCAGCAATAGACAAGACATCTTCAAGAAAGTATTGATTCTATTATGGGGTCCACCCTTTTCTGATATAAATGGACTCGTCCTGCTGCCATAAAATAGTCACAGTCAGTCAGTCATGAGTCTGAGAGGTAGAGGAACAGGGTGGAGAAAGAGAGTGGAAAGCACATAGACACTGTGATTGAGTTGACATTAGAAGTCAGTTACAAGGAAGTTTACAGTGATATATAGCGATATATAGCGATCTTTGATTAATACTAACCGGCGTTCCTGGATTTTACTAACAGCATTACCTTTTGTATTTTGTGTAAATACATTTAATTTCTTAGCTTAAATACTTGCGATTGTCATTTATTGGAGACCGATTTTTCACGCGGAATCCACAACAGATTCTCTCAGTCATATACCTAGAACTGGTCTAAATTGATCACAATGTATTAGTAGCATAACCCTTATTGATGAAGAAAGTGGAAACTGTGAGATAAGTGCAAATGTATTACACTTACTTTCACATAAATATTCTTGAGAAAAAGCATGAATCAAACTCTTTTCTCTAACCACTGCTATGGGTTAAATATGGGTTGGCTGTGGTCTCTAGATTTTGGAGGCAACCAGTTTAAGGGAATGACTACTTTGAATTCAAATTACGTAGAAGGCCAAAGAAAACAATTCTTCCATCTTTTTCAAGAAGCCATGGAAATTCCCAGATAATAAATAAAAGGAACCTGGAGAATCATGATTGTCTATATTGTGAAGATAAATGGAATTACAAAAAAATCACATGTTCAGCAAATCTTTAAACCATGACTGAGTCAAGTCACAACATTTTATATATACATTTGTTTATCTTTTTTACTAATATATTTATATATTTTAGTGCAATTTACAAACATGAAAATGCTATATTTATATTGAGCAAAAGTGAAAACCCAACACTTTGATGATCTGGCATGGTGACCATAGTTTGGTTGTTCCTGCAGCTTCTTTCTATGGTAAATTCATGACATTGACTGTGTTGCATTAATTCAGCTCTATTTATAAATTTAAATATAGGGATTGCCAACTTGGACAAATATCTGAAAAGAGACCATGGGGAAGAAAAGGTTAAGAACTACTTGTCTAGGTTTATCTGTATTTGAATTCATGATCTGAACACAGTCACACAAAAAAACTCTCTCAAAACAACTTATATACTGTTACCATGGTTGACTCATGATGCAACATTATTTTTGGTTTACTGATGGGAACATTCTTCTCTGTTATGTCTAGATTATTTCTAATTACTGTCAATAAATATGACAGACAACAATCTTGTGTATTATTGCTGTGATATAGAAGATATAGGAAATAGAGGTGTTTTAGAAATGGAGGTGTATTCTGTTTTTATCGAGTGTAAAAATAATGAGAGAAGTGAAGATTTTTATTTTTTACGGGAGGAGGGAGTAGAGGAAGTAACCAACCATTTCAGAATCCAAGCTCCTTGTTATCATTTCTTTTTCTTTACTTACCATTTTTGTTTCACCTCTTCTCTGTTCTCTTTGTTTTTCCTCTTTGGCTTTTTGTTGAGGAGCACCTGGTCATTATCATTGCCATTTTTCATTATCACTAGATGATCACTCTGCTGCTTTGTTAGATTATTGCTGGCAGGTTTAAGCATCTTCAATTTGTACATGTGGTTTTAGATAGCTTCCCTATGGATTTTATTCCTCTCTACCAGTAAAGAGATATGTGCAGACTGAGGTACTACAAGATAAACCTTACCTATCTACCCTTTCTGTCATTCTTCATTAGCAGTTGCAAGAGAAGAAAGGATCCATTTTTGCAAAAGAAAATATTTTTCCACAGCAAGTGTTTCTATGAAGATAAAACTTTTTTATAGATCTTTGAGACAATGGGTTATTTTAGGTGTTGAAGGCTGAGTTTTCAAAAGCTTTACTCCTTTGTAAGTCTGTGAACAAATGATCAGTCTCTGCACAAAATTGACAAAATACTTTTCTTCCAATAACTACTGTTGATAACTTTTGGCTTTAAAAAGTTGAGAATGGTGTTGATGTATTTTTAGATAAAACCACCACTACTTGTATATGTTATCAAATGAAATCATTGTAGTACTTTCAAAATACAGTAAATATACAACTAAGTGTGCACCCAATACAAGCCAAACGTCTTTCTTTGATTATCATAAATGATCGGATTTCCTTAGTAAAAGGGTTTTCCTTTCTAAATTCCTTTTAATAATAAAGAAGCAATCTTAGTTCATGGATGAAAGTATGTCCCCTATGTCTAGTCTAGCATGAACAGTAATTTTATCACAATGTCTTTTGTGAATTTGACAGTTTTAATAAAGATTTTTTCCATTAACCATATTGACAGACACTATTCTATTTGTGATGTCTTGCAATTTTTTTCAATTATCAACCAAATGTCCTTTCTTTCCTAATAAGATACATAACATCAGGAAATTAGAGGAGGGGAGTGTTTTTCACTTATTCTGGAATACTTCTATCATTTATTGCCTTTTATCCTTTACATAGGTTTTGAAAATGGACTACAAAGCTAGGTCAAGATTCTTAACCACCATAAAAAAAATTCAGACAAAGGAAAAATTTGTTTTAAAGCCAAATAAGTAATAATAATTCAACTCTGTACTTTTGGATATCTTTTTATAAAATTCTGCATAAATCGGAAAAATGGTGACAGAAAGATGGTTGCTAATATGTCAGCTGTGTCAGTTTATTTCAGCAATGGTAGATACACAAAGGAAACTATATCAACAGTAAATTCCAATTTATACATGAAGGAGTAACTCAAGACTTTCTTTGCTATGTAAATAAAACTCCACTGTACAAAAATCTATACTGGCCTGAATTATGCCCGTGACCACTGAGCCAATATCTTTTTTCCAACTTTCTCACTCTTCAATGGTGTTCTTGTCTGTTAATTGGATATCATTTCAGAAAGTATAATCTCTCTCCAGATATAATCTGTCTTACCAGATTTTTTCTACTTCCACTTTGGATATGACTGTTTTTCCAGTGTACCTTTAAGTGAATGGATTTTTCTCTTTTATACATATTTACAGTAAATATTATAAATGTCAAATATATCAAATCTTTCTCGTGAAAACTGCAAATACAAGTAAAATAGTTTTATTACTAAACATCACTCTGACATTGTAATCTCAATGTACCAACCATTTGGATCTGTTACATTGCACTTCTTACATAGAGAATAGTTGCTGTAGTTAAGAAACAACTAAGAACAAAGGGTATTAATAATATCCCTTTATTTTCCTTTCAACTTTCTTAAGAAAGATTAGTTCATTGCCATCAACACCGGACACAAGTCATCAACAGTGATCTTACACAGAAGTGAAAGTTAGAATCCAAATTTATATATATGTTGAGTATTATTGTACACACAAATATGCACTCACTCACATGCTCAACTTCTATCTATCTCTTCCTTTCTCTTTCCCTCTGTGTGTGTGTGTGTGTGTGTGCGCCCGCGTGTGCGTACGCGCATGTGCACACACACACATGCATGCTTGGCTTATCTATTACTTCTTGGTATGTCTGACTAAGTTCAGGAGTCACTGTGACACAGCCAATCCCAAATTTTAATTTATTTTCCGGAATGTATTTGAATTAAAATCTTGTATTTTTTCATTTTTTCTCTTTATTTTTCATTTTTTAGTCCATTTTTTCATTTTCTTTTTCTAATTTTCCTCTTCTTTAATCATTTTTTTAAAACATAATTTTCCCATTTTTTTCACCTTCTTTTTGCTATTTTTCATCTTTTTCACAATTTTTCACATTTTTTTCCTATTTTACCATATTCCTCCTTTTCCTCATTTTTTTTCCTTTTTTTCATTCATTCTTTTCTTTCCACATTTTTCATCTCTTTTCCAAACCAATTTCTTATCTTTACTTGTTTTTTTTGTTTTTTTTATTGATATCTTTCTTCCTTTCTTTCATTCAATTTATTAGATTTTTTTTTCAATTGGATTTCTTTGTTACTTTGCTTCTCCTTATATTTATTTAATTTTTTTTCTTTCCCTTTCTAGGACCATTTATACTTTTTGTTACAAAAAAATTGTAATCTACCCAAAAACTGATGTCAGATTTCTCCTCAGGACACAAATTTTCCCATTAAGATAATTTATTTTTTGCTTTAGTTCATCTGTGATGCTATAAAAGTTCTAGATGATTTCCATCATTTTGCAAAATTTAATATGTTAACTTGTATTTTTAAGTAATCAAATATGTTGACTTAAACATTTCTGTGTTTGAATAGATAATTGTGTTAGTGAAAATATAACTTTTCAAAATACAAAAATAGGAGTTTTTAACAACATTAGAATATCTTTTAGAACTATGAGAGGGTGTTTCAAATGATTAGAAAAATATTTGTCAAATTTATTTAAAGAGCTGGGTATAATGTAGTCTAAAATTTAAAAAAAGATTAAAATTTAAACCATCTTGTGTTAAGCATTGAGATGGTATTGATATGGATGCAGCTTATAATCACTGCAAAGCCGTTTTCAAATAACACAAAATTTTGTATTAACTAGCTAGATGAATATAGATGCAATTGACACTGAGTTTAAAAAAGAATGTGCCTCAGTTGGGGAATTAAAACGTCATATTAAAGTTCTCCAAAATATTTCTTTAATACCTACTGCAAGAGGCACTCAACATTGCTACATTTATTCAAGACAATATATGTCCTTACCAGGAATAAAAAGTCACATCTGTGCTTCCCATGCTTAAGGATATACACCAAGCAATGATATTACTTGAAATCAACTCTCAGCCACCATGTAGATATCACAGCAACAATAGGTTTACAGAAAAAAATAAGTCAATTTTTTATACTGTCAAAATATTATAATTCATAGCAACTTCATATTGATTATACTGAAACACAATGCTGCTGAGTACCAATATCATTTAAAATTCAAATGTATAAAATTTTATTAACTTAACCTTCAAAATCTAATGTCAGTTAGTATGCAAGATCTTTTCTTAGAAAAAAATACTAAGAATTGACTATTATAAATAAAAACTAAGGGTTGACTACATATAATTTTATATTACATATTTCATTGATTATAGGAAGTTTTGTTATTGAAATTACCAATTTACTAGATAATATATTGCTTATCTTCTACTTACATCATGAGTTACTATTTTATTTTGTGATGATATCTGAAGATTATTATAAATTTGCAATGACGGAATAAATATCATGAAAGTTACAATAACATAAAGAAAAAAAGATGAAAAAACATTGAAATTAATATTAATGATAATAGTAATGGTAATATTAACTGCTTCCTTATAAGGAAACATTTGGCATTCATTGATCATAGCAGCCAGTGCTACTTTTGGTTGAATTTTATAAAATTGTCCTCTTAAAAAATATTTAAAAAAAAATAGGTTTCTTATGTCCACAGTTATTGCTCTTTCCAGCACTTTACTTCCTAAACTTTTGTTTGAAGTTGTGATAAATGTTGCATTAAATGTTGCATTAAATGTTGCATTAAAAACATAAAAGTAAGATGCTAGTGGAAGAATATATATATATATATATATATATATATATATGGAATAAGGAAAATATCTTAGAACTACAGATAACATACAAATAATTCAAAATACATTGAAATACAGTGATAAGAACAATTACGAGGAAAACCTGATTCAAAATAATATTCTAAAAGTTATATTGCTTGATATAAATATTAATTTTTTTGCCTGTCATTTTTTTTAATGTTACTAAATTGGTGTTGTAGAGAGTGCTTAAAAGTTGGTGGTATATTGTGCCTATGTCTGAGTGATATACTGGAACCTTTTTATATGTTAAACATCTGTTAATCTCATCAAGTAGTTAGAGTGAATGGAATCCTACAACATGCAAAGATTCTTATATACTTATCAACTGGAACCCCAGTATCTTTCATTTGTGCTTCAAACACGGTAGAGGGTTGGTGACATCCACACAAAACCAAAATAAACATGGTATAATGTCAACAGCATTCCAATACCTATATCTCAAAATCATTTCCAGCTGTAAAATTATCACAGTTCTTCAAGAATACATGGAAGAATAGAAAAATATCTGCACAAACATAAACAATTATTTACCTATAAAATAAAAGTAAATTTAAGAATAAATAATAAAAGTAGCCAAATGAAAAAGCCTTAGTTCATTACATTTTGCACTGAACTATACAGGCAACCCTATGTGTAGTGTTTTCAAAGATCTCATCATGAGCAGTTCAACCAAGAAACAGCAAGTTTTGACTGGCTGCAGTCTAAATCAAAGAATTAATGGCCATGCGTACATGACTAAAAATATTGGCTGTGGAGATGGGCTTTCCTAGGTCTACTTTACCCAAAACATGCTGAGACAGTGAAAGGAACTGGTCAGGCTCTTAGATACATCCCAATCCTACAACATTCAGTCATGGGATCAATAATAGTGTAAAAAAGATTCATTATTACAGTGTGCGATGGGTAAATTGTCGCCATTTTATATATTTAATTTCTCACATGATTGTGATTTGTTTTTGATTTTGTCAACTGCACATTATAGTAGGGTCAGTTGGGCACCATCTTTGAGAAAAAGAGCACCATAACACAATTCACTTGGCCAGAAATTTGAAAGTGGCATGCTGTCCTGCCTGGTATTCATGACAAAAGCTACAATAAGAACATTACAGAGTGTTTTATTTGGAAAGAGTTGGATGAGTCTAATGGTGATTACAAAGTTACAGCAGCTTTGAAAATTCACACTGATCATTTTGATGAGAAAAGAATCAATATAGCAGCCTACATCAAGTGCTTTTAGGAGGTAGTGCTGCCCTGGGTCAAGAGGATGGCTGCTGGAAGACCCTGGTAACAGGACTCTGCACCATGCCACACAAGCAGGAGAACCCATTCATGGCTGTCATACAATTTCTGCGACCACATCACCTCTTACATCCGGCCACCTAATTTCCCAGACTGCAACCCACTTGATTATTATGTTGAGTGAGAGACCAACAAAACTTCATGTAATACCAAAGACGAACTGAAAGCAGCTTTCACCAACTTAAACAAGGAAACTATCCAGAAGAGATGCAAGAGATTCCAAAGTTGCCATGGTTGAAGTGAATGGCAATTTTAATGAATAAATTTATTCCTTAGTATTTCAATAGTAATTTTGGTAAATATATCTGTTAAAATGAAATGTCAGTGTTATTTTCATTTTTGTATAATTTAGAAGACAATCTATCCATCACACTCTGTATATACTTTGCTTTTTTAACCAGTTATACCCTCTGGCCATTTTCAGATATCTGTCTTTGTACTTAGTAGCCTCCTTAGAATTTTTAAAACTAAACTGTTATGATGTTTTTCATTCTGTTTTCCATGCTCAGGAGAGATCTTATTAGGTTGGTGCAAAAATAATGACGTAATAATGTCGTTTTTTGACGTAACGTCAAAAAACGACATTATTACGTCATTATTTTTGCACCAACCTAATATATCAGTAAACATTCACCAGTCTTATTCACCTTCATTTTGCTTGTCTGTTTCTTCCACTAACCCAGAGTGTATGACTTTTCAGCACTACTTTTTCATCATGTACAATTGCAGCAAGGAATACAAATTTGCCTCCTAAAAGTAAAGGTAAAAGGAATACCAAGACAAAAGTCAATAACTGAGCTCATATTTACTAATTCTGTTGCTTTAAACCTAATGTCTGTACTCAGGTGATTGGACTGTATGAGTGTCTTGACTCAGGTGGTTGGATTTATTTTCTTTTTTGAGTTTTCTTTCTTTCTTTTTCAAAGCCTCCCAGATGGTATTCATCTCTATGATAGGTCTACTAAGGAAGTTATCAATGCCTAACATGTGTACTGATCCTCTTAGTTGACATATCTTCCAAGTGTTATTCCCTGTATGTTATATTGACTTCATTCTACAAGTCAGTCAAAAAACAGAGAACAATATAAGATCAATATATGATCAACTATACCTGATTTTCATATCTTTCCCTGAACAGTTGCATTTTTTTTAATATCTACTCTTACTTTTAGAGAGACAGCTGATCTGTTTTGTATTCCTTCCAACAAATGCATATGATGAAAAAGTATTACTGGAAAGTCATATACATTTGTTTAATGGAAGAAACGGACAAGTGACAATAAAATAAAATTTGTAAGTACTAACTAATAAAATTGTAACACTAAACCTATTTTTTTTTAATTTGCAAACATTATCAGTTCTCACATCTATTTAAACAAAAGAAAAGTATTTGTGAATAATATAATGTAAAACTATGCTGATGATTTAAGAATAGAATTTTTGATAGAGAATTATACAGATTTAGTCGTGCATAAATGAAGACTTGTGACAACAGGTGGATAACAAAACCAGTCAATCAGTAAATTTAACTGTAAAGAATAGCTATAAATATTCATTGAAGATCCTGTAATTCATTTAATAAAGCAGTAAGATAAGAAAGAAAAATATTATAAAACTGAAATAAAATGTAGAAACTTAAAACCAATGAAAACCTTGACAGTATTGGCAAATGAGATACAAAAGATTATTTATTTCCTGCACTAAAGAAGAATTCATATCAAGTGATTGACTGATTAGGAAACTAATGTTGATGTCAAAAAGGAAATAAGTAAAACAAAACGAAAATAAAACACTATACCACACATAAGCCAGCACAAACTGATTATATACGACAAGATGGTTCCAGTGGAATTATTAGCATAGAATGTTCTGTACAAATCACTAAAATAGAATTGGATAACATGGGCCACAAAATATTTTTAATGGTGCAGGGGATATCATAGCTAGTATTTATTAACCCACCCACGAGGATTAAATGTGGCACAAGGCCGGTTTAATGTGGGTTGCCCGCGAGCCCGTAGGCTCGGCCAAAAATATGACCTTTGAACCCGCCTGGACGGGTTCAGGTCCTGTCTACCTCCCCGAAGGAAACCTTGCCCTTCGGCAAAGCTTCCTCCGAGTTCCTCCCTGCATTAGGGAGTTCGACAGAAGCCAGCCCGCATGATCACAAAGCACAGATACTACACTTTGATCCTAAAACGGGCCGGGGGATATCATAGCTAAGGGTAAACAATTTTGTGGCATAGAATTCGTATCTCATAATCTTTTTCCTCAATTAGCTCTATTTTTCTTGCGTCAGACAATTGACAAAAACAGGAAAATTGCTTATTTTAAGTCATTTGTCTAAAAAACAAAAAATGAACAGCTTATGAAAATTTTATTTCCCTACCAAATCTAAGTTCTTGTGCCAAACACAAAAGCCTAGTTAATAGGAATAGAAAGGGAAAAGAGGTCAAAATAGGCGCAAATAACAAAATAATAATAAACCATTGCATCAAATTTTAAAGGAAAAACATTTATTACACAAATAAAGATAAAAAGCGTACAAATACAAAATTTGCACTAAAACTTCCTTTTGTGGGCCTATTAAAGTAGGATAACAATTTCTGATAAAAAGGATTACCATAGAAAAACGGAAAAATGTTTGGGAAAAGACACAAGGATTCAGTGACAAAACAAGAAAAGAATTGAAGAAAGTAGAAAAACAACCACCTTTCAAAAAAAAAAAACAAACAAACTTGTACGCCCCACCGTATCTATCCAGGTCATTCCTATTTGTCAGAGTCCACACTTCATTCATTTCTAAACTTATTGACCAGATCAGATCCGTCGATAAAGTCTAATGTCTTGTTATACCGAACTTTTCCCCATTATGATCGGGATCAAAGATGGCGTTCTAATCATCCGCTAGAACTACCCGGCAACTACGCCGAAAAAGTTCGCCAGCTCTGCCTGGTCACTGGGCGCATGAACCCCAATGAAGCGAAGACCCTTACCTTTTACCGTACGGCGTACGGTAACGTCAATGACGCAAAGACTTTCTTCTGCCAAGAACCTGCTCACCAGCTAAGAAACTCATCTTGAGCGACAATCAAAATAGGCTGAGTCGAGTCAGGACCTGTTAGAATATCCTCATGGTCACTAGCAATCAGATGGATCTCCTGTAAACAACAAATATTCACTCTAGGACGCTGATGATCATAAACGAGTCTTTTCCTTTGAAGCTCCGTCCTAGGCCCCAGGCATTCAAACTCGTCAATTAAAGAGCCATTGTGAAAACCTCGAGTTGAGTTGAGTCTCCGTCTTGGACATCGTCGAGGTGAGGACGCCGACTGCCTCTCTCTTTGACCATCTCAGTTTTCAAGAAGTCGTCATGAGATATGCCGCCGATGTCCCAAGGAAAAGTAATCTTTAATGCCCTGTAAAGGAAGGGATGAACCGTCTCGTAGTAGAAATATTTCACACAGTTGGTAATAGCATTTGTTCGCCTTCTCTACCATAACCCATACCCAGCGTGTTACCGCACCAATCTTTTGCAACTGTGAGGACTCTCTTGGCTTTTGGAAAATTGATTGGATCATCCAGATCCAGTTCTCCATACTTTTTGATGACAAGGAGGATTTTTAAATCGCTGATCCTCCGACCAAAGTCCTTGAATTGTTCTGCTTGAGCGTGGGAAGCACGAAAGACGTGTCATTCTTAGTAAAATAACCAGTGGCCAAAGCGTGCAGTGAGAGTGTTCATGTCCTTTGCCGCTCAGTTTTCAGAATGAAATTCCGTTGTTCGGTGATTCTGTCTACTCTCAATCACGAGGTGTTGGGAAATGTGGGATCCAAAAGTGACTGAACTGGAGCTTTGACCGCAACGGCCTTGGGCCGCAGGTGTAACGCAACTGGAAGGTGTCGGGGTGGATTTTGGTCGGAAAGCCAGAGGCTTTTCTCTCTAGGCAGGAAGTAACCAGGCAACTTGTCTGACCATAATTCCATCATGTAGGCTTCCTATCTGTCATAATGATGAGGATGTTTCCAAGTCAAACACAAGAGAAGACGTGGCGATATAGCTTCCCCGCTCCAGCGCATGCTGAAAGAAACATGTGTCGGCGAGTTCAAACTAATCATCTCCAACAACAAAAGCAGAGGTGGTCAGCGAATTTTTGCTGACGATCAAAGTCTTTCTCAACTACAGATTTTTTTCTTCTGTGGATCAACTATTTAATAGTCTTTCTAAATCACAGATTTTCTGTAGACTAACTACCCAAAGACTTTAACTTAACAAAAGACTATTTTAATCATTTTAACTCTTTTGAGTTCATGTACATATTTTTACATAGTCATGTTTTCTTTATTTTTATTTTATTATTGCTTTTAATTCGCACTTTCGGATTTTTAACATAAAAAACTGGACGACAGAATTTTTACTGACCTTAACAGGCAACCAAACTTGGAAAACCCCAAATCATACGTAGAAACTGTGAAAATATCAAGAACGTGTGCAAGCCTGGAAAAAGGGGAAAGAAAAAAATAGCTGGAAACAAAAGCTACCAAAGACAAGCTACTGGGTGGAACTGCATTCTCCAGTGATTTGTCTTCGCCAAAAGGTAAATATACCACAAAAGTTATTATTTCTGCAGCCACATCACCAGCTAAAAATTTCTAACCAAAAACAAAGTCAGTATCCCCGCCCCAATTCTCTTCTCCCACTCGAAAAAAAAAAAAAAACACAACAAAAAAAAAAAAAAACATCGCGAATTTGTCGCCCAGCTTTTTTTTTTAAAATGAGCATTCCGAAGCGGTTAGCGTAGACTTTGACAGATAGTGGTGGCGCGATTACGGTGCACGGATCCAACTTCATCGACTGGGTTTTAGTTTTTTAAAAAGTCGACTTAGGGCTTTTAGGTTGTCCAAGTATAATTTATTTGGACCATTTGGCGTTCGAGTTCGGATAAACTTAGATAAAGCTAAACTTGAGATGGCTGCTTACTAGAAATTCAACACGTCCTTGTTGGGTGTGAAGGATTTTCAGGACGAGCTGTTAATAACCATAAAGCGGGAAGTGTCTGGGACTGTATTTGAGAATAAGTGGTCGGGTCATCTTAAAAGTATAATTAGATCATTTGCTGTCGATTATAGCAGACGACTCAATTTAGATAGAATAGCGGCACAAAAGGCACTAGAATCTAGAATATAGGGTGCTGGTAAGTTAATCATGGTTAAGGCTTAGATGGCTGCCTTGAAGGACCATGTTTAAGTAGTTAGGGCTAGGTTAAATAAAATATCTGCCGAGGCAACGAACATGGTCGCAGAATTAGGCACAGAACTCCGAAATGCTTCTGCTTCGTATATCGTGAGTGTCACATTACCTGATAGGAGAACCCTGAGTGTACTTGAGGCTGTCGACCATCCCTTCACCTTTACTGACGCTGCTCTTCAACCACTCGATGGAACAGGAGATTAATCCTCAACGTTTCACCAGGGGTGTGATGAAATTGTTACATAAGAACAAACATAGACGGGTGGGATTAGTAATTTTCGCCCCTTAACTATTAACGCCAAATTCTTATCAAATCGATTGCAAGCTGTGCTGTAAAGAATAGGACGATCAAAGATAACCTTCATTTGGTTTGCATGATCGTAGAGAAAATGGACAGTCCAAAGCCTTTCATTTGGTGGACTATCGTCTTCTGGAGGCTGTATTATCTGTGATCGGACTCAAACTGCATTTTCGCTTTTAGATTCGCCCCTTGTATGCGACCCCGCAAATGTGGTGGAACGAGGGTAGGGTCGAAGCCTTTTATATCGTTCAGATCCATTCGTCAAGGTTGTCTGCTCTCGCCCATGCTCCACGTTCTTGCGCTAGATCTTTCCCTGCGTAAGTTAAGAGTGAATCTGGCCCTTAGCAGGAATATGTTACCTGGTGCTACCACCTCGGCCAAGTACACTGCCTACGTCGATGATGTCCCCACGCTTGTAACGAGCAATGCCTAGACTGAAGTCAGTAAAGAAATACGGGCTAAAATTAACTCTGATAAATCTGTTGACTTGAGGTTGAGTTCGTGGAAAGATTGTCTTTTCCTGGGTCTCTTCAATTTGACAGATGAGCTTTGGTGTCGTTGTCTCGTTTGGTCGTAACCCTCAGTGAAAAAGTACTGGTCGGAAGTATTGGAAAAGGTCGTAGCCGTAGTTAGGAAAGTGTATCTTCGAAGGAAAATTTTTCTTAAAGGTGAAATGTGCGCTACTCACCTCGTCCTTTACCGCCTTTCTGCACTGCGACTCCTATCGACTGAAATAGCTGTGTTAAAGAAGTTTATGTTGTAACACCTCTAGGGTTACAGAGCTCTTATAGTGCGTTGCGGGATCTGCTGCCTCCATACTCCCAGAGGCGGCCTAATGATGAGGCAACTCTCACCTCGTTGGTGATTCGGAATGCGCTGTGAATGTGTAAAAATCTCTCAGTGGGAGTGGCCATTTCGCTAGAATACCTCCATTGCGCTGAAATAGAGAAGTCTACTGAACATGTCTTTCACTGTCCGGTCGTATGTCTCTTGTGAAAACTTACTGAAGATTATATGATTCGCATGAAGGCACGGGAAAAATTTTGTATTTGAAGCCAGTTTCGGACACGAAGAAACATTGTATTTCTGTGCTTGCTGGTCGTGATGACCATGGTAGTATGGACGACGAAGATAGATGAAATTCACGGAGCATCTCCTCTTTCTGGTTGTATTCTTTAGGTTTAAGCTGAAGGTCAAAATCAGGATGAAGAGGGAAAAGCCCACTTCGAACGACTTTGCTAAAATGCAGCTGATGCGAATGAATGATAGTGTTTCTTGCTTGAGTGACATCTCCAGCAGACTGGTTGAAGAACTTGTTCTTCTAAGAAAAACGTACCTGTTCAAACCAGTTAGTTTAAAATTGAAAGTTTTTAGTTTCTTTAAAGGGGTTAACTTAGTTAGACAATAATAGGTCATCGGCCACTTTCTTTTCTTTTCTTTTTTAGACCCTCACATTTGTTTTTCAGTTTTCACATTTGCTTTTCTGAAAATTCTTAAGCTGTGTGGTGGGCCATATTCATTTCATTGTATATATATATATTTTCATCTAAACTCATGGGGTTGTTTTTTAATGATATAAATAAAAATCATGTTTTATTCCCCCTCTCCACTTTGTAAATATTATTGTAAATATGACCTATTCGTTTAAATTTCATGAAGAACATACGTTGTTTTGGAGTTGTATGGAAGCGTTCGTATAAACATGGTATTATGGTACATTAAACTTTGATTGGGACAGTGAATGCGACAAGGTAAGTTAAAATTAGGTGATGACCAGCATCTCCCTTCCGCACTCTTCGGCCATGTGCCATATAATTATAATTAAATATTATTGCAATGCTCTGCTCTTTGTTAATGTAAAAGATGGTTGTGCGCTGTGGGTACGGATGATTTTTTACCTCTTTTGATTTACGTCCCCGGTATTTTCTGACGTTGGACTTGCGAGACTGTTATAAACTTTGTTAATTATTACACCGGACTTTTCATTTTTACATTTGAACCCCTGTTTTCTCACAAGTTATTTCAGCAGAATCTTCACAAGACAGACGTTAAACCGTTCGACACAAGGTTGATTCCTGAATTCAGTAGTGATAAAACTGGTTAGATTAATTGAGCATGTGGAGTGTGTTTGTGAACTGTGCGGTGTTACCAAAATTGAACGAGTCATCCCGCTGTTTTTGAGAGGAGGGTCCATGAGTATATCAACAACTGAGTAAAGAACAGAGGCATATATCTACAGATTAAACAAACCCAAAAAACCGTGTTCACGTCATGTGAACGATTTATGACGCGGCGTTTCCGTCCTGGTGAAAGAGTAGACGCGTTTTTGGTAGAACTGGAGATATTTGCCTTACTAAACGGCACAACGATGGATGACGTGTGAATTTGTGTCGGGACTTTCGAGCCATGTCAGGCGACTACTTCGAGCGTCATTTGGAATAGATGAGATGACCTTGAGCCAACTGCTAATCAGATCCCGCTCCGCTATGACTGATGAAGAAGTTCCAAGGCGCTTAGTTGCTGTGGCTACTCAACCAATGGAAAACCGTCGTCGTAATTGTATTTAATTTTACTGTTACAAAAGATCTGGGTCCAACCATTTTTCCAAGGACTGTCAGCATCGACGTGGAGTGACGCCTGGCAGTTCGGTGCGAAATGCACGCACTAATGTATGATACTTTAGATGCCACAATGTCAGCCATACTGTATCGAAGTGTCCGAAAAGCCGTCGTATGCACTCGCAAATCACAAAAGAGTTGTTGCCTGTGATTGAAGTACTTAGCGATAGAGTGAGACGTATCGCCTTGGTGAGTCCGGGTTGTTCTCGGTTACCTAAAAACAGTTTGGTTTTGTTGTCCGTGAAGTAAAAACAGAAATTGAATGTGTTACCGTCTGATGGAGAAATTCTGTGGAACCAATTTGGAAACATAAAACTGTGTGGGAAGCGATGAAACCCCTCAAAGCCAACGTACTGATTGTCGACAGAAACTTATAAGGGTTTGACATGCTCTTCGGTGACCAAAAGTCAGACAGAGAGTGCCTATTACCTAATTGGCTTAAGTTCGCTTTTGTAATGCATTTATCTAATCGAAGAGTCCGTTGGTTAACTGCTTTTTGGGCATATGTTCTATAATAGAATTTGGGTCGTTGGAATGGACATTAATGTAGATAGTGGTTTGACCTTCTTTTAGGAAGGGTTTAAAAGTGTTGTTTGAAAGGTTGGAAAGTAATGTCAAGAAAGTTGACTGTTTTTAGATTAGAAGATATATCTATGAAACCTAAAACTTGAAAACTTTAATAATCTTTTTGTGAAGTTTTGTGGTTAAGGGATCATTGCTATTTGAAACAGTCATTAGTTGGGGTTAATAATTGTACCCACGGTGTCCAATTTATATATGCCCACCAGGTCTGCTATTTAGACACAGTCAAAAACACTCAAGGAACATCAAAGTTTTTGTTGTTTCCTTTTATCCAAGTTGAATCATTGTACACAAATACTGATCTTCTGGATGCTATTATAATATTTAGTTCATCATCCGTAATATCGATATAATTTCTCGTGAAACTTATGCTGTTAATTAGTAATTCTTCGGAGATGGAATGGTAGCAATCGATTATGTCAAATTGTATGAAAGTGGCTGCTGTTTTATTAGGAATATTCCGGAACCATTGAATTGTGTTGGAGGAGTATGTGTGTGGATATATATATATATATATATATATATATATATATATATATATATATATATATATATATATATATATATATGTAAATGATTAGGTATATGTTTGTAATATAGATGGATGTGGATGTACATATATATAGATAGGTGTAGGTGTGTGTTTAAAATACGATTCAAATATAAT
>OZ010616.1:38560321-38677821 GCA_963932145.1 Acanthosepion lycidas | reverse complement strand
TAAATAAATCATATATACTTATATATGCATGAGTACACATACACACAAATATACATACACACAAATATACATACACACATACATACACACATATATATAATTTATATATATATACACATATATAACCATATACACATATGCATATATGCATATATACAAACACATAGAAATAAATATATGTCAACCTACACAGTAACATAAAAAAATAAAAATAAAATAAAATAAATAATATATATATATATATATATATATATATATATATATATATATATATACACTAACAATATTTAGCATAGATAATTCATTCAATAACACTAAGATATACACATATACAGATATATATACATAGATATACAGACACACATGCACATACATATATATTTTTATGCACACACACATACGTACATACACTTACACACCCATACATATACAATAACAACCATCAATACAAACATATATATATATATATACACAAACATATAGCTACAAGTACAAATATATTTACATATACATACATACCTGGAAACACACATGCACACATCCACGTACATGTATATATATATACACACATACACATATACATACATATATACATATACACACATACATGTACATGCGAATACACATATATACATATATATACATGTATATATTTATAAAAATTCACATACACATATATACATCTATTTATAAAAATATACACACATGTGCAGACAATAACATAATAAATGTATACCTTCATATATGTACATAAATAGGGGGATTAGCAGATAATATAAGTAATAACATACTATGTATATATATATATATATATATATATATATATATATATATGTGTGTGTGTGCATGTGTGTGTATTTAATATGTTTAATATATTTCAAAATATAAATATTGTAATAATAAAACTGTGTGTAAATTTTCTCAGAAATTTCCTTATAAAATCTATCTATCTATCTATCTATATATATATATATATATATATATATATATATATATTTCTATCTATCTATCTCCATCTGTTTATATCTTTGAATCTATGGTGTTGCACAAAATAATTGAATCTCTAAAATTTTCAAACTCAAATAAAAACATTAAGTAAAATTAAGATGTACACAAGTAAGTGAACTCTTACATTTAATGTTTGGTGACTTCTCCTTTTGATATCATGACATCAACCAATCTTTTTCTATAATTTTTAAGTTTTTGGCAGTAGTGAGCAACAATTCTTAGCAAAACTCCTACAATTGCTTGATATTACCTGGGTGTCTTCTTTAACTTGACTTAAGGCCATTCCAAGACATGAAATTTTTTTCAAACTGATTCTTTTGTGGATTTGCTTAGATGCTTTAGATCATTGTCTTAGAGAATCCAGCCACAACCTAAAATCAACTTTCAACAGGCTTTCATTAAAATTGCTTAGTATCTTTCAGAGTCCATTGTGTCATCAATCTGTACTATTTAGATGGTTCCAGATGCAGCAAGCATACCCAAGTCATAATGCTGTCACTGCCATGATTAATTTTTGGCATCAAATTATTCTCTTCAAAAGCAGTATTAGGAGTTTACAAGATATACTGCCTCTAGTTTGGTCTCATCCACCATAAAACAATTTGCCAGAATGTTTCTAGTTTATTAATATGAGCTTTGGTATAGTTGAGCCAAGCTTGTTTGTAAATTTTCATAAGATTTTTTCTAGACATTCTGCCCTGAAAACTGATATGATTCAGATTTCATAACACTGTAGACATATGTACATAGATTCTGTCATTGGCCAGGGAGCCTTGGAAAAACATAATGAGCACAGTAGGATTTACCTGGGCTTGACAAAGAAAATGTTTATTTGTTCTTGCAGTTTTATTTCATAGATAGCCACTTCTTAATTGCAATGCCATTATACCAAAGGCCTTCCATTTATAAATAATTTGTGCACTCCAAATCATTTTGATAACTTTTTGTAGCCTTCTCCATCATTAGAGGCTTCAACTATGCAATTTTTTAAAGCTTCAAGAATTTCTTTTAACTTTTCATTTTTTTTTATTTAGTCTATAACAGCATCTTTTTGTATATACAATGCAATATATTGGTTGACTGCAGTATACCCAGCTTAACAAAAAAATAAATGCATGTCATTTTGATTTTTTCCCATGCACAAAAAATATTTGCACTGGCAACCATGTAAAACAAAAATACATTCGTAATGTTTCACTTACTTTTGCACATCTTAATTTTTAATTAAAATTTTTATTCTAGATTAATAAAACTTATTGAAAGTGGTTGTAATTCGTTTAATAAAGGTTTTTCTTAATGAATATATAGTTTAATTAAGATTTGTTGGTTATCTAGAAAAAAGAGACAATTTTTTTAATATCTTAAGGGTTCACTTACTTTTGTGCAACACTTTGTTCATATCTATCTATCTATCTATCTATGTTCATATCTATCTATTGACACTTCGACATCACAATGGGATCATTGGACTCTGCAGAGTCTTCTGACCTTATTGGTCTTTTTATATTATATAATCTTACAGCATATCATGAAATTAGTATTAATAACATTGGATTGTACAGAGATGATGGTCTTACACTTATAAAGAATTCTACAAACTTTAAAATTGATAAAATTAGAAAACTATTATACAGGAAATTTAAATGCCTGAACTTGAAAATTACTGTAAATTCCTTGATATAACATTAGATTTAATAAATAATATATACATACCTTACAAAATATCCAGTACTAATCCTTTGTATATACACCATAAGTCTAATCATCCTCCATCTATAATTAAGCATATACCATTATCTATTGAAAACAGAATAAGTACAAATTCAGCAAATGAGAAAATATTCTATGCACATAGTAATTTCTATAATAAAGCTCTAAAGAATAGTGGCTATAAATGCCTAAAACTCAATTGTATACAAAATGAAAATGGACACAATAGAAAAAACAGAAATATAAAAATCATTCGGTATACCTACCCCTTCTACACCAAATGATAAGAAATAATTTAGGACAAAAATTCCTTGCATTAATTGATAAACATTTTCCTGCAGACAGTAGACTCAGTACAATCTTTAATAAAAAATACCCTTAAATTCAGTTACAGTTGTACTGAAAACTTCGAAATGATTATTAAGAAAAATAATGCTAATATCTTGAGTAAATACTTAGACTAAAATCAAAAAATCCAGATCCTAAAATAAAAAATAAATGAAGATAAGGAGAAATTATGCAACTGTAGAAATCCTCAAAACTGTCCTCTCAATAATAAATGTTGTTCAGAATGATTGGTTTATACATGCAATATTTCAACTATAGAAGATTCAGGCATAGTTAAAATCTACGTTGGATACACAAAACATGAATTCAAAAGACATTGGAACCAACATCAAATGTCCTTTAAAAATAATAAATACAGAAATCAAACATACATATCTAAATATTTCTGACACTTAATAGAAACCAATAAAACACCAACAGTAAAATGGAAATTAATAAGAAGAGCTAGAGCTTGTAGATCATTAAATGACCTATATCCTTTGTGCATACATGAAAAATTATACATTATTAAGTTTCTGAAAAATAAAAATTTACTTAATCAAAGAAATGAAATAGTTATGAAATAGCAGACACTACCAAATATTTCCTTAAATAATGATTAATTTTGAAAAAGAGATGAGAGATGAAACATACATATTTATACTTCATCTTTGATTAATAATTTTTTTAAATATGAATGTAATTCTAATATACTCATTTGTAAAAAATAACATGTAATATATTAGTCATTAGAAGTAGAGACAGTACTTTAAATTTGTAGGAATAGATTTTAAATATTAAAAAATATGACTTAATCATATTCAGATGACCCTTTTAAGAAATCTTTGTGTATAAAATTATAAATTAAGTGGCCAAATAAAAATTCCAAAAACTTTTTATCATTGAAATACCCAGACAACATGCAAAAAACAGGTGCCATTGTATGTGAGCAGGCACCCCTACCCCACCTTAACTTAACCTGATTTTGAAAGTAACTTATATTTAATACATAAGTTATCTAGGGAAATTAAAACCCAACCACCCCTTATCAAAATGATTGAATTTTCTGTAACCTTAACAATTTAAAATATTAAGGTTGTCTGTGCTTATAAATGAAGTAAATTCCCTAATAGATTATTCCAAAAATCACTTGAGAATGGAACAGAGCTATTGATTTTAAATTTAATTTTATAAGCTTAGTTTCTGTTTTGAAACATAGTAATTCCTTCCTGTGTAGCAATGGAAGTATATTTTTAAAATAGAAAATAATTATAATTATTATATATCATTTAATAGTTATTATGTATTATACGATAATTTTATTATATTATTTACAACATATTGTATCATAATTATATATACACATGAATATTAAAAAGGTCTCAGTATAGTAGGAAGCCCTTAAAAAATAAAAAAAATGGTGATATCTGGTTAGATATTAGGAAATAGCTGATAACTTTTCAGCACTTGCTCATAATTTGTTACAGATACTATACTATTATATAAATTCATATGTTAACATATTGTATAATATTAGATGTGTGCAAAAATTCCCAGCACCCTTCATTTTTAAAACTAGAGACTAAATACATAGTTTTTTTAATAATACTGAATATTAGAAATTTTGGCACAAACTTAATGTATATTATGATTATATTGTCACATAAGACTCATCATATAATATTATGTAATTATTTTTATTGTAATTGTATATATTGTAATTTATTTTATAATTGTTTTTATCTATTTTTCTTTATTGTAATTTTTGTTTTTTCTTGATTTTCTATTTGTGAAAAGTAAAGGTTAAAATATATTGTTTAACATCTTATTTATCTCATTTAGTGTGGTTGTATAAAGTAAGAGAAAATAGTTCTTTTATTCACCAGTTTTTATTTATTTCACTCATTTTATTTATGTTTTTGATCATTTATCTACTTTTATCTCAATGATTTTATCAAGTAACTTAAAGGAGTGCATTGTTGCTATGGAGGATGCCAGTTCATTTGAATGAAGAGCTGTAGCAATGTAGCTGGGGAGGCATAAAACATATCACGGAAATGTAGACAAAAGATGAACAAGTTAAAATGTCACTATTAAATTGAGCTAAACTCAGCAAAAGTGAATAGATGCAGCCTATATATATATATATATATATATATATATATATATATATATATATATATTCAGCATTTTTCTCCCATAGCAATGTAAATTCAAGGAGCAAAATAATAGAACTCAGATTCTTCTTCAATTGTCTGACAGCTTGCAATTCTTGTGTCACTCTTTATATCTTTCGAAGATTGCAGAAACATTCTTATCAGCTTTTAAAACAGTTCTTTAAGCTAATGTATTCAGGTGCAGTCTCCATTTCAATAGTAATTTAAGATTAAAAACCTATAGTAACAAACCTTAGTGCTATATAAAAAAATGAAAGTTAATACATCCCTAATGGCAGTTACATTTAGATTTAAGGCAACAGACAGTGCTTCTTTTTTTATTTGTGAATTCTGAATAATTACAAGATTGTAATAGATTTTTTTATGCCACAAGATTCTTTATTATTTTGATAATATTCACTTGGCTTAAATTAGTCTGACACAAAGCCAAATGTGTAGAATGATAGAGGTAGAAAAAAATGTGTTTTCCAAATTTCAATAGAGTCAATATGTCTTGAAAATCAGCATTTGAAATTCTAACTTTTTCCAACATTAACCATTGACACAAAGAAGAAATATATATTTACTAAACATACTTTAATATAACAGAATCATCTTTCATCTTAATTTCACTTGCTTTTTATTGCAATTACTCAAGCTTCCAGTCTACAATTGTTCGTAAACAGTACTGATGTCAGATAATAAAGTATAAACTCTAGTATCTTTTTTGCATTAGGAAACCTGACATAACAGCTGCTCTTACTAATTGATCTACAAGAAGAACAAATCTGACAATACAAACTTATTCTTTATTTTTTTCTCATCAGTTAAATGAAAGGAAAAATATAATTCCTAGATGTATAGCTCCTGTAGTCAATTTTGTATACTAATTCTCTTTTGTGGCTGTTGATTATAAGAAAAGCATCAACATGTGTCCATTATATGATTTATCATCTCTTATGAAATTGCTGCCAAATATTGTAAACATAACAAATCTGTGGCACTCCTAATTTTTATTAGATTTTGGTCAAGAAAATAACATTATTCCACTACTCCAATTGTAAAAAAAATTTTTGGGGTCCCTTTATATTATAGTGGGTCAGCCAATTTGTATTGGTTATAAATAGAAATAAAAACTAATCCTCTACAATTTTTACAATATCAAATGTAACAAAGACAACAACAAGAGAAATAATCAAGTAGAAGAAATTATGAATTTGTTCAACAATAAATATTTTTTTATAAACACAGCAAATACATAATATACAGTGCAAAAGTTGATAAACACAATAGAGTTCTTTGGTGTGTGTTACTGAAAGAATTTGAGTTACTGTACTGTATGTGTGAAAATGAGAAGGTGTAGTTAGCTATAATTGTTTTTATAGGAAAATTAAACAGTTGTTTTTGTTTTTGCATTAAAAAAAAGTATTGTCTTTGACTCACTGATTGTTATAGAGTTATCGCTCATTAACCAGGGATTCTTCCTGTGGAATAGAATATTTTGTCGGAGTGAGTGTTAAGCCTGGAAATGGTTGACAAGGTTTGTTGTTGTATTGAAGATAAGTTTGGTTCCTTTGCTGTGTTGATTTCCAATGAAGTCAAGTGAATTGGTTCAATATTTTAAGTGCCCACTGACCAAGTCGCGTCGAAGTTTCGTTTTTATTAGTTCTCTTGGTCACGTGGGGAGGCTCGTGAACATGTTTACATTTTATGGCGTCAACTAGAGGTCCAAATTTGGATCGGTACCTTCGGACGTAGTTGACGACACCTAATTAATATTTTACAACCAATCAAAATGCATCAGTTGTTATATTTGGTTGGGAGCCTCTATGTGTTTAACTTGCACAAAATTTAAGATTTTAAAAAAATGTAGGAATCTGATTCTACAATATTAAAAGAAAGCAACTCACTATTGATTAAATGTGTCTCAATTTAAGCATGTCTTTGAACTGTGAAGTTATACTTGCCACATGAAGCTAAAATCTAGTCTGCAGTGATATCATGTTAACCTACATTCATTAATAACATAAAAATGATAGTAACTGTCTTGATTTTCTATCTTTTTCCTTGAAAATAATCAACAGTGTTAAAAAGCACTAGGAATATAACAGTTTTGTTCTTTTACAAGTTTCCACCTGATATCAAACAACTTATTCTAAATCAGAATAAAAATGAATGGCAGATATACACTTCTCAACTTATGGGGAAAATATCAGAGAACAGTTGGAGCATTTTCGCTCTAAATGCACTACTATATTTAACCTACTGCAAGGCTGTCCTGCTAAGGAATTGAACCAGCAACATGGTCCTATTAAGATTAAAGGTGTTCATATACTTTTTTGAGAAATGTAGAAAAAATTCATTGCTTCATGTATTGTATGACATGGAAAGCAACTTTATTTTGACTGGTGCATGTGTCTCTGTACACATTTTTTCTCTGTAACATTTTTCTCAGAGGGCACACATGCTACACTAAAGCATGTCATTAAATAACAATTTCATCCTCATCAGGAATGTAAACCCATATGTAAATAATCCCACCATTTTTTATATGATTACTGTGCTACATTATATATATATATATATATATATATATATATATATATATACATTAAAAAAAAACAAAAAAACCTTTATGAAGTTGTCAAAAATAAACAAATTGTAGTTCAATACAACATATTCATATACAAACAACCCTTTTAGAAAAAAAAATATTTATGTATACAAATACAAATTTAACAGCATAACAAAAAGAGCCAAAACTCTCTGTTATTGAATTAGACCAGACAATATGTGTTGAATGGATGTCATCATTCATTTGAAAATAGGCACCCTGACCTTACCATGACTTAATCTCTTTTCAAAAGTAACTAATATGTTGATACAATAATTGTCAGTGAAAATGCAAACCCTACCACCCCTTATTAAATTGATTGGTTTTCTCCGTTTCCATAGATATTAATATTATGAATGTATATGCTTATTAAATTCCATAAATTTGAAAAATTTGTTATTCGAAAAATTCACTTGATGATGAAACAGAACTAGGTACTTTAATTTAATTTAATTTCTATAATTAAATTGAAGTTTTTAGCTTCTGTTTTTGAAACATGAGAACTCTTATGTAGCGATAGAATCATATTTTTTTAAAAATAATATATACATATATATATATATATATATATATATATATATATATATATATATACTAATAATAAATATGCATTTTGTTTCTCACCAGCAGCACAAATCAGAGTTTCATGTATCGTGCAATCATCGGATGTAGATTGAAAACTGACTGTTGAAAAATTTAAATATTGATATTTATATCATACTGTTATGATAGTGGAGCAGAAAAATAATATATACACTTACATATTTCAAAATATAAACATATGAATATAATTTAAATATAAATATACACATTTAATATATATATATTCAAATAAAATACACATATACACACAAATATCAATCACATATTCATGTAGACAAATATATAAGTATATACTTCCACATTTACATAGATATACATAGGTACATATAAAAATATTATTACAATTTATATCTTCATATTCACAAGTACATAACTGCATACACATAAAAATATAAATTAATATAAAAATAAAATAAAAATATCATAAACATGAGGATTGATGGCAATTACTAACATCAATCTGTTTCAATATTTTTCAAAATATATTTATTTATTTTTATGCCTACATGTTTTTTATTTAGTAAATTTGTCAATTTTTCTAAAAGGTAAAAATTATATCTTTCCTTCTCACTATGTAAAATTTAGTTTTCCAGTGTTTCACCATCTTCTCTCACATAATAGTCTGGCTTCACTATCTTTTATTTACTAATAATATTTAGAGACATAACAATAAATATCTTTTGAAAAATGTTGAACCAGACTGATTTCAGCACCTACCACCAATCCTTGTGTTTATAATATTTTTATTTTATATATAACACGACTCAACAAATAAATCTGACCACTGGCATTTTCATGTTCTCGTGGTGATTATTCAAAATTTTGTGTTAAAACTTGTTTATTTAAAATATTAGAATTAACTAATAATAATTTATATCATTTAAATTCATAAGTTCGAAAGGCAAAGAAATAACAAATTAAATAAAATTGAAAAACATCTTTTTAATTATTTGAATTTAAATTTGGATTCAAAAGTAAACAAAATATCAAGGGGGGTAACTCTCATTTTTGAAAAAATATCGTCATAATATCAAATAACAAAATTAATATTCAGGATGGAAATATAATGTAAAAAAGGTGCAAATGAAAAAAAAAATAATTGGTTGTTGCTTTCAAACACATACACATGGATGCATGTTCATATATGTGTGTATGTATTTGCATTTTTACATGTACAAGGTGTGATATTTTTAATTTCACACATGTACATTTTCTGTTTTTGAATTTATCAACTGCACAGTATAGTAGGGTCAGTTGGGCACAGTCTGTGAGAAGATGTGCACCATGACACAATTCACTCCACCAGAAATTTGGAAACGACATGCTGTACTGCCTGGCATTCATGCCAGAAGCTCCAATACGAATATTTCAGAGTGTTTGGGTGTCAATCTGAGGACAGTGCAGATGATTTGGAAAGAGTTGGATGAGTCTATGGTGATTACAAAGATATGGAAGCTCAGAAAACTCACTGATTATTCTCATAAGAAAAGAACTCCTGAATTTGTTGGTGAGGATCTCAGACTGAACACGGAGATCTATATTAAGTGCCTTGAGGACGTAGTGCTGCCCTGAATCAAGAGGGTGGTTGCTGGAAGACCTTATGTTTGGCAACAGTACTCTGCACCATGCCACACAAGCAGGAGAAGTCTGAATTTCTGTGACCATATCACCCCTTACTGGCCATATACCACCCCACACACTGTAACCCCCATGCTACAACCCCCATACTGCAACCCCAACACTGCAACATTATTATGTGTGGGGCACAGTTGATCGAGAAACCAACAAAACTCTTTGTAACACCAAAGGTGAGCTAAAGGCAAGGATTATGGCAGCATTCACCAACCGTCCAAAAGAGATTCAGAAAATTCTGAAGTCGTCTGGAGGCCATGATTGAATGGTGATTTTATTGAATAAATTTACTCTTTAGTATTTCAAAATATTTTTGTGTAATTTTGGTAAATATATCTGTTAAAATGAGATAGAGTTATTTTCATATGTCCCGGAAAGGGATGTATTTGAACGAAATAGCTAAGTGGTTTTGGCTACTATAACCAAGTAGAATATGGTAGCAGTAATCGACTGGTACGCGTCGTAGTCGCAGGTAAGAAGTGTAGATCGATGGCGTAGTCCAATGGGCGTGGTTATAGACTTAGCTCTCAGATTAAGGCTCTGTTGACTCTCGTACCTACACGTCCGTCGGTATTTATGACAGACACCAGCCAATCATATTCCAGTGAGGGGAACACAGGTGAATGCATATTCCATTATATCACCTCCCCCTGAGCTAAATTCTCCCGTGAATTTTAGCTTTAATACTTCCTCTTCTTAGGGTCTGGACATAAACTATTAACTTTTTTTCTAAGCCTTTTTCGCCTCAATCCTCCTTGCAGTGGTAGCATTTTTGACACACTGGTACCTTTGGCCTTGAGGTCGGGGATATCCCCATCGGCGAATGTTGATTCACTGGCACAGGAATATCAAAGGCGTCATATAAGACTTCCATTGGAATCTCTTCGGTATTTTCCGCGACCTCTGTAGTCTGTCTGGGTCTTAATTGATTCCAATGTCTTTGACAAGGGAATTTTTCTCCTTTTATGTCGTATTTGACTTGACCAATTCTTTTGGTTATTACCTTCTTCCCAATACGCTTTTCCAGTCTTAAAATTTTTGAAGAAAACTTTATCTCCTGGCTTATATACTTTTGTCACTGACTAAAGTTTTAGGGAGTCCGAAACGACTAAAAATTTCACTAAGGGCATTTATCGTATTTGGCGCAGTTGGGTGTCTGCACTTAACAATTTCTGGCCACTTAGTAAAACTGTCTACCACAATCAGGTAATACGATCCATTTATGGGACATCTGTCTTTGGCCATGGTTGAATCTTTACCGGTGGATCCCTTGCTGCCAGTTGACATCCTTTACACTGTTTCACCACACTCTCTATGTCCTGGCCCATCCTCGGCCAATATGTGTATCCTCTCATTTTTTTTTCTGTAAAGTACACGGCATTACAACTGTCTGCATAAAGTAATACCTGATCATATATTGAAAAAGGTGACACACTCATTCCTTTTTTTGTTTTCTCGTTCAACCATTGCTTTTTCATTTTCTTAATGAAAACATCGTTTTCAGCTGCTTTTTTCACATCATCTAGAATAACCAGTAGTTCTTTAATGGTATTGCATAACAAACCCGACAATTCACTTTCGTCTCTCAGCGCCGCTATTACTGTTTCTTCCAACGGTTCCGTATATTTCGGTATTAACCTCGACAACCTATCGGCGTGACCTAGCTTTTTTGAAGGCACATGTTCCATTCTGAAATTGTAATTCAATAGAATTATACCCCAACGCTGTAGTCGGTTTGCCGTGTGAGTTGGTATACCTTTTTCGAACAAAAAAATTGTTAACAGCGGTTTGTGGTCTGTTTGCAGAGTAAATTGTCTTCCATATATGAATCTGAAATTTCTTTACAGCGAAGATTATTGCCAAACTCTCTTTTTCAGTTTGGCTATAATTTCGTTCCGCGGGCATTAACGTTCTCGAGGCATGTGCTACTGGTTTCGTATATCCGTCCTCGAGTTTATGTAGCAATACAGCGCCTAGTCCGTCTTTACTAGCATCTGCTGCTACAATCATTTTCTTCTTCGGGTCGAAATGCGCCAACGATAGGTCTGCTAATAAACAGTTTTTATATTTTTAAAAGCATCCTCGCATTCTTTCGACCATATCCACTTTGTGCCCTTTTTCACCACATTGTTTAAAGGGGCTCTCATTTCATACATTTTGGGATATAAATACTATAATAGCTTACCAATCCCAAAAACGCCACATTATCAGGTGCTGGCATATTTTTTATAGCCTCAGCCCTTTCTGGGCCCAGTTTTCTTCCTTTGCTGTCAATTATCTGCCCTAAATATTTTATCTTCTTTAGGAAGAACTCACATTTTTCACCACTCAGTTTGAACCCGTATTCCTCAATTCTCTGAAATACTGCTCTAATATGCGTTTTGTGTTGGGCCTCGTTTTCACTTTTAATCAAAATGTCGTCTAAGTATGCGATCGCATAATCCATACCAACCAACATTGTGTCCATTATTTGCTGGAATAGGCTTGGAGCTACCTTCAACCCAAAAGGGAGACGATTTAATTTTAAAATCCCTTTATCAGTATTTGTTGTCAGTTACTTTGAACATTCTTCACTGACTTTAACCTGAAGGTAAGCCTCTGACAAGTTCAACTTTGAAAACACTTTACCTCCGTTTAATTTAGTAAATATATCCTCCGGAGACGGTAAAGAGTATGCATGGTCTTTTAAACAATCGTTTAGGCCTGTCGAGAAATCAGCATACACTCTGATTTTTCGGTTTTTCTTTTTTATATAAACGGTTGGAGACGCCCAATCCGAGTAATCCACTTTTAAAATTACTCCTCATTTATTGAGTCTAGTGCTGAAAATGGAACTTTCCTTTTCGGTTTAAAAATTGGTTTCACATTTTCTTTCAACTCAAAGTTGACTTCTGTTTTTGTGCACAGACCTAGTCCTTCTGAAAAAGCACGAGGGAATTCATTTTTCAACTCTGTAATAAATTTTTCTGTTTGCTTTGACTTTTCTCTGATGTTCACATGGTTACAGAAAGAATTTACTGGTAATTCCCACAAATTGAATAATACTATCCAGTCTGTACCAAAGAGGTTTACTGAACCAGGGAGCACATATACTTTCGATTTGTGAATTTTTCCCATGAACGAAATGTTACATTTTAATTCACCTCGAAATTTGAGTCTTTTTCCAGACACTCCTCTGGCAATTTTGTCTGTTTTCGTCAACGGTGGGTAACCAATTTTTTCCATGTTTATCACAGACATATCACTTCCTGAATCGAGTAATAATTTTACAGTCTGCCCATTTATTTTTACATTGAGGTATTTTCTTCTTTGACTCTCTTTAATTTGGTATTTAGACAAAACTACGTTCGCTTTTGCCTGAGACTGTTTTTTCATTTCTCTGTTTTGCCCAACAATGGGAACTTTTATGGCCTACACGCCCACAATTATAAAAAATTTTTTCTTTAAAGTAGCAATAATTCTTGCAATGCTGTCCTCCACAGGCACTGCATATTATTTTTCTTTCTTTTTGTATCCACTTCTTTTGTCGTACAGTTTGTATTCGCGAAATGTTCTTCTCAATCCGAATAATGTCTTTTTTTTCGTTTATCATTCTTCTTTACGTTGACATTCTTCAGTTACTTTTTGTAACGTAATCTCTGGATCTCTTTCCATGATCGAGAGGATTCTTGCTCTAATTTCTTTGTCGCTTGGTGTCGTCAGACCATGCACAAGAATTAGACACTTGAACATGTCGCTTGACAACTCTTTCAACTTTAAACGCCTCACACAGTGAGTTAACCATACCTGCGTATGTAACAGAATCATCATCATCTTGTTTAACGATATTCAGACACTTGCATCGAGTATGAAACAGGGTATCTCTTTTATCGAAAGTTTTCGACAAAATTTCCACTGTTTCACCGAATGTCATTTCTTCTGGCTTCTTTGGGAGGATTAAATTCATCTATTTCGTATTTTCTTCTGTTCCCAACTTCTGCAACAATAAAGTAATTTTTTTCTCGTTAGACCATTGTTCGCACCTTTTCGTAAATATTGTCTCAAACCTACGAAAATAAGCCGGAAACGTTGGACCACTGTCAGGGTCGTATTTAAATTCCGAGAGTGTATTTGAAATTCCTCCAGCCGAAAACAATCTAGAACTCGGTTCCTTTGTTGTCCTAAATAATACGTGTTACTGTTCGAATAACTTTTCAAACCTTTCTTGTTGCTGTAATTGTTGTTTTTGTAGATGTTGTTGGAATTGCTGTTGTTGTTGTTGGAACTGTTGTTGTTGTTGTAGGAATTGTTGCTGTAAAGTGTCTTCTTGTAGCACCTTAGCTAATTTCGCCATTTGTCCCATTTTGTCAACGTATTCACCAGAAAACAATTCTCCTCCAATAAACAATAAAATTCTTATTCCAAACAAGAGGGGGGGGGCAAGCGTTTCACAAGTTTTTCTAACGTTCCCTCGTCAATAAGCGTAAAAACAAACATAAGTGAAAAATTACTTACTTTTTGTAAGCGTCGAACAAGTTTTTCTAACGTTCTTCGTTAGTACCCGTTGTCGACTGAATTTTTTTTTCTTTTGTTTTCACTTGTGAGGTTGTTACGAATCTCGTCACCAACTGATATGTCCCGGAAAGGGATATATTTGAACGAAGTAGCTAAGTGGTTTTGGCTACTATAACCAAGTAGAATACGGTAGCAGTAATCAACTGGTACGCGCCGTAGTCGCAGGTAAGAAGTGTAGATCAATGGCGTAGTCCAGTGGGCGTCGTTATAGACTTAGCTCTCAGACTAAGGCTCTTGTTCTCATACCTACACGTCCGTCGGTATTTATGACGGACACCAGCCAACCATTTTCCAGTGAAGGGGAACACAGGTGTACGCATATTCCATTATCATTTGATTTTTGCATAATTTAGGCAACAATTTATTCATCACACCATTTATGTAATTATGTTAATATGTAAATATAAATTGCAATAAAAAATTTTTTGTGTACCTATATATATGTATATAAATATGGAACTATATACTTATATAGTTGGACATGTGGATATGTGAATTGGATTTGTGCATACATGTGTATTATATCTGAAAATATATATTAAATGTGTATGTTTATATTTAAATTATATCTAATTGTTTGTATTTGGATGTATGTAAGTGTATATAGATTTTGTTTGTTTTTTTTTTTTTTCCTGTAAATACTATCTACTATCACAACATTATCGTATAAATATCAATATTTAAATTTTACAACAGTCAGTTTTTAAATTTAAATCTAACAATTGCATCATACATGAAACAGATTTGTGTTACCAGTGAGGAACAAAATGTATATTTATTATTAGTGTAAATTGTAGCTCTGTTTTTGTACATGTAGATTAAGTACTGTTTTATTACCATCAGCCTTCAGTGTATGATACTATATATATATATATATATATATATATATATATATATATATATATATATATATATTCTGAGAACTTTAACACATTGTCAACATGGAAAACAAAAACACACTCTTAGTTGCCAAAAAAAGAAAAAGTTACTAATATCCAAAAAGAGACTTACTCATGAGTGTCTTTTTAGAATTTGTGGATTTAATGTAACTACATTTGCCTTGATAAAGTCAAATGACAAAAGGCATCTGCAATGACTAAGTACTATTTTCCTATTGTCTATTTTATTCAATTTGTCTTCTCTACAGACTTATTCTGAGAACTTTAACATATATATATATATATATATATATATGTATGTATATAACATGACATGTTTCATGATATATATATATATATATATATATATATATATATATATATATATATATATAACATGACATGTTTCATGACTAAATAAGTCAACATGACACATGTTTGAAAGTAAGTGAATCACTGAGGTAACATGATTAAAATATAACTTGAACCAGCAGACCAAGGATTTTTTCCTTTGATGTAGTGCAGCTGGAATTTAAAGAAAAAATCATTTGTTAATCTTAGATGATTCACAGGAATTTTATCAGTATTTTGATGTTCATATAAAAATCAATTGATTTGGTTAAACTAACTCATAAAAACAAATAAAAATTCATAAATACATCTACTTTTGTAATTAACTTCTAAAAAATTAAGCAAACATTTATATTATATAAGTGTGTGAGTTGGTGCTGGATAAGTGACAGCAAGAAGTAAAAAGGTCACAGATAAATAATATGAATGTGGAGTACATATTATGGTATAGTATTACAAAATATAATTATCTGCTTTTGACTTAGCTATAATTTATGCAAATGTCAAATGGTATGAAATACTTGAGTCATTTAAGAGATGCAAAAGGTAAATTACCTCAATATTTTGAGCTAGGCTCTCAAAATGACTGAACATCTATAAAGGTCTTCCATTTTTCTCAACTTTTATATCAAAGTATGACCAAGTCAGTTAATCAGTAAGATTGGTTCACTGCATAATCACTTATTTAATTCTAGTTTCTATAAATATATAGCTAAAGTATTTTATACGTTTTTATACATTCATTTAAATACAAGTTTATCTAACATTGTATAATATCCCAATGATTTCTATAGCACTTTCATACATCTAATTAGATAATGATAATTATGTTGGCTTTTTCTTTTCTCCCCAGCACAAATTCCCTTATAACCAACACAATGAAACAAAATACAAGAAAACCAGTAAACAAAAAAACACCTACTCCCAATAACCTTTCTTTCTCAAATGTTTGTGGTATCCACTTTGACTTCAGCAGCATAGAATCTTTTCTTATGAAACGATCACCAGATATCCTTGCACTTTGTAAAACAAACTTAGGTGTTTAGGGTCACCAGACAATTTCTACATATGCTTTTGATTTTCATTATTTTTTTCTGTTAACTATAACATTTTCTTTTATTGTTCCCCCTCTTCTCAGGATTGCAGTAGACATAATCTCTTAGAGTATAGAAACAGCACACTCTTACTCCATCCATCTGCAAACATCTTTGTCTTTGGTGATTTTAAGGAACATCATGGCACATGGTTTAAACATTCTGATGTTGCCAGTATTCAAACATTAAATATTTCTACTACACAATTCTTTACTCAAATTGTGGATTCCCCTAACATACCCAAGCAACAAGCTTCTCTACTTATTTCCCATCTCCTCTCCTCTCTTTGCTCTTGCTGAGCTTCACAACAATGTCTTCTTAGGAACTTGGATCACTCTGTAGTATCTATTGATATATTTTTTTCAATCATCTCTTAAACACAAACCTCCTATTTATAAGACCTCTTTCCATTACCAACATGCTAATTAGGACTTACTACATGATTTTCTTCAGGATGCCTCCTGGACTGACATTTTTAATCTTCAAACTGAGAATTGTGTCACTGAGATTTTCTTTTGGGTCAAAGCCAGTATGAATGCTTTCATTCCTTCTCAGAAATACCAGGTGAAACCTCAATCTTCTCCACAATTCACACTAGCATGATCTGCCATTATTTTGGGCTATACCAGGGCTCCTGTTACAACATATACCTATTCACAGCAGCTCATAATAAATGTAAATGAGTCCTCAAAGAAGCTAAGACCCTGTTTGCTGAGAGAATGAGGCATCACAAATCATCTAAAAACTTAGTCACTCATGATTACTGGCAGCTCTGTAATAGTGTATTAAATAAGTGTAACTTCTCTATTCCTCTTCAACTAATTTGAGGTTTTAACATCTGCTGATAAAGCTGAATGTTTTTTCCATAAATTCTCCTTACCCTCTATTCTTGACTAATTTTGAGTATTCCTGCTTAACTTCTCACCTAGAACTCAGTTTCTGTTGAATGATATACATATAACCACTTCTACAATTTCTGCTATCATTGATCTCCACAAAATATGTGGGCCTGATGGCATTCCTGTAATAGTCATTAAGAAGTGTGCTCCTGAACTGGCTCCTGTTCTCTTAAACCATATAAAGGGCATCATCGCCTCTTGCTTTCCTACCTACTGAAAGTGTTCCTCATCTATAGTTTCAGATTTTAAGAACTTACGTAAATTGTTTGACACACTTCTGTCAGCCTCTATTAGCCATCTACCTCTTTTTGGCAAACTACTAGAGGCACTAATCAATGTTGAATTAATATCTCATATCACAGGGCATTTTTTCATACAAATGATATGGCTTTTGTTACTCCAGGTTAACTGCTGATGTTCTGACAATAATTGTGGAAAGAGTCTATCAAGTTCTTGATAGGAATAGTGAAGCCTGAGCTGCTGCTTTGGATATCTTGAAAGCTTCAAATAGGGTTTGGCATACAGGTCATCTCCACAAGCTGAAAAGTTATGGTGTCTCTGTACAAATTTTTGAACTGATCCAATATTTCCTATCAAATTATGAAATGAAAGTATTCCTGATCAGCCATTCTTCCAGTTCCATTTGAACTAATGAAGGTGTCCCCCAGATTCTTTGTCCTACTTTGTTTTTGATTTTAATTAATGACCTTTCAGATGATATCAGCTCTCAACTTAGTATCTATACTGATGATACTATTTACTCCTGTCTACTCCTGTAAGTCTAATCAATTTGATAAGGTCAAATTGGCAGCTGATGTTAAAGAAGACCTACACTCTGTTGTTAACTGAGACAAAGGATGACTTGTTAATTTTAATGCCTCTAAAACTAAACTACTCTCTATTAATCGTCTGAGAGATCCATTTCTACCTTCTATCAGCATGGCTGATGCTAATCTCCAAGAGAGTGACTTGTTGCACCTTCTTGGTTCTCAGCTGACATGAGGTGGAAAGATTATATTGAATCCATTGCTAGGTCAGCTAAAAAAATTGGTTCACTGTATTATGCTAAACAGATTTTCACTCCGGAATCTATCTTACATATCTATAAGTCTACCATTTGCACAATCAGCAATAGATGTAACTGTACATTCTATGCTAACAGTTTTTCTTGCACTTCTCACTTGTGGAACTCTCATACAGTTCCATGCTTTCCAGCCAACTTTAATCTGAAAAAATTTAAATGCAATGTGGCTATCTACTGTTCTCCTCTTCTTTTATTCTTACACCTTAGTAATGTTTCTGATTCTAATTCTTCCACACCCATTAACCCCTTGTGTCTTAGTAACTTTATTGCCTTGCATGGGGTAAACTTGATTTAAAAAACAGAACATTTTCTGTTCACTAGTCCATCAAGTTTTTATTGGAATACACTGTACAACTAATTTAACTACCAAAGGTGATTTTATTTAATAAGTGGTGTCATATAGTATTTGTTATAAGTGCTAGATTTTCTCTTTATAAGCAGAAAAATAGTGTAAAAGACCAAAAATAAGTGTGTTTTCCTTGTTATAAGATTCTGATAGAGTTCTTGAGAATATGTCCCTTATAAGCAGCACTTCATTTTGTGCTTTTAATCAGTTATTTGCTTGAAATGGAATATGGTTATCTTTCTCTTCTTAGTCTGTCTCAAATTCTATAGCCAGGCAGTTTTCTTTATCCTTCCAATCACCTGTCATATCTATAGTTGGCCTACTACTGTTTAAGTCCAACACTAATTAATTTCTTTTTTTTTTTTCTTCATTCAGTATTGGTTGCAGCTACAAGTCATATAGTGGCAATTCTGATTTCTCACTATTTTACTTTACTTATCTCTTTTACACCATTTATCATGCATATTTCTTCCTAACAAGAAATTTTATTATTTAGCATGAGACTTAAGGAACATAATAAGTGAGATAAATCTATTCTATACTGAGTTTGTATTTCAACTAAATCATGGAACATTATGATGTTACAGGTGTTACTTCACAGACTGTCTGCATTAGCAGTATATGTAACACATAAAATAGCTACAGAAGTAAGAGATATTATCACTTCACTGGTAGGAAAATGAATTTCTTCCAACCCAATACATTGAAAACTTTTCTTTCTGGATGTGTGCCCCATTTTAGTGACATGACTGTCATTACCAAAGACAGAATTTGGCAATTTGAATCCAACTTAGTCTGTTAATGAACCTTTTGTGTAGTAAGAAAATCCACCTAACTTATCTTAAAACAAATCACATGATAGCAAAGCTCCACCACTGAAGTCCATCTTGAGAGCAAAGTTGAACCAGTGTAATTGGCTAGAATAAATGTCATCCTTTAAATTTTATTAAGTCCCAGAAGGACTTCCCTTAAGTCCTTTTGGGACTTAATGAAAAAAAAAAAAAAAAATTTAATGGATGACATTTATTAAACATCTGCCAATATGGTGTATAGTACCATGCTCAGATTTTTCTCTAGACTTCACAGAATCTCATCTGATCAATTGTCAGACAGCTGGGATGGTAAACTTACTTAGAATTACTTTCCAGAGTTCAAATTTTTAAATACATACCTAAACTTTTAAACTGCTGTAAATCTGTTTTTGTATATAATTGCTAATTCTCACGACATACAACCACCTAATGGAGGACCCTTCAAGATCTTCAAAAGGGCATTTTACATATTTTACTGTTCACATTAAAAATGCAAACCAGAATAAAACTCTGAACAAGCTGACCTGTTGGATGCTACATGACTTTACATCTATGTTTTCTTCATCCCATCTTGTACTGGACATACCCAAATAATATGATACAGTATGATCCTCATGGACCAAATGACTATAGTGTTAATATTTTTCCAGACAAAACATTGCAATCCTCTTGCTGCTCTAATACTATTTCCATGGAAAATGTTCAGATGAACTATATTCCTTAAGTTCCACCAGTTCTAACCTCCACAGCTATAACCCACCATGCTACACACATATTCCATTGGTTCCACTTATGCAGTTTCTTCCTACAAACCACTGCTCT
This sequence comes from Acanthosepion lycidas, assembly GCA_963932145.1. NCBI lineage: Eukaryota > Metazoa > Mollusca > Cephalopoda > Sepiida > Sepiidae > Acanthosepion > Acanthosepion lycidas. The sequence continues at coordinate 38,656,931 of OZ010616.1, read as the reverse complement.
GTGAAACTAACTTGTTCAAGTCTAGGGTTAGCCATTATCTTCCCCACATATTTCCATAAACTGTGCTTCTGACTCTAACCATCTACGTCAAGTTGCTCTTGGTCCTTGTACAGAGTAAACATTGTTGAAAAAAGAAGAAAAAAGAAAAAAGAGAATTAAATTTAGTTAGGCAAGTCAAAAGTCTCTTATATTATTGCTGCCTAACCTGAACTTACCAAAATTCTTCCTTTCTTCAGTGTTTATATGGATATTGATTTCCAGTTTCAAGTGCACAAATCTGTTTAGGCTATATGCTATTCTACATTTTGATACCTTTGATCTTAAGTGGTAGGTTTTTTTCATACATGTTTCATTTGGAAGGTATTTGTAGTATTACAAAATATAAGTATCTTCACTTGACTTTATGCATGTGATAGTGTAAGAAATGGATCATATAACAAACTGCTTTGTCAGCTGGTTCAAAAATCTCAAAACCAAAACTTTCTCTTGTTTTTTATGCCAAGACTATATCCCTGATACAATGTCTAACCAAGTCAACTCAACAGTAAAACCTCATTTCACTTTCCTAGGTCTTCTAAAATAATACATTCAGTTCACTGTATAATCAAATTATACTTCTTGTAACTATGTATTTTTTTTCCTCACCTTTATTTTTTTTTTTTGCTCACAGCCTAAACTAGGATTTAATAAAGTATGATGGCTGAAATAAGGAGGTCTCATGTGGATTTTTTTTAAAGAAAAATTATCTATTATATATTGCAGGCATAAAAAGAGGAAAAGTTATAAATTAAAAAAAATGTAAGGTAATTTAAAATATTTCAGTAATGCCTAATACAGTGTGTATGGGACAAATGAAATCCATAAACTGAGGGTTTACAATACTTTCAAAATTGTTTTTAGTAGTATAGCAATTGCCAGATGATAACCAACAGAATACAAGTTCAATTTCAATTTTTTTTTTTCTTTTATATTTCCATAATTTCATAGGCATTATCATGATTATAATTTCCCATTGTTTTGGATTGTAAGTTAAAATTATCAAATGGAACATATTTATTAGTCAAAGGAAAACAAGAAATAATAGAAGGAAATGAGTCCCAACCAAATGAACAGAAGAAAAACAAGGAAAATTTTGGTAACAGAAACAAATAAATAATGCATTCAAGGCACAACCAAAATTTCAGAAAGCAAACATTTAGGATAAAAGAATAAAGAGAAGTAGTCATCAGTGTCCTTCCATGCTATTAATAGATATAAGACAACTTGTAATGAACTATTACTCATGGCAATAGAATTGACTATTGTAGATAAGTGTAATCAGGAAGAATAAAAATAATAATTGAAAGAAAAACAATTCTACAATCATTTCAAATCATTTTAAGAAAGAATTGTAGAAAGTAAAGGAATCCTTGTTAATTTTAATGCAAAACAATTTGTATGGGAAACAAAAGCCAAAACAAAAAGCTGGATATGACCATCAATTGTGCCAGAAAAGAGTAGAAAAAAAATAGATATCAGTGGAATATAATCTATTGGTAATTTTATAATTGACTGTGATTTTACTGGGTAATCTATATCATGCACAAATCAGAAGTTGTACAATATATATAATTATCACTTTAAACATGATTTTTAGTGGATACTCATATTTCAGTAGTTACTCCATTTATTTATTAAGCAGTATATTTATTTATTTTCATCTACCAGTCTGAATATTCAAGAAATCTTAAGAAAAATATGTGCTCTCCAGCAGGATTTGAACCAGTGTCCCTCTGAGCATAGGGAAATTTGTTAGATCCAATGTACCTTAACTGACTCCACCATAGTGTAACCTTGCTGTCCAAGCAAAGTTTGCAACATGCCTTCAAGTGAAGGCCTCAAAATTGGCATCTACTTAAACATAAGTATCCACTAAAAATAACATTTAAAGTGATAAAAATCTGTCAGATTGATAAATAAAATCCATTACCATAGAAAAAATATATATATTTTTAAAGAATTAATAGATCTATTTTTAATTCAGCATTTTTATTAAAATGTTATTTTTAGTGGATACACATCTTTGGAATAGATGCTAGTTTTTTATTCTAAATTCTCCTACAAGGCACCTATTTCAAACACATGTATCTACTAAAAATAAAGTTTGAAGTAATAAAACAAAAATCACCAATTATCCTGATAATGACAAAGTTGAAAGCCTGAACCATATTTTTTGTATTTTTCTTCTAAAATGAACTTCAAACAATTTGACAGAATTTCCTTGTCTGAGAAGGGTTAGTCCTAATTTGGAAAAGTTGATCATTAAAATTAATCAGCACAAAACATCTATTGTCTTTAATATTAGCCTTAAAGAGAATTTTCTACCTAAATACACAGAATACAGTATATATGAATGAGAGTGATGTAGCTACAGCTCTAAAACTAAAAGCAAATAGATTGATGAATCTTTGTTACCAGTGAAAGTCATTTGGATGAAAACCAAAATAGTACAAGTGATATTTGTAACTATAAACAGATATAAATTAAGTCAGTTTAATTTCACTAAATTTTGCCTATTAACATTTAATATTATTCCTGCAACAAGAGTAATAATATTTTTTTTTTTCATGTGCACCTTGAAAAACATCAAAATAGTTCAACATCCAGTTCAGTTGGTCAATTTAGCAATGATTATATTATCTCATTGATGCTGAGGCTCCATAAAAAGATCTGTGGCCAGACTTTAAGAGTAAATATGTAAAACTTCTGTAGGGATGTTTTACTGTCGTTAGCTGAAATTTAGTGAAAATAAATAAAAATCCAAGAAGACTTAAGAAAACAGCAAGTGGAAATATTTTATTTTCAAAAGTATGTACAATTAAAAATGCCAAGGAAAAAAAAATTACTATGTATGCCCCTTTAAATAATTTAAAAATTAAAGGGGGAAGGACATGTCAAGTCTGCCATTAATAAAACTAAAAAACAAACAAAAATCCAACCCTCATTTTAAAAAGGAGTGGAAAATAAAGATTTCACAAATTTTATTCCTTTTTCCTTTCATCTGTCTTAATGACTCCTTTTATTGGTTTTTAAAATCTTAATGACAAGGGAACAAATACCAATTGTAATTATGACCAACTCTGCAAAACAAGCTGTCTCAAAAATAGTAGAAAAGCTAAAATTTGTTTTAACTTAAAAGAAAAATCCTGTGATAAAAAAGAATTGAAATTGTATATGAATCATAAAAATAGCTTACAATAAAATTTCGTTTTTCTGTTGTGAAAGGACTGGAAACATTTTCATAATACTTGTAAAGTTAAAAGTAAAAATCAAAAGAAACAAAAAAAAAATGATATTTATTAAAGAGAAATTCAGTGATTAATTAAGATTTACATTAAAAAGAAAAAAAAATGTAGAAAAAAGAAAAAAGAAAAGACAAAATCACACACAAATACAAACATCCGTACAAGAAAAAGAAAAAAGAAAAAAGGTCATTTTAGGGAGAAAAGAAAATTATAAAAGCTTCATTCATTTATTTAAAAACGGATAATTTGCCTTAATAAAATTGAGTATTTTGTTAAAAATTTTTTACAATAATCTGTTTGATGAAATTAAACAAGATAACAAGTAAAAAATGTAAGAAACTAAATTCTTTCCAGAATATTCCAGAATGCTTACAAGTAATTGATTATTATAATTCCAATAAACTCTATCTTTGAAAAGATAGTTTCTTTCAGATTTAATTATTGCCTTTGTGCCAATATGAAAAAAAGAGTAGACACTTTATATGTAAAAAAGATAAATTTCACAACCAAATGTCTTGAATCTCAGCTCATTATCAAAATATACTTTAATATCAAAATTACAGCATGTAATTAATATCAGCATTAAATATAATTATTACCAGCAATAAATATATTGATGATGGTTAAAAAAAAAAAATCAATAGAAACTTAAGTTAAGAAAGTTTAATTTAATGTAAGTTTATGTACACTTGAGAAATTGAAGTTCAGTCTTTTTTCTAAAATGAATTTATATTTTTTTAATATTCCAAATTTCTTTCTCTCATTCTGTGACACTAGTTTCCAATATCCTGTTTTCTTTTGTTTATTAGAAATTAAAATTAAAAAAGTAGTTTTATCCGTGAAGGTATGAACAGAATCTTATGATTTAAGTGAAAAACTGTACTATTTTTAATTATTTAGGTTTAAAACTTGGGCAAGGGAGATTATATCTTGAGTTATGTTATAAAAGGTTTTATTATGTTTAAAAAATATGATCCATCTCATTTGTTCTAATCAGAAATTAATGTAATCATCCAAAAGTTGTGGAATGTAAGCTGTATAATTTTGTAATTTACGTTTATTTGTAGAAAAGGAAAAAGTTAGTTTTGAAAAACAGTATTAATGAAAGAAAAAGGGAGATAACCAAATGATTCAATATTACTAAAAATATTTTAATTCTAAACAAAGGATATGAAAGCTCAAGAGACATGACTTTTGTAGGGTACATAGCACAACAGTAGAAAAAGGACAATACATATTTACAATTATATACAGTTATTTTGTTGGCATGAGATTACATATGAATATATATCTATGTCACATGTTTACAAAATTGGTATACATCTGCTCAAGATGAAGTTTAAATGGTTAGCACACAAGTCACTTGGCAGTCATGTTTAGTTCTGCTTTGGATTTTTTATTTTTTACAAGTCTTTAGAAATAATGAAAAAAATGTATATGAAATCTGAGCATTGATAGAAAAATCAAAAAAAAAGTTAACACTAATAGAAAAGTGTTATATATATATATATATAAAACCCTTTACCTAACAAAAATAAATTCATTTAGATTTAATTAAAGAAAAGGGTAAGAAATATGAATTTATAATTGTAAAGTCCTCATTAATGATCATTTACTTACAAAATTAAATGGCTAGCCTACTTTTACAAGCCATTAAACCATATTCAATTTTCTCCTAAATGATATAGAAAAGGAAACAAAACAAAACAAAATTGCTTCATTTAGTTAATATTCTTCATTACAAAGAGGATTCTAATTTTATAAATTACCAGAGGTCTGTTTCAAATGACTGTATGTTGGGTATCTTTATTTAAGATGTATTCTCAGCATTTATATATTCTTCTGCATATATAAAAATGTTTTCAAAATACAACAATCAACAAGATATTGTGAGATAGCTGCTTAACATATTAAATATCATCCATTAAGGATGATGATGAATAAAATTCAACATGGGGAGAGAATGTTTTTTTATTTTTTTTTAAATTGGAATGTTTTTTCTTTTTTGTTCCTAATCTAAAAAAAAAAAAAAAAAAAAAATACTTTTCTATAAAACAATTCAATGAATTCCATTTTTAAATTAACAGGAAGTACTCATTGCAAATAATCAGTTTACAGACAGAAGACAGAATTAAGAAACTTGAGAAATGACATTATTTAAATAAAATTTTACTCTACAATTTTAAACTCCAGTCAGAAAACACAACAAGAAATTATTCAAATGTATCAGTTTATAATTTATCACTATACAGTATTTTTCTCAAAGCTAAATGGAAAAATAAAACTTTTAATCAATATTTTGTATGTGTGTATTATGCACACACATTATATATGTGTGTTTGTGTATGTGTATGTCTGAAACCTGAAGAACATTAGAGAATAAAATCAGGATTTAAGAAAATGTTAAATCTACTGAAAATGCATTTTTGCCTTGAGCAAGTGACAAAGAGTTTCATATTTAATCAAAGTTATCAAAGCTTGTATCATTAAAAACAGAAGTTGAGTATAAGCACATTTTACTTCAGACTTTAAAATGTAGGGTGGAATAGAAGGAGGGCTATGATTTAAAAAAAAAAAAAAAAAAAAAAAAGAAACTTTCATAAGGCCATAAAGGTGATATTATCACAGTTTGTAAAATTCGGGTTACAAGTTATAAAAATGAAAAAAATAAATAAAAAATAAAATGGAGGACACATGCAGGCATTCTTAATAAGCAACAGTTATTGAAGAAAGGCAAAGAGAAAAAAATTGTAACAATTAAGAGGCAGGCTATCCAGTGTGTGTGTGTGTGACGACAATGGTTATATTTTTGTCCAAACCTGTGACAAATTATTTTGAAATCATGAAAAAAGCATTTTAATAACCTTCAAAATTTTTGAAAAAAAAAAAAAAAAAAATCCCAGTTAATGATATTTTTGAACAATTTTGCAGCAATAAACAAAAACTTTTTTTTTACTTTAGTATTCTGCTAAAATGATTAAAGAAAAAAAATTATCAGAAATGTATTTTAATTGAAAATCTTCTTTTGATACAAAATATAATTTTTCCCACCAATACAAGCATATAATAGACAGGGATCACTTTACAATTAATATTTAAGGAAAATTAAAACTAACACTTGTATTTAATTAAATATTTTAACATTTTGATTTTAAATCATAATTATTCATAAGAATATATATTTCATTTTGAATTCATCAAGGAACTAGTGTTCCAAAGAGTGATGTTTTGGAATCATATATATATATATGAGAAGAAGTTCACTTATATAGCAGGAAATATGACTGCTCTAATGTGAACAATTAGTTCTTTTTTAAATTAAGTGCATTTATTATTACAGCCATTTTATAACTAGCTTTTTTGTTCTATTGATTAGTGTTTATTATCACACTGAATTGTGATGCTCTTTAATCACTAAAATGAAAATTGCAAGATCAGAAATAAAATTATTTTCTCATGTCAACTTCATATTTTATGGACATCTCCATTAAAAAGAGTAGTATTATAAAAGCAATCCTCAGAGAAAAACTATTAATCTCTTAATAGTTGGTACATATGCTCAATTTGGAATATGAAGAATAGCAATATAGCAATCATGATAGGTGGGTCCTTCTTATGTATTCTTTGTTTTATATCCAAAATTGTCATTGAAATAAATAATCTTTACAGCAGTAATTTTATATGTATATATTATTTATTTTTAAATAACAATCAATTCAGGAGCTATAATGACAAAAAAAGTTCCTTATTGTAAATGGTAAATGCATATTTGTTGACAAACTTTAGCATGAAATTTTTTGATTTTTGCATAAATTTTATGAAGAATATTTTTTCAGATTTGTCAGAAACATGAATTGATCCTCATAAAAGAGTCCTTATTTCAAAATACAGGATAGACTAAAAGTTACTATACTGTTTTAATTAGTTATATTATAACTTGCATATATAGTTCTATTTTTTGTATTTTTTTTATTTTTAATTTGCTTGTTGTAAACCTTATTTAGGGAGAATATATTCATGTTAATAAAATATTATATTAACATGAATTCTGGCCTACCTTGTATTGTTATAATGGACTCTTAAGAGTTAAAACAAATATTTTTGTTAAGAATCATGGTTAAGCTGAATCTTGATGCATATGCACAACTCACTGAGAACCTATTAATCCTACACTGTATATTCAGTTTTGTAAAAGTTGTAAACTAAAAAGACTTCATCATTGTTTAAATTTATTGCCAGTGGTGTTTATAAGAGTGTAGGAATGAATAGCAGACAAGATAAGCATCTAGAATTCAGGTGGAGGAGTGTGGGTTATACAATGTTTATGTTTTGACATTGCTGTCTTTTTTATAACTTCAAATGTTATTAAAATGTACAATTCCTATTTGAAATAGATGCCACATTTTTATTTATTAAACATATTGGCCTGCATATTTTAAATAAAAAACATTTAAAAATGTCAAGATTATAAAGGTAAAAAAGTGTCAGATTAAAAATAAATCCATTAATTCTTTAGACATTGCTGTCTGTAAACCATTAGAAATTAAAATCACTTATTAGAAATTAATATGAATTCTAACAAATTTGCTGTTTTTTTAATAAATTTCCAAATGATAAATTCAGATCCTATTTTCTTATTTAAGAAGTTACTTAAAGTTGATATTAAAAGTAGTAACTCTTATTCTACTTAATATGAAAAGGTAATTTTTAGCTGCATTTAGCCTAATAGGACCCACCTATATATGAGATTTTATGAATTGGTTTGGCAGAACAATGGTAAGTGACAGCAAAATTAATTGAGCACAGGGCCACAGTGATTAACACTTAACAATTAAAAAGATTATGGCTCCTGTAGTTAGCTTGGTCTAAGTCCAGCTTGTTATCATTACTATGCTAGACTCAACCAATATAAAATTTAAGAGAGGCAATCATATTAGAAGAGAACTTGGATATGTTTATACTGGGTGTATATACACTACACAACTTGATACAAACTGGTATGTTTAACCATGAAACTAATCCCAAATTTTAGCTAAATACTATTTGAGCAATATAACTATTGCCATGTTGGACTGAATTTTAGTATTGAGCTGGAATATTTACCATTCTGCACAATAAGTGATGCAAAATATATAGGAGATGAGGACAAGAATTGTGTTGAATATACCTAAATCTATAAAACATTCCAATGAAGGTTTTCATACTTCTAATGGTAATAAAAATAAAACAGAAACTTCCTGAGTAAATGTCTCATGTATTTAAAATGTTTATTGAAATGAAATGTACTAAAAGTTAAGACGAAATAGCTCTGCCTGTAAGAAAGGCAAAATTTAAAGGAAAAAAATATAAATCAATTTATAAAATAAATTTTTGCTTATTATAAAATGTCAATTTTTTAAGCTAGTCATGGCAAATAGCATTTGTTTGATGTATAAACGTTATAAAACTGAAAGTATTTGGGGAAAGGGAAAGTAAACAATGATCAGAGATTTTCTTTGTCATGTAATCTACACACAAGAACGTTCTCCTGTTAGGCCTGACAGCATTGTTGGCAGGCTTAAATATTAAGAATTAAAAATAAAAAGCTAACAGTAAGAACTGCTGCCACTTTTTTCCCTTGTTAAGTTTGGTGCAGTTCGGCCTTTTGTTAGTTCCACTCGCCTTTGTGCTGGATAAAATAAAACAAAACAAACATTAAATATAAATAACATTTTCAAATGTTTACATTTATGAAATTTATTTTAGCAATTTTTTTAAAAACTTAATTTGACAAAATATTAAAAAAAAAAAGAAAGAAAGAAAAATCTACCTTATCTTTTGTTTGTCATGAGCAAGCAACAAAAGTTACTTTCAGCTTTAAATAGTCAAAGCCTGTATGTAAGTATGTTTACAATGAAATAAATGTACATATTTTTAAATATGAGAAATAAAACATTTGCCTTGGTATTTTTACTACCTAGGTAGCATATTCCATTTCAGGTTTTGAATTCAGAGTTTAATTCTAATCAGGCTGCCAATCAAGGCTAGAGAGTCTAGTTTGCTCTGCCATTTACACAGAGATAAAGGTATAGAGGTTCATGCCTTTGGCATTCCATTAAATAAAAAATATCAAGCTTAAAACTAAATTGGTTGAAAAAAACTTTATATTTAGTCTATGCAGGTATAAAGCAAAGCAAGGATAGATGTAAGCAAATATCTGAAAATTTTTATTTTTGATCAATTTAAACAACTTAAAATATTTGCTAAAAATGTAAAGTAAATTAACAGTCACCAAGTTACAATTTCTGGGATCAACATAACAAAAGCAAACTTAATGTTATAATTTACAGAGAGATATCAAGCATAGTTTAGTCTGAGAAGGATAATCATAATTGCAATTCTAAAAAAAAAATTAAATTAAAATAAAGTAATTAAAAAACTCAAAATAAAAGAATTTCTTAGATGGTATTCAATTTAATGCAAATAATTTTGAAATCAGAACAATAAACATTATTAGTCACTAGCGTTAAAAGAGTACTATCAAAGAACATTAGGTTATATTTTTCTACTTATAAAGAACAAAAATGCAAGTGAAATAAAGTTACATACTCAAGATAAAAAGGTTTCAAATTTTGAGATCAAAAACATCTTACAATTTTCATTTTCTCATATTTTTAATATAAAAAAATTCTCACATTGTTTCCTTCTTTAAAAGTTTATAAAATCACATTTCAATTAAATCATATTTAACTGAATATCGTTAAATTAAAATGCTTCAATGGCTTAAAATGAAGTTTTAAAATATTAAACCATAACATTTGAAAAAAATTACAAAAAGAAATTGTTAAAATGCAAAAACCTATTTTGAACTTAGAAATAAAAATGAGAAAAATGTTAAACTTAATTAAAAACATAAATAATCAATATTTAAATGTTGCAATAATCACAGCTGAATTGTCAAATCATCAAATTTTATCTCATAGCTTCAGAACAAACTTCCTTAGCAGAGCACACCAGCAGTACCTTCATGATACTAGATTTTGTTTGGGGTTTTCTTGTGGGAATAATAGGTAAATTTCCAATGTACCAGTCAATATTCATGAATATAGAATTCAATGAATGAAATTTATTTTACAGTGTGTGCATGAATGTACAACCTTATATGACTGACTTCAAATTAATAATTACTTTACCAACTTATATCTTCCCTCAGCTGTAAGCCCACACTAAATAAGCCCACAAAAGAGATTCATTATTTCAGCATAATTATTTTTGGATAATAAACAATATTTGCAATTAAAAAAGCTTTATAAACATGTCTATACAAATTAAAGATGTTATATACATCTGTATGCAAACATGCAACATTTCTTAAATAAAATTACATTTGTAAAGAATTGGTTCAATGTGAAGGAATACTAAAATAAAATGCAAAGTAATTACCTAATATAAGAGAAGGTACTGGCTTGTATTAGAACATTTTTCAAAAATATAACTACTATATTAATGCAAATTTTATAGTTTCAAAAGACTGTAAATAAAATTGTTAGACACAAACTAGTCACACTAAGATTCAATAAGAAGGAAAGGAAAAAATCAACTGAAATATTACATAGAACTAATATCTCAATATGTTATATAGGACTTACTAAGTTTACTTATCAAGTAAATATGACACTTTTAATTAAAATTACTAAATTAATCTTCCATAAAATTATGCTAAGCTAATTTAGTGATTTTGAGCCATTAAGGAAAAATAATTTAGAACCAAGATCCATTTTTGCAACATGTGTCTTAAGTCTGAAGTTGTATTATTACAGAGAATGGACTGGACACTTTAATTAGTTGTTTTATGATTAGAATAAAATAAAGATTAGATGATTGTGAAAGAAAACCAAAGTAAGCATTATTCCATAACTTAAAATAGGTTTGCTATATGAGCAAACTATGATTTTATGATAATTACTTGTAGTAGTTAATGCAATCTAAAAAGCAAATTAGCATAAAAATTCAAAAATAATAATCGTAATGAAACATCTTAACAATACCTATTTGCTTTTTCATTGTATATACATTCACACACACACACTAAATAGCAAAGTTTAAAAAGGACTTATTTGATTTAAATTCTATAGTTTAAATATTCAAAGCAAATAAAATCTCACAGAAACTAAACTATAAAAGTTTACAATAAAATATTTTGTCTAAACAATCTTATAAATAAACAAATATCTTAAGGAATGAAATTCATTTTATGTGGTCAAACAGTTTCTATAAAATAGTGGATTATGAAAATAATGTCTGATTATTATTTTTTTTCTGTTCAGAGTGAGAACACTGAAAAAAAGATGGCAACAGGGATAGAAATAATAGCACACCAATTATTCTTGTTAATGTTTATCACAAATCAATAGCACTTTCAATGGATAATAGGAAAACAGTTTTTACTGAAATATAAGCATTTGTAAGCATAACTAATCCATATCTTCAGTGTAAATTTACCCAAAATATTTCTGGACCAAGAACATTGCTTCTTGTATCTATTTCCTTTAGTAAAATCCTGGCATTAAAAGATCCATTTTATGAAAGCCAGAGTGAAAAGTAACCTGCTTGCTATTATAAGCAAAAATTCAAAACTAGAGATTTTATAGATGTATCTACTATTTAAACTTATAGCAGTTTTTTAATAAGAGATTGTTTTGGTAAGAATCCTAGCTTATTCAAGCAACAAATACAATCTAAAATCCTAACTACTTTATTGCATTCCAGGTCATCACTGTATAGTTAAAAAAAATAAATTGAGCACAGCATTTTGTCAATAGAGTACAATGAGATACAAGAGACTAACAAAGATTTTTCAAAAATTAAAACTTATTTTTAATTACTAAAATAATTAAGTAATTAAAGTAAAATTAAACCTTCTAAAAGATATATAAAATATTTGAAACTCTACAATATGCACAAGTCAATGATTTTAAATTATACAATATTTACTATAGCTTTATTTTTATTATAAAATATCAAATACATTAACAGACTTGACAAAAAATAAGTTAAAATTATCTAGAAATAGAAAGTTAATACATTAAATAAAAGATATTTATTATATAATTTTATATTTGATTAATAAATACATTTATAAAATCTAATATAAAAATCAAAAACCAAATTAAAAAAAAATAGAAAAACCCAGAAACATTAGTACCAGCATATTTAAGAGACATGAATCAATCTAATTTCATATTAGGATCATGCAATTATCTACACATATATCAAAACATGCAAACAGTTAAATATTGGTTACAACAAAGGATACAAGAAAAACTCAAGCATTACAAAAATAAAAATAATTAGTATATTGTTTTGTGGAGAGAATCTAGTAGAATGCAATTGTGTTTCATATTATTAGAAAAAGAAATTTTTATGTATACTGAAAGGAAAGCTCATATATATAACACAGACAATGTTTCTCAGCATATAGCATGTACCTATAATTTCATAAGGAATATTTAAGAAAATACTAAAACCTTCAAGTACAAATTTTCATGAGCTTTATAGACTTCCTCTCAATAAGGTTTTGGTCAAAGATGGAAAATTACTTCATATTTTCCAACTGAACTTAAACAAAATATAGAACTAACATTAGAAATACCAATGTTGCTCTCTCACAATCACAGGATTGTTGAAACGATACAAGCTGATGAACATATTACTCACAGAACTAAATAAGCTGAATATAACTGATACATGAATTATTCAGTAGGTTGTTTTTTTGATGTTATGACCCATAATTTAGACATTTAAGAGTTAATGATGGAGCCAAGATGGCAATATGCTTAGATATATTATCAGTAGTACTCCTAAATGTACTCTAAATTTTGAATATCAGGCAGTAGATTAAATTATGGAAAATATAGTGAGCAATATATTTGTGAGGTGTTTGCAGCATAAACAGAATTCTGGTGGAAGTCTAAAAGTTTCTTAGGACTATTAAAAGAGTAGTTTTGTTTAGGTGTTAAAATCAACAAGCCATTTCTTGCACCCAGTTAACAACAGGTTATCGGTCAATTTTGAGATTACCTATCAATTTGACCTTATTAAACCTATCAGACTTACTATTAAGACAGGAGTAAATAGCCCTGTGTCATCAAAAACCATATTGCTTGTCTGAAAGAAGACTATATAAGATGAGATGCTTAACCAAGTCAGTGTTAATTAGTCTCTAGGAGTTTGCCAAAAACAGGTAAAAAACTAATAGGTTAGAAGGACCAGATGGTTCTATATATCGTAAACAAAGCAATTTTTGAAAGAATTAATGCATTTCTAATACTTCAAATGATATTTTTAATGGATAGGCAAACAGATATAATTCACATTGTTTAAAATAAAAAAATGGGGCATCTATTTCAAACACAGGTATCATTAAAAATAACATTTGAAGTAATAAAAAAATCCAATTATATATATATATATATATATATATATATATATATATATATATATGTGTATACACATACACAGAATTAAGAAAACTTATTTTGATATTTTGCCAATCAATCCTTTCTGATGAAAATAATTGACAAGCAAAATATGTAAAAAAAAATATTTTTCAAATTGTCTTATATATTTACAGTATTGACCAAAAAAAGTGACTCAGCAATAATTTTTTTCAATTATTTTCAACTTTAATTACAAGTAAATTTTATTTTATTTTTTCAATTAAAAATATACATATTACTAATAAAGTTAAAAAATAATAAGCAAATATTATTTTAAAAGGAAAACAAAAAATTACCATTTTTGAGTATTTAACAAGTTATCTACTGTGCAAAAAAGTGTCTCAGTAAAACAAGTGTCATTATTTTAAAACACTTTGTAATTTTATTTCCATAATTTTATTCCAGAAAATTCTTAAAAATTCTAGAAAGTTGTAAAATTATTTTAAGATATATGAAAGAAACCAAAAGTATAATTAGTGATTTGTTATGAAAAGCTATAAGCACAGACCATAATCTGTTAAAGTAGCAATAGTTGCCGTATCAAAAGTTGTTAAATTGACTTGAGAAATTGCAAATAGTGTCAACACTTCTTCGAGTGTTTTGAGAAGCTTCAATTCCACTGAAACATTTGTCAAGGTAGAAAACAGGGTGTAGAAAATACAAGATCAATAAGAAAACCTCCTGCAGAATCATTAGAGAAATTAACCAAAACTGGTCAATTACTAGTACAGAAATTGCTGCTACCTTGAAAAATGATCTTGAAGTGCCAACTCCTCTACTGTACACAGTAACCTTTAACTTTGTAGCCTTCTTGAATGAAGGTTACAAAGCCTATTTAAAATTTTTTAAGCCACAAAATTAACTTTTGAATAAAACACATAAGGCTAAATGTTTAGTATGGGCAAACACACAAGTCCTTCACTGAGTCTGATTGGAAAAATGTTCCTCCAAAAATTGAAATTTTTTTTCAAAAGACAAAAAAATGAAAATCAGATGGAGGAGCAAAGAAAAACTTTTGAAAATGACAGTGAAGCATCCTGTCAATTTTATGGTTTGGGGTTGCTTCTCATTCAATGGGACTGTATTTTTCAAACCAGTAGACAAAACACTCAACAGCACTTAATACTAAAAAATATTGGACACTTGATTGCTACTATCTGCTGAAAAATTTGAAATTGATTAATTTAATGTTATTTTTATGCAAGACAATGCTACCTGCCACACATCAAAGCAGATAAAAAATTACTTTTCTGAAAAAAAAATTCAATATTATGGTATGGTTGACCTAAACTCAATCGAGAATTTATGGAGCATAATAAAATTGAGACTTTCGATGAAAATCATTCAAAACAAAGAAGCTTTGATTGAAAATTTTATTATGGAGTAGAACAGTTTGCTCGGTGATAAGATCTACAAAAATTTCATTAAGAGTATACCAGACTGAGTTGTTAAAGTTCTGAAAAACAAAGATGGAAGCATAAATTACGAATGGAATTTTTCTTTAGTGTTTTTATTTTATTAAATTTTATTTTTTAAGATTAACTTTGTACATAATTAATACAGTAAAGTGAGTCACTTTTTTTGCACAGTAAATATTTACCTTAAAAACAAAAAACAACATGCTTTAGGTTTGTTTAAGAATTTTTTTGTAAAATTGCAGACAATATATCATTTCTCTTACTTACATGCAAATTTTTTAAAATTATTTTTTATCTAAAATAAAACAAGATTTTTTCCAAAAAATTTGACTGAGTCATACGTCAAAAAACAACATTATTACGTCATTATTTTTGTGCCAACCTAATAGCCTCACTGATTAATTTAATGTTTTTATTTATGCAACTGACATGTATGAATTCTGAATTTTAAATCATTAAAAGTAAAAATATCTAAATGTTAACACAAAATAAAGCAATCAACGTGAAGACTTATCTCCCTTTTTTAGTATTGAAATATGGTAACACAAAACCTGTTTGCATATTGAGTAATGACTCCTTTTAACAATGGAATATTTCATTATTCAAAAGGGAAGATCAAGCTACATGACAGATTATTATAAAGTTACATTATGTTTTATTTTACAGAAATAGATTTAACTATTTTTTAAACTGTGTCATTTTATTTCTTTTTAATGAGCATTATGCACAACATCACTATCAAATCCCCCTTTTCACAAAACGCAGAATACACATTTGGTTACATTCATCACAGTTTTGGTATGCAAACTAGAACTCTTTTACTCCTTTTAAGGAATCACACTTTCAATTAAAACCCAGGAAAATAATAAAAAATTCATTATTTTTTTATTGTATAATTACATATATATATATTGGACACATCAGGTGATGTCTGCCAAATAGATGTTTAGAAGTTTATTCTAGTAATGGTAAACTGTAAAACTTGGCTAAAACTCAAATCATTATTGTTGAAGATGTAGAATTTTTTGTGGGGAAGAATTTAAAAAAAAAAAAAAAAAACAACAACAAAAAGCTGAATCTGTCTTATATGGTGGGAAACATGGTACATTTGTCTTCTGATCTTGAAATAGGAAAATAACCTAGTATTTTCACATATTTTCAGCATTCACATCTTTCAGTCCTGGAGAATTTTTCAGCCAAGTTACTTAAATAACAGCAATATTTTAATTTTTTTATTAGTTTCCTTTCATCTTATTTTTATTGATATGATAAAACAGCTTTACATCCTAAAACAATTCTTATTTTATTTGTATTTATTTCATGTTGTTTGCATAACAGCTGTTATAGAACATGAACAGTACAAAAGTTATATGAGGAGTCAAAAAATGAATGATATTAGACATTTAATAGGTGTTGTGATTTTTAAAAAAAATATTTTTCATCAGGTTATGACTGAGTCACAAAATAAAAAATTCTTTTAATTACAACTGTATTAAAAATTTATATTGTATTAAAGGCATAAATTGAAATTTGTCTACAGTAGTTTTAACTATTTTAGTTACATCAATATTCCAATCTAAATGTATTATTTTACAGTACTAGAAACAAAATGAAATGGGGAGGTTCAATAGGTAAAATTTTAACAGGTGGAAAAAAATTGGAGAGAAAAAAATGTCAAAAGTCAAAACTATTCTCATTAGAAGCACTATATATCTCACATGCATATAAATATATTATTATAAACATCACTTTGATGACAATCCATGCAACAGAGAGATTATAAGTATCACCTCAAATTCATAATCTTTACTAATCATTGGCGCAGTACGCCCCTGACGTCTTGATCTTGAAAGTGTTGACAGCCGGTCAGCTAAGAGAGGGGGAAAGCAATGACAATTTTACTATTTCTTGAGAACAGACAAAATAAAATATAACAATCAAGATGGGACAAATGAAATAAAATAAAATAGAGAATAAAAATCACAGAGAGAAGACATGTAAAAAAGATAAGAAAAATAATAGAGAGAGGGCAAAAAGAAAAAAGGAATAAAGAGAAGACAAAAAGAAAAAAGCAACAGAGAGAAGACAAAAAGAAAAAAGCAACAGAGAGAAGACAAAAAGAAAAAAGCAACAGAGAGAAGACAAAAAGAAAAAAGCAACAGAGAGAAGACAAAAAGAAAAAAGCAACAGAGAGAAGACAAAAAGAAAAAAGGAACAGAGAGAAGACAAAAAGAAAAAAGGAACAGAGAGAAGACAAAAAGAAAATAGGAACAGAGAGGAGACAAAAAGAAAAAGGAACAGAGAGAAGACAAAAAGAAAAAAGGAACAAAGAGAAGACAAAAAAAAAAGGAACAGAGAGAAGACAAAAAAAAGGAACAGAGAGAAGACAAAAAGAAAAAGGAACAGAGAGAAGACAAAAAGAAAAAGGAACAGAGAGAAGACAAAAAGAAAAAAGGAACAAAGAGAAGACAAAAAAAAAAAGGAACAGAGAGAAGACAAAAAGAAAAAGGAACAGAGAGAAGACAAAAAGAAAAAGGAACAGAGAGAAGACAAAAAGAAAAAAGGAACAGAGAGAAGACAAAAAAAAAAAGGAACAGAGAGAAGACAAAAAAAAGGAACAGAGAGAAGACAAAAAAAAAGGAACAGAGAGAAGACAAAAAAAAAGGAACAGAGAGAAGACAAAAAAAAGGAACAGAGAGAAGACAAAAAGAAAAAAGGAACAGAGAGAAGACTAAAAGAAAAAGGAACAGAGAGAAGACTAAAAGAAAAAAGGAACAGAGAGAAGACTAAAAGAAAAAGGAACAGAGAAGAAAGAAAAAAGGAACAGAGAGAAGACAAAAAGAAAAAAGGAACAGAGAGAAGACAAAAAGAAAAAAGGAACAGAGAGAAGACAAAAAGAAAAAAGGAACAGAGAGAAGACAAAAAGAAAAAAGGAACAGAGAGAAGACAAAAAGAAAAAAGGAACAGAGAGAAGACAAAAAGAAAAAAGGAACAGAGAGAAGACAAAAAGAAAAAAGGAACAGAGAGAAGACAAAAAGAAAAAAGGAACAGAGAGAAGACAAAAAGAAAAAAGGAACAGAGAGAAGACAAAAAGAAAAAAGGAACAGAGAGAAGACAAAAAGAAAAAAGGAACAGAGAGAAGACAAAAAGAAAAAAGGAACAGAGAGAAGACAAATAAGAAAAGACAAAAGCAAAACAAAGTATGGCAAAATTAGAAATATTTTGTCACAAAATGTGTTTAAAAATTTTAGTATAAAGAATCTTCAAGATACTTGTCAAGTTTGAGCGTGAAACTGGAAGACAAGGTATATTTTTAAATTTTTAACCTGAAGCTGAGGTGTCCTATAACCACTTTAATTGTATTGAAAAATTTTTCCCAAACAAACATCATTAATTCAATTTTAAACAACTCTATTGTAAATTATTTTAAATTTGATATATATGTTATATATGATAACATGATAAAGAGTGATTGCCTTATTACCTCCTGCAGCTCTTGGTGTCCGTCTTTTGCCCTCACGCTTTTCTCTGTTCATAAAAGCTGTACCACTGTTTAATGCTTGCAACAAATTGTCAACTACTCCATGATTTGCCTCATCTGTAAATTAGAAAAATATATAAAATTAACATCAAAAGAAAAAAGTTACTAACAAAATTGAAAGTTTTTTTCCTTTAACAAAGTATATAATATGCTTCTAAGATTATATTGAAAAATAAGACTTTCTATTTAGATTAAAAGCCGCAGTTTTATCTAAGAATGTATCATAAAAAACAAATGAATCATTGTTAAATAAGTTACATTTAAAGTGTTCATCCAGATAACAGACATACATATAGATAGCAAATCAAATGTCTAATTCGTGCTTTTTTTCTTTAGAAATACAAAATACTGGTCCAAATTTATCTGCAAAAATGAGTAATTGAATGTACCCAATGTAGGTTTTGTGTACCCTTTTTGCTTTAGCCTATCTGAATAAGCTTCTTCCAAATTGACAACATTGATTTTTATTCTGTTTTTTGCTTAACAACTTCTTCATGAAGAACCCCAATCCAAATCCAGGAAATCTATTCTAACCAAAAAAAGCGAGGAAATGGATGAAATGACCTCAATATGGCTGTAAACGACATAAAAAATTGTTTATGTATGTATTTACTTGTTCTGATTTCCAATACTTCTGTAACATAACTTCCAATTCTTAAATCTAGGTTTTTACCATTTTTTTTTTTGTCCAAATTTCCTCCTTGTGAAAGAGTAGAGATTTTTCACAATGCATTATTATTCTAATCTCCTTATCTCTCTTATTTGCTGGTCCAAAATTTTAGCTTTTTTATTTTAATAAGTCCCTGGATACTGATGGGTAAAAGCACATAGTATCAAAATGTATAAATCTATACTTCTCTTGTCAAATTCAAACCAGTTGCTGCTCCCATATTTTTCTAATGATTTACTCTGATCTTAATCACCTGAAGATTGCTAATACTGTGAAAGTCAGTTACAGTTTTAGATTGGTGAATACATTCATTTTATTCACACATACATACACACAACAAACAATTAATAGAAATATAATTACAATTATACAAGGGTTGGATGAAAAGTTCATAGGCTGACTATGAAGGAGTGATGTTAGAGCTGTGAAATATTGCATGCATTAATTTCAACTCTTCTTATTAATAACTGCATTGTTTCTTTCCAGGTAAACTAATATCTGACTATTCAAAGAAGACTTCAAAAATAACTAATAGTGACTTCTCTTGAAAATGGAGAAAATTTGGCATCATGGCATTATGGCATTATCAAGTACCTGTAGAAAAAGTGTTTAGCCCCCCAAGGATATTCATGCTGACATGGTTGTTACATTAGGAGATGACGCTCTAGCTTTATCAACAACACAAAAGTGGGCAGCTGAATTTAGGAGTGGAAGGTATTCTTGAAGATGATACATAGTCTGAACATCCTGCAACTTCCACCACAGAGGAAAACATTGGTCATATTCACCACATAGTGATGGATGACAGGTGATTGACTATAAATCAAATAGCCAATGCCATTAGTATATCCTGCAAAAAAGTTGAAAATATTCTGCAAAATGAACTTGGCATGACAAAGTTTTCTGTCTAGTGGCTGCCACATGTTATGACACCTGATCAAAAGTACTACAGTCTGATCACATCACAGGGAAATCTGACATTGTTTGAAGGAGATCCAGTTGGTTTCTTTGAACATTTCCTAATCCAGGATGAGTTCATCACTTTGAGCCATAGACAAAGAGACAACCCATGCTGTGGAAACACTCCTCTTCACCTGCTCCAAAGAAGGCACAGATTGTTTCATCTGCAAAGAAGGTGATGGACTGAGGTTTTGGGATGTAAACGGCATTGTGTTTATTAACTATCTTCAAAAGAGCCACACCATCAATGGAGAGTATTATGCAAACTTGTTGAGGCAGTTATAAAGTTCAGCCATCCAGGAAAGCTGACAATAGGGGTCTTGTTTCCTAAGTACAATGCTCCAGCACACAAGTCCTTGGTTTCAATATCTGCTTGTGTATAACTGTAGTCTTGAACTGATTGATCACCACCCTATTCTCCTGATTTGGCCTCATCTGACTATCATGTGTTGCCCAACATGAAAAAAAAAAAAACACTTGGTTGAGAACCAGTATCACAGTGATGATGACATGCTTTTGATAACTTTTTTGACCAACAGAATGAAAGCTTCTTCAACAATGGAACTCAAGCACTGCAACACTAATGGAAGAAATGTGTGAACCACAAGGAGAACTATATTGAAAAATAAACCTCATTTGATCAGATTCCAAAGCATCTTGATCAGTCTATCACCTTTTCAGCTGACTAATACAAATCATTGATTTTGTTGAATACAGTGCTCAACATCATGAAGATAGCCTCAAATATATAAGGTAATATTACTTTTCTTTTTTACTTTTAGAGCTTATTAAAACCTAACATGCATACCTGTAAATAAAAGTTTCACAATGATTGGACATGGTCAATTACTAAGAAACATGCTTGTCACATTTTAGAAAGATCTTAAAAAAAAAAATTTAACATTACAAACATTAGGCAAAACATTTAAATAATGTTAAAATATAGCATACATTTATTTACTTATGACTAATAAATGCAATTATCATGCTATTTTGGTCCTCACTTTTTTGGATAGTCATATGATAGAAGAAATTGTTAAAGCATCTTCCATATAGGAAAGAATAGAATTGAAAAAAAAAAAAAAAAAAAAACTGATTCAAGACTGGAAAAAAAATTTCAAAACACCAGAATAAATTGGGTGACATTCATTATTAGTCAAGTGTATGCTGGATTGTATAAAAAATATAAATACTATCATAACAGTGTTGAGCACTTTTTCCCCAGTGTGTCATTCTAGAATACTTCTTTGTATGATAAAAACATACTAACATTTACAGGGATTAGCATTTCACAGATTCAAGTAGTTCATTTCATTGTTAGATTAAACTTCTTGTAATTTACCTGACTTTTCATGTTCTTCCTTTCAGTTATAAATTTCAAGAAAAGTGTCCATCTTCTATCATTAAATGGTATTATAGTAGATTTCTTGGTTGAGAAAATATGTATAAGATATTTTCCCTGTGTCTGGTAGATGTTGCTTTTCATTTTGCCACTAATACCAAATTGTCACAATTATGTATAATTTTACTGATTGGTTTTACATGTGTGAGACTAAACAATTTATTTATTAGTTTTGATTATTTTTTGAAGTTTTATTTGCAAAACCACTAACAAAGGATTAGTGTGTGAAAATGATAATATTTTTCAATTGTTATTTTAGTTTCCACCCTCACCAGTGGGTCACATAATGGAAGGAATTGTTCAGATAACTGATTATCTAATAAGTATAATTATCAAAATGGCTGAACACCTTGAAGAGAAAACGCCTGATAAATAAATTTACATTGAGACTAATAATAAAAAACATGGATGAAAACACTTGAAGATTTGGTGTAATTCAAGTTCAGGTGCATCCAAATACACCTGGAAATTTGGTATGACTATAAACACAAATATTTATCTCATCACATACAGCTAGAAAGAATAACAATAAGCAAAATAGTGGCATAAAAACTGTTTTAATTTGAAAATTCAGTGCAGAAACTAAGTTAAGCTTGGTTCAAAATATTTTCAATAAACATAATTTCTGATTTTCTTAAAATAACTTTTAAAAAAGTTATAATTGATTTTTAAAAGAATTTCAAACTTGAGATTTTCATTTTTTTTTTAAATTGGAAAAAATGGCTGACATGATCGATTATCTGTCAATTTTGCTGACTAAAAAAAACAAGATTTTTAACGAAACTTTTGCACATGCTAGGAACAATTAAAAAATGTAAAAAAATACTCCAAGAATATTTTGATCTTTCCTCTTAATAATAACAAACATTTAGATGATAAAGTTTTGTTTTCGTCAAGTTTGGCGTCTTTTTCATCATGCTATACTCTTTTTAGCGATCTCATAAAGGGACCTATGAAAACAGTTTGTCAAAATCTTTATTAAAAGGAAGGATCAAAGTATTTTTTGAATATTCAATTTTTTTTAATTTTTAGAACATTCAAAATTTGGATAAAAAATTTTGTTTTTCCTGCATCAACGGATGCATTAACTTTTAATATAGCAAATTTTAATCTCTTTTTTGTGGTAACAGACAGATTAATTTGGAAATTCTTGTAAAAATCAAATAATTATTAGATTTTAATGAAATTTTCAAGACTTATTCACAAATGAATAAGAAAAATGAAAATATTTTTTAAAATGTTTGTCTCTAATTTCTGCCGGGATCTGCATGCTCATGTTAGCATGCTCTTTTAAACAAGAGCTGATTTGATCACTAACTCATTTAACTCTGACACACTCTGATGTGCACACTTTCTGTATTGATGACCCTCATGAAGTCTCTCAATGCCTAGTATCCTTAAACAAGGATACATCATGTATGATAAGGAAGAACATTTTTAACACTTATATTTACATTATTCAGACTAATTCTCATTGCCATATTTATGTTTCAGTCATTGTATGCTCTGGCCTTCTTCAGGTAGATTATTCTAGTTCCGGATGTCTCAGTTATTTCCCTCTAACTCCAATTTTTTTTGTTCACCACTAGCCTTTGTGTTTAGTCACTGGATCTAACCAATGTCTTTATTCACTGGGTCATATGTCCTTGAGGACATCTGTGTATGAATTTCTGAGACTTATAAAAGCCTAATGTCTCAGCAAGCATTTTTTTTTTTTTTTTTTACAATTTTTCTGTCATTATTGCATTTTTTTTTTTAAACCAGAGCTTATATTGCAATTTTTGTGTTGTTATTCATTGCTTTTCTCCACAGCTGTTTAAAACACTTGTCTTTGCCAAACTGTTTCATGAATTCCTCAGTGTCTGAAAATGACATCATCAAGATGAAATAACGGAAACTGACTGTGGAAAACACAATTATGTGCAACAAGTTTTTGATAAATCAATTACCATTTAGATGTTTTTGGGACATGTTATTGGATCCATATGCACATGGAATTATTCACTGGTAGTTAATCTTTGATTTGTCTTTGAAAAATGTCACCTGGGGGTTAGCATTAAGAAATGTGGTCAGCTAAGCCTGATTTTTCTATTTCCCCTTTGTGTTACCACTTTATGATGTTCTTGAAGTCTTACCTTTAGGAGGGGCAGCTTGTTTCTACTTTGTATTTCCTACCACAGCTACATGAGATGGTATACATACAGTCCTTAGTCATGTTCTCCTCTATGGGGGGGATCTTACTCAGAAGAGGTGTCTGCAAAGTGTTGAACCACTTTTGAAGATTGTCCTGATGTTATATGGATCACAAATCTTTTGTACTTTCTCCAATAATCCCTTTACATAAGGTAGGCAAACTGAAGTTGTAATTTAAATCACTGAATTTTTTTTTCAAAAGCAGGCCCCATCTGACCAAAAATCTATTCAAAATCAAAAAATAAAAAATGTAACAAAACTAAAGTGAATGTGGTTATCTTCTTTCTTGTCTCCTATTCCAGTTTGTCATGTACCTGGGGTAGTTGTTACATTGTAGGATACTGTTTATACTGACCATTTCTTGTTCATATGTCTTTGGGTTGCCACTTATGACTTTTGCTTGATCTTGTAAGCAGCAGATGATCCTTTTCTTTACAGTGTATGGGTGGTAGGAGTCAAAGTTGAGGTATTGTTTGGTGAATATAGCCTTGCAGTATACGGACTTCTTGAACCCAGGCTCTGTTCCCAATATTAGTACATCCAGGAAGGCAAGTTTGTTGTTGTTTTCTCTCTCCATTGTGAACTATCAATGATCTTATTGAGTTCACATGGTCCAGTAGTAGCTGGACGTCTTCCTGATGTGGCCAGAGTATGAAGGTGTCATCTACACATCTCAGCCATAGGATTGGCTTTAGTGATGTAGTTTCTAATGTCATTTCCTCAAAGTATTCCATATATAGGTTTGCTATTGCTGGTGATAATGGTGAGCCCATTGCTAAGCCCTCATCTTGAATATGAAATGTATTCAGGCTGTCTGTCTTGACACACCCACATGACTTTTAGGAGATTGTGCATGCTTTCCAGGTAGGAAATGCTTGCTGGGAGCTTTTTTTTAATATATGGTCCACATAAATGTCAGTTCTTTCCATGAGAACAGTGTCTGCTTTCCTTTACCGATGCTCAGGACAGTATGTCAGCTGTAATGAGTAATTTCCCAGCAACATGAAATATACTGCATGAATACCTCATTAATCTCATCTGAAAGTGTTGTATTCTCAAAGGCAAAGCATCCAAAGTTTGGTCCCCAAGGAGCAGCAGCAGCAGTGGTTTGCAATTGGTTTCAAGAAGTTGGTCAATAATTTTTACATTTTACAGGCCCATGTTAATGCTAGTGCTTCATTTTCAACTTGAGCATACCTCTATTCAACTGGTGAATGACCTGAATGTGTAGGCAACAAGCCTTCACTCTTCACTCCATTTTTGGAATAAGACTGCTCTCAATCCAAAACTGGATGCATCTGCTGCATTTGGTTTCTTTGTTTGGTTGTATAGCACTAACACTTGCACATTTAATAAGTCTTTTTTCAAATTGTTCAGTTTGGCCCAGTTATCTCTCCAGAACCAATAGTTTCTTTAGGAAATCAGGTGTATCAGGGGTTTGTTCTCTCAGTTAACTGAAGAATGAATTTAAACAAGTATCATATTTGTGTGTCCCCATATTAGAACAACTTTTACACTTTCAGTAACCTCTGTGGCCATCTTATTCTGAAAGTGCTCTGGTGCTGATGCTATCCCAAATGGCAGCCTTTTGAAGAAATATTTCCAAAAATATGTGAACGGTGATTCCTCAGCTAGAGAGATTTGCCAAAACCTTATGTTAGAATATTGTTGAATATCTTGGTACTGGCTAGTGATCCTAATATTTTTTGTACTTATGATAGAATGCACACTGACTTACTGAGTTGTGTCAGGTTGACATATGTAGAAATATGCAACTAGGTCTACAGAAATGATCCTTCAAAACTTGCAAAGGCAAGTAATATTTGGTCCAGAGTGTGTTCCACTAGATTTTCTGGAGTTGTAAAACATGCTTCAGTAGGGTTTTCTCCACACAGGCAGCATTGTCGCTACCTGACCATTTCAGTCTGTCAGACGTTCTCATCTGCTTTTTCTAGCATTCTTTCCAATAAATGCAAGTTTAGAAGCCAGACAACCAAATGATCCTGGATAAGTACAGGTTTCAAGAACTAATAGTTGCAATGTTAAACTAATCTACATATGACTGTCACAAAAGAATCCACAGACTAGTTATGACATTGTTGCCTCCTGTTAAAGATTGCTCTCTCAGATTACATTTGTCTTCCCAATAAAAATTAATTAAACCCACTCTTTAACAGCATCATAATCATTATATTATCCTGTTCAGACAAATTCAAATTTTGAAGTATCAGTACAGAAATTACTTACCTGCATTTCCATCCATAATTTGTTTCTGACGCATCATTTTTTCTTTCATTTCTCGTTCCCTCTTTTCTCTAGCCTGTTTTGTACGAGCAATTTTTTCTTGCGTCTCTTTTAGTTGTATATTTTCAATCAATGCTTGCTGTAATAATTAAATAAATAAATCAGTATTCAAGGCTTCCAACAGTAGTTGCTTAAATCATTTTGAATACGTAACTGGAAACATTTCATTTTCACAGACTGCTATTTCTATAATTTATCTAGTTATCATTTCACACACACAAAAGAAAAAAAAACCTGCATTATTTCCTTTTTGTTGATAATCTTATCAGGCATATTTTCTACTTGAATTTTTTGTCAGAATTTTTTAGATGAATTATACTTTGCTATTCAGACCAACATGTTCATCTTGGTTTAAACCAATGTTTCTCGCATTGCACATTCTGGGCTTCTTGTTACTTAATAGCCTCCTTGGAATTCTGAACCAAACCCATTATTCAATTCACAGGAATAGATTATTCTATGCTTTAGTTAATACTCACCAGTCTTATTTACCCTTGTATAATTTTTGTTTCTTCTGCTGAACCAGGGATTGAACTCACATCTACCTGAAAACCCTATATGTTTCAACTAAAGCTTTAATCCACTAAGCCATGTGTCACTTGGACAGTCTAGTGTTGAAAATCTGGACCCTTAAACAAAGGTCTGTTACATAGGTGGTGGGACTGTATTAGTGTTCCTACTCAGACAATGGAACAGTTTGCAGTCTTACAGTGAGGCCCATAATATTAGGACTAGCTGCCATCAGCTAATCAGATTTATCTTAAGTATAATCACCCACCCTAACAGTTAAGTCTATCCCACATAAAGAACTACCAACCTTGAGAGCATCAGATGGTCTCTATGTACATATCAACTATATCAATGAGGTTCTATCAAAAGTTTAAAACAGGTTAGAACAGGGACATTCGCTTTCTAAGAAAGTGCACAAAAGTCCCAATAAATAAGATGTCAACATCTTCATCAGGGTGTGTGCAATCTATACTTTCAATAGGGATCTGATGGGAAGGTAGCTTAGCTATTGGATTATTGGATCTCCAGTAATGGCAAATGTATACAAAGATTACTTTGAGGAATTTTCTATAGAATTGTCACTGGTAAAGTCACCGAAATTGCTAAGATACCTGGGTGTAGGAAGATATACAAATTCTGTTGGACCATGTGAGCTCAATAAAACCTTTCAGATGGTTCAAGCACACATAAAGCAGAAGAACTAGCCTACTTGGATGTATTAAGAATTCACACAGAGTAAGGAGTCTAGATATAGTAATGATATTTACAAGGCAATACTTGAATCCCAATTCCCACCACCAATATAGTGTTAAAAAAGGAAACATCTACTGTCTACAAAAATGAGCTAAACCCATGTGGTGACCCAGACATATACCAACAGAAGATGATCAGCATTAGAAAACTTTCAGGGTAACAATTTGACTAAAAGAATAACATCTAGTTCTTTGAATGGAGACAGAAGTTAAAAACAAAAAATAAGAAATCTATCAGTTAGCCTACATCTGAAGAATAATATTCTAAGGATTTGTGATCTATACAATATCAGGTCAGTAATCAAACTTTGGAGATATCTTTCCCAAACTCACTCATGCAGCTGAGATAAGGAATACAAAAAGTAAAAATGGAGGAACATTGAAAATCAGCTGTTGATTACAGAGTATGAAGACAAACACTGAAATCAGGTATGGCTGATCATATATTAAGCAAAAAGAGTGGTCATTAATCCCTATGGAATGAATTCATGATAATATAACACTGAAAGGAAATGACTGAAATAATCAGCACATATGTCAGACACTAGCAACTTTTTCAGTATAAAGATAAATACCATTTGGGAACATCTTAAAGAAAAGACATCGAAAAAGTTCCAATGCATAAATACAGATGTTAGATTTAAAACTCCAGAATTTCTACACTATTTTATTCAATAAATACCTAGTCTAAAGGATTGAGTCATCTGGTTTCTTGGCAGTTGCAAGTACTAAAATGTTTAGTGGAAGAAATGGTCAAGTGACATAAAGATGAATAAGACTGATGAATATTAAGTGATATGAAATATCATCTAAGCATGGTTCCCTGGCAATTCTGAGATCAATCCCTGGCTCTGGCAGTGTTGAAAAGTCATATACTCTAGTTAAATGGAATAAATGGTTAAGTGACACAAAGATTGAATAACACTGATGAATATTAAGTGATATGAAATATCATCTAAGCATGGTTCCCTGGCAATTCTGAGATCAATCCCTGGCTCTGGCAGTGTTGAAAAGTCATATACTCTAGTTAAATGGAATAAATGGTTAAGTGACACAAAGATTGAATAACACTGATGAATATTAAGTGATATGAAATATCATCTAAGCATGGTTCCCTGGCAATTCTGAGATCAATCCCTGGCTCTGGCAGTGTTGAAAAGTCATATACTCTAGTTAAATGGAATAAATGGTTAAGTGACACAAAGATTGAATAACACTGATGAATATTAAGTGATATGAAATATCATCAAAGTCTGATTCCCTGGCAATTCTGAGATCAATCCCTGGCTCTGGCAGTGTTGAAAAGTCATATACTCTAGTTAAATGGAATAAATGGTTAAGTGACACAAAGATTGAATAACACTGATGAATATTAAGTGATATGAAATATCATCAAAGTCTGATTCCCTGGCAATTTTGAGATCAATCCCTGGCTCTGGCAGTGTTGAAAAGTCATATACTCTAGTTAAATGGAATAAATGGTTAAGTGACACAAAGATTGAATAACACTGATGAATATTAAGTGATATGAAATATCATCTAAGCATGGTTCCCTGGCAATTCTGAGATCAATCCCTGGCTCTGGCAGTGTTGAAAAGTCATATACTCTAGTTAAATGGAATAAATGGTTAAGTGACACAAAGATTGAATAACACTGATGAATATTAAGTGATATGAAATATCATCAAAGCCTGATTCCCTGGCAATTCTGAGATCAATCCCTGGCTCTGGCAGTGTTAAAAAGTCATATACTCTAGTTAAATGGAATAAATGGTTAAGTGACACAAAGATTGAATAAGACTGATGAATATTAAGTGATATGAAATATCATCTAAGCATGGTTCCCTGGCAATTCTGAGATCAATCCCTGGCTCTGGCAGTGTTGAAAAGTCATATACTCTAGTTAAATGGAATAAATGGTTAAGTGACACAAAGATTGAATAACACTGATGAATATTAAGTGATATGAAATATCATCAAAGCCTGATTCCCTGGCAATTCTGAGATCAATCCCTGGCTCTGGCAGTGTTAAAAAGTCATATACTCTAGTTAAATGGAATAAATGGTTAAGTGACACAAAGATTGAATAAGACTGATGAATATTAAGTGATATGAAATATCATCTAAGCATGGTTCCCTGGCAATTCTGAGATCAATCCCTGGCTCTGGCAGTGTTGAAAAGTCATATACTCTAGTTAAATGGAATAAATGGTTAAGTGACACAAAGATTGAATAACACTGATGAATATTAAGTGATATGAAATATCATCTAAGCATGGTTCCCTGGCAATTCTGAGATCAATCCCTGGCTCTGGCAGTGTTGAAAAGTCATATACTCTAGTTAAATGGAATAAATGGTTAAGTGACACAAAGATTGAATAACACTGATGAATATTAAGTGATATGAAATATCATCTAAGCATGGTTCCCTGGCAATTCTGAGATCAATCCCTGGCTCTGGCAGTGTTGAAAAGTCATATACTCTAGTTAAATGGAATAAATGGTTAAGTGACACAAAGATTGAATAACACTGATGAATATTAAGTGATATGAAATATCATCAAAGCCTGATTCCCTGGCAATTCTGAGATCAATCCCTGGCTCTGGCAGTGTTAAAAAGTCATATACTCTAGTTAAATGGAATAAATGGTTAAGTGACACAAAGATTGAATAAGACTGATGAATATTAAGTGATATGAAATATCATCTAAGCATGGTTCCCTGGCAATTCTGAGATCAATCCCTGGCTCTGGCAGTGTTGAAAAGTCATATACTCTAGTTAAATGGAATAAATGGTTAAGTGACACAAAGATTGAATAACACTGATGAATATTAAGTGATATGAAATATCATCTAAGCATGGTTCCCTGGCAATTCTGAGATCAATCCCTGGCTCTGGCAGTGTTGAAAAGTCATATACTCTAGTTAAATGGAATAAATGGTTAAGTGACACAAAGATTGAATAACACTGATGAATATTAAGTGATATGAAATATCATCTAAGCTTGGTTCCCTGGCAATTCTGAGATCAATCCCTGGCTCTGGCAGTGTTGAAAAGTCATATACTCTAGTTAAATGGAATAAATGGTTAAGTGACACAAAGATTGAATAACACTGATGAATATTAAGTGATATGAAATATCATCAAAGCCTGATTCCCTGGCAATTCTGAGATCAATCCCTGGCTCTGGCAGTGTTGAAAAGTCATATACTCTAGTTAAATGGAATAAATGGTTAAGTGACACAAAGATTGAATAACACTGATGAATATTAAGTGATATGAAATATCATCAAAGTCTGATTCCCTGGCAATTTTGAGATCAATCCCTGGCTCTGGCAGTGTTGAAAAGTCATATACTCTAGTTAAATGGAATAAATGGTTAAGTGACACAAAGATTGAATAACACTGATGAATATTAAGTGATATGAAATATCATCTAAGCATGGTTCCCTGGCAATTCTGAGATCAATCCCTGGCTCTGGCAGTGTTGAAAAGTCATATACTCTAGTTAAATGGAATAAATGGTTAAGTGACACAAAGATTGAATAACACTGATGAATATTAAGTGATATGAAATATCATCTAAGCTTGGTTCCCTGGCAATTCTGAGATCAATCCCTGGCTCTGGCAGTGTTGAAAAGTCATATACTCTAGTTAAATGGAATAAATGGTTAAGTGACACAAAGATTGAATAACACTGATGAATATTAAGTGATATGAAATATCATCAAAGCCTGATTCCCTGGCAATTCTGAGATCAATCCCTGGCTCTGGCAGTGTTGAAAAGTCATATACTCTAGTTAAATGGAATAAATGGTTAAGTGACACAAAGATTGAATAACACTGATGAATATTAAGTGATATGAAATATCATCAAAGTCTGATTCCCTGGCAATTTTGAGATCAATCCCTGGCTCTGGCAGTGTTGAAAAGTCATATACTCTAGTTAAATGGAATAAATGGTTAAGTGACACAAAGATTGAATAACACTGATGAATATTAAGTGATATGAAATATCATCTAAGGATGGTTCCCTGGCAATTCTGAGATCAATCCCTGGCTCTGGCAGTGTTGAAAAGTCATATACTCTAGTTAAATGGAATAAATGGTTAAGTGACACAAAGATTGAATAACACTGATGAATATTAAGTGATATGAAATATCATCAAAGCCTGATTCCCTGGCAATTCTGAGATCAATCCCTGGCTCTGGCAGTGTTAAAAAGTCATATACTCTAGTTAAATGGAATAAATGGTTAAGTGACACAAAGATTGAATAAGACTGATGAATATTAAGTGATATGAAATATCATCTAAGCATGGTTCCCTGGCAATTCTGAGATCAATCCCTGGCTCTGGCAGTGTTGAAAAGTCATATACTCTAGTTAAATGGAATAAATGGTTAAGTGACACAAAGATTGAATAACACTGATGAATATTAAGTGATATGAAATATCATCTAAGCATGGTTCCCTGGCAATTCTGAGATCAATCCCTGGCTCTGGCAGTGTTGAAAAGTCATATACTCTAGTTAAATGGAATAAATGGTTAAGTGACACAAAGATTGAATAACACTGATGAATATTAAGTGATATGAAATATCATCTAAGCTTGGTTCCCTGGCAATTCTGAGATCAATCCCTGGCTCTGGCAGTGTTGAAAAGTCATATACTCTAGTTAAATGGAATAAATGGTTAAGTGACACAAAGATTGAATAACACTGATGAATATTAAGTGATATGAAATATCATCAAAGCCTGATTCCCTGGCAATTCTGAGATCAATCCCTGGCTCTGGCAGTGTTGAAAAGTCATATACTCTAGTTAAATGGAATAAATGGTTAAGTGACACAAAGATTGAATAACACTGATGAATATTAAGTGATATGAAATATCATCAAAGTCTGATTCCCTGGCAATTTTGAGATCAATCCCTGGCTCTGGCAGTGTTGAAAAGTCATATACTCTAGTTAAATGGAATAAATGGTTAAGTGACACAAAGATTGAATAACACTGATGAATATTAAGTGATATGAAATATCATCTAAGCATGGTTCCCTGGCAATTCTGAGATCAATCCCTGGCTCTGGCAGTGTTGAAAAGTCATATACTCTAGTTAAATGGAATAAATGGTTAAGTGACACAAAGATTGAATAACACTGATGAATATTAAGTGATATGAAATATCATCTAAGCATGGTTCCCTGGCAATTCTGAGATCAATCCCTGGCTCTGGCAGTGTTGAAAAGTCATATACTCTAGTTAAATGGAATAAATGGTTAAGTGACACAAAGATTGAATAACACTGATGAATATTAAGTGATATGAAATATCATCTAAGCTTGGTTCCCTGGCAATTCTGAGATCAATCCCTGGCTCTGGCAGTGTTGAAAAGTCATATACTCTAGTTAAATGGAATAAATGGTTAAGTGACACAAAGATTGAATAACACTGATGAATATTAAGTGATATGAAATATCATCAAAGCCTGATTCCCTGGCAATTCTGAGATCAATCCCTGGCTCTGGCAGTGTTGAAAAGTCATATACTCTAGTTAAATGGAATAAATGGTTAAGTGACACAAAGATTGAATAACACTGATGAATATTAAGTGATATGAAATATCATCAAAGTCTGATTCCCTGGCAATTTTGAGATCAATCCCTGGCTCTGGCAGTGTTGAAAAGTCATATACTCTAGTTAAATGGAATAAATGGTTAAGTGACACAAAGATTGAATAACACTGATGAATATTAAGTGATATGAAATATCATCTAAGCATGGTTCCCTGGCAATTCTGAGATCAATCCCTGGCTCTGGCAGTGTTGAAAAGTCATATACTCTAGTTAAATGGAATAAATGGTTAAGTGACACAAAGATGAATAAGACTGATGAATATTAAGTGATATGAAATATCATCTAAGCATGGAACAATCTATTCTGGATGGAATAAAGTGTAACGAGCATGCAAGGAAGCATCCTCAAATTGCGTGTGTGCACTGTTTCTACAGAGCAGGCTGCAGTGGCTGCACAGTTGAAGGAAACAGATGTCAAACAAGGTGCTATAAGTGTGATGGATCCAATCTTAGGGCAAGCGATTGTCTCCTGGATTATGAACCATCCAAAGGTGCTGGTACCAAGCACTGACGGACCATCACTTGCTATCGATGTCATCAGCAAGGGCACATAGCTCGGTGTTGTCCGGCAAGGGGCCGAGAATTCAGCACCAATCTCCTCCCCAAAACCCTTGTAAATGGCGCATTGCCTGTAGTGACAGTTCGTATCAATGGAAAAAAATCTGCCTCGTCAGTCATGCATTGAAGGATACATGATCGTCTAAGCATGCATCACACATGAAAAAAATACACAGCGAAATCGTATTTGTACATTCCATATCTTTGCAAAAGTGGCAAACCTCTCTCCACAAAACACTGTGCCATTATCCGTAAGCAGCTCAACCGGCGACCCTCTTTCACAAAACACTACTTCCAACTGCTTGATGATGCTAGCAGAGTCTTGGCGGTGCAAGGGCTTCCAAATGACAAAACGACTTTATATTTTAAATATATCTGCTTTCTACATTATCATAAAATCATGTTATTATTTTCTACATTATCATAAAATTTTGTACCACAAACAAAATCTATAAGTACATCCGTGTAAAAAAAAAAAAAAAAAATAAAAAAAAATAAAAAATACATTACTAGTGAATATCTTAGAATACCTGGAAATTATGTTGGAAATTGTTCAAATCATTAAGAAACTCTCCAGCAGAATATTTCTTTCTATCAAAACAATAGTATTTAGCCAATTCTGCATACTTGTTGTCCATCTGCTTGAACATTGTGTTTAAAATGTCATATTGTGCTTGAGCCTTATCCAGGAATGGTTCAAGTTTTTCAACAAACTTATCTCCCTCAATTTTAGAATTTGATGCATTTTTCAAATCCATTCTCAGTTGTGTAAGGCCTTTTCTAAAGGAATCCAAGTTCTTCTGTATTTGTTCTTCAGAACCTATGATGGGAAAAATAAAATTAAATATATTATAGTTATAACTGTTGTAGGAAAAAAAGGAATTGATCAAAATGTAAAGAAAAAAAAATACACTATGAAGAAATTACAAAAAGGACACTTCAAAAGTAAAACAGTATCTTTAGTAGTGGTGGCTGAATATATTTTTAAATAATCAAGACAAAAAAGCCATTTCCATGTAGACAAGTTAAATTGTAAATGATAAATGTAGTAAAGTAGCTCAGGATTATTATTAAAATAAACATGGCTGGATAAGAATAATGGTTAACAGGAAATTATACAAGCTACTTGGATTTAACCTACATTATACAAGCACAAAATGTCTTGGAGAACAGAAAAATGATTCTTTGGGACTTTGAATTTCAACAGATCATCCAATTCAAGAGATCACATCTAGAAATATTAAAACAAATGTCCATAGATATAGCCAATCCAGCAGAGAAAGTATTATCTAACATAGATCCAAATAATTAAATGATTTAAAGAACAAAAGCATGAACTCATTGTGAAGCTAAGCAATTACTTGGCTGAAAAGTATATGAAAATCATGAAGAATCCACAGAATTTAGCATAAATGTGATTTTCTCTGTAATGGTAAAACTAAAAGGAAATTTAATTTCTCAAAGATTATAGCACAATGTAACTAAAAACTTGGCTAGATTTTTATTTTAATATTAAATAAGAAAGAAACGAAATCAGAAACATGCAAGTGTAAATAATGGGACATTTCCAGAATTGAAGAATTATACAAAGAAAAAGATTTAACTTTAGCATTTGACTAAAAAATGATGAAGTCGTAAAAAGTGATACTCGCTTATTGAATGTAGTAACACACAAGTAATTAGAATAGTCTATTTTCAGACAATTCTAGATTTTGAATTTTGATACAACTTTCTAATGTTCAAAGAATTCTTTTCATTGTTAGCAGCTTCTAATTGTAATCACTGAACCTTCCAACAGCAACAAAATATTCAAAACTCATCTATTAATACATTTTACTCAATGGAGTTAACAGAGAATTTGTGTTAAGTCTTAAATGTTAACAGGTAAGTGTAGCAACATTTTTAAAGTCATTCATAAGTTAATGAAAAAGATCCAGAAATATACTTACTTTTTGAAGCCTTTTCTAAGTATGACAAATCATCCTTGAAATGTAATAGATGTGGGTAATTTTCTTGAATTACTTTGACAACAAAATGTAATAATGTTAAAGTTCCATCCTGTGTTTTTGTATCTTTCAACTAATGAAAAAGAAAATAATTAAGAGATTAAATGGAGAAAAAAATGTAAAAAGTAATTCTAAAAATGTAAAAATAATTTCATTTTACTTTCAGAACATTATATTCCTATT
Organism: Acanthosepion lycidas; assembly: GCA_963932145.1. Taxonomy (NCBI): domain Eukaryota; kingdom Metazoa; phylum Mollusca; class Cephalopoda; order Sepiida; family Sepiidae; genus Acanthosepion; species Acanthosepion lycidas. Next base: position 38,621,037 of record OZ010616.1, on the reverse strand, counting down.
CCCATTTTCAAGAGTGGAATCTCTAGATTACATTTTATTTATATATAGATCATTTTCCTTGACTTTTTAATCTAAGCCAATTGAAATCACTGTTTTAAAATAATGTGTCAACTTAAACACATGAACCCATCAAAAATAACATTTATAGTAATAATAAATAACCTTAAGTTAAAAAAAAAAAATTTTTTAAAAATCAAAGGCACAGCTTTTTTTTTATCATTGCAAAATTTACTTGAAAAATTGAGAAATTAAAATGCAATTTACAAATTTTTAAAGACAAGAAATAAAATGTAAATAAAAAAACAGCAAAATACTCAAAGTTAAATTATGATGCAAAATGCTAAAAAGTTTTGTACAATTCATTTAAGTAATGATCTGTTTTTTTTTGTTTTTTTAATTAAAACCGTATTAATTACATTTACCAGCCTGAATGCTTGAGAAATTTCACAAAAGATATGCATTCTGACAGGAATCAAACCTGTATTCCTATACAGAAACAGTCTTTTGATCTGATATGCTATACTATTTAGCTATAGAGAAGTGTCTCGTTAGCCAAGTCCAAATTAATGTTTTTAAACACATAATCTTCGTCGATTTTTATTGATTGATCATATCTGCTCACAAAACATATCTTAACAAACAATAATAACATATAATGAAATGCATTAAGTTCAACAATTGAGATACAATTTAAGTAAATGCTCTGGATTTCTTTTTTTTTTTTTTTATTTATTTAAAACCGTATTAATTACATTTACTGGCCTGAATGTTCAAGAAAATTTGTAGAAAATATGGTATAGCACATCAGATCAAATGGCAGTTTCCATAAAGGAATAAAGGTTTGATTATTGTCAGAGAACAGATTTTCTATGAAATTTCTCAAACATTCAGCATATTAAATGTAATTAATACTGTTTTAAATAAATAAAATGAATATATTAGTTAGATACATACATTACTTTTTTTTTTATCATTTCAACCCAAGCAAGGTAGTGATACCACTAGTACACAGGAGTTTACAGAAAGTGAAGTTGAGAGAAAAGACTCAATATGGGGTGGGGGTGAGGAAAGAATAAAAGATGAATGGGATCCAAGATAGATAGAAGATGATTGAAACTGCATTTAAATTTTAGGAGATTGTAGTTTTCAAGTAAGTAAATGGAAGGGAATTCCACAGGTGGGAAGAGCAACAACAGAAGCAAGTAAAAGAGTAAAAGAGGCTGTGTTACATTTAACTATTTCAACAGTAAAAAAGTGAAACTTAGATGCTAATGTAGTAGCATGCTTAAATTCATGTAGTCAGGACACCAGGTAAAAAAGGTTATCAGAGCAGTTACCATGAAAATATTTGTTGAAAAGATAGAGGGAAGCTATATCACGCTGGTGAGAAAGTGACTGAAGTCAACATGACAAGTCAGGATTGATTGCATTGCAGATCCTTCTTTGGATTTTGTCAAAAAACTCGAGATAAATAGCAAGAAAAAAACAGATCAGATGGCAACATTCAATATTCAATGCATTCAGCATATTAAATGTAATTAATACTGTTTTAAATAAATAAAATGAATATATTAGTTAGATACATACATTACTTTTTTTTATCATTTCAACCCAAGCAAGGTAGTGATACCACTAGTACACAGGAGTTTACAGAAAGTGAAGTTGAGAGAAAAGACTCAATATGGGGTGGGGGTGAGGAAAGAATAAAAGATGAATGGGATCCAAGATAGATAGAAGATGATTGAAACTGCATTTAAATTTTAGGAGATTGTAGTTTTCAAGTAAGTAAATGGAAGGGAATTCCACAGGTGGGAAGAGCAACAACAGAAGCAAGTAAAAGAGTAAAAGAGGCTGTGTTACATTTAACTATTTCAACAGTAAAAAAGTGAAACTTAGATGCTAATGTAGTAGCATGCTTAAATTCATGTAGTCAGGACACCAGGTAAAAAAGGTTATCAGAGCAGTTACCATGAAAATATTTGTTGAAAAGATAGAGGGAAGCTATATCACGCTGGTGAGAAAGTGACTGAAGTCAACATGACAAGTCAGGATTGATTGCATTGCAGATCCTTCTTTGGATTTTGTCAAAAAACTCGAGATAAATAGCAAGAAAAAAACAGATCAGATGGCAACATTCAATATTCAATGCATTCAGCATATTAAATGTAATTAATACTGTTTTAAATAAATAAAATGAATATATTAGTTAGATACATACATTACTTTTTTTTATCATTTCAACCCAAGCAAGGTAGTGATACCACTAGTACACAGGAGTTTACAGAAAGTGAAGTTGAGAGAAAAGACTCAATATGGGGTGGGGGTGAGGAAAGAATAAAAGATGAATGGGATCCAAGATAGATAGAAGATGATTGAAACTGCATTTAAATTTTAGGAGATTGTAGTTTTCAAGTAAGTAAATGGAAGGGAATTCCACAGGTGGGAAGAGCAACAACAGAAGCAAGTAAAAGAGTAAAAGAGGCTGTGTTACATTTAACTATTTCAACAGTAAAAAAGTGAAACTTAGATGCTAATGTAGTAGCATGCTTAAATTCATGTAGTCAGGACACCAGGTAAAAAAGGTTATCAGAGCAGTTACCATGAAAATATTTGTTGAAAAGATAGAGGGAAGCTATATCACGCTGGTGAGAAAGTGACTGAAGTCAACATGACAAGTCAGGATTGATTGCATTGCAGATCCTTCTTTGGATTTTGTCAAAAAACTCGAGATAAATAGCAAGAAAAAAACAGATCAGATGGCAACATTCAATATTCAATGCATGGACAAATGGTAAATGTGCAAGATGGACTGATGGGAAAAACCTTTTGGCACAACACAATAAACCAACTTTCCTTGCAGTAGATGCAGCTATTGATTCAATGTAGTCATTCCATTTCAAGTCAGTTGAAAATGTGAGGTCAAGAAGGTGCAGTGTGTTGCTTTCCAGGAGTTTAGCATCAGCCATGATGATGGCAGGCAGGAAAGTTTCTCTATGGGGGTTAAATGAGAGCAGTTTCGTTTTGGAGGCATTAAAATTTACAAGCCATTTCCTGCCCCAGTTAACCACTGATCTGAGGGTCCTTTTCAAGAACAACAGCCAGGTTAACATTATCAGCCGAGATGGATTCGCTTTTGAGAGAGGAGTAAATGGTAGTGTCATCTGCAAAGATGTCTACTTGGGAACTGATTACATCAGAAAGATCATTGATGAAGATCAGAAACAGTGTAGGACCCAAGCTAAGCCTTGGGGGACACCTACATTCATGTGGAAGTGAGCCCATTCAAAATGACTTTCATTTTATGATTTGATAGGAATGACTAGATTAAATCAAACAATCATCTTGTAACACCATAGCCCTGGAGCTAATGCAAAAGACCAGCATGTGCCAAACCCTGTCAAATGCCTTCAAGATATCTAAAGCCACAGCTTGAGCTTTGCCTTTATTATCAAGAACTTGATATACATATTCAGTGATGGCTGTTATCACATCAGCAGTAGACCTGGCAAAACAGAATCTATATTGTTTGTCAGAGAGTAGGCCATGAGTGGTAAGATACTTAACCACTACAGCATTGATTAAAGCCTCAAAAACTTTGCTGAAAAGTGGTAAGATACTAATAGAGGGATCAGAAGGTTCTTAAAAACAGTAACTACAGAGAACTTCCAACAAGCTGGAAAAGCAGGAAGCAGCAAGGCAATAATTGTAGAGTTTAAAGAGAAATGAAGCTAGGTTAGGAGCACATTCCTTTAGGATGATGGCTGAGATTCTGTCACCTCTGCTTGCCTTATGGGAGCCTAATTTAAAAATGATGTCTGCGACCAGTGACTGTATTAAGCACATATCACTCAGTAAAGTGTTCTAGTCATGGAATTAGGTGTGGGTACTCCAAGTGTTGAGTTGGAAGAGAATTTCCAAGCAAAGCATTCAACCTTATCTGCTGTAGATGTCAGGACTTTGAATTAATTGAACTTGGTATTTTCTTGTGGAGGAGACCTCAGACATGTATTTTTGAACAGAATGATTAAAAACTTAATTCCAAGGTCTGTCACAAAGGAAATCACAGAATGTGTCCCATTTCACTTGTTGATAACAGACATATTCTGTTGGTAGGAGGTTCTTGACTGGCTGAGGAGCAGAAAAAGATGTTTACAGATACTACTGATTGATCAGATTTACCAAGAGGTTAGTTCTGCATAATACAACATGAGTTAGGGATAGAGGTAAAAAAGAGATCTAGAAGAGAAAAGTTTCCATCAGGGTTATTGGAGAAATACATGGGAAAATCCACCACTTGGTGTGAGAGATTTAGGGTTTGGATGCCAGGAAGGTCAGTGACAGAATTGTTAAAGTCACTGAACACAAATATATTTGCAAATGGGTGTAGGGAAATGGCCTTGTCTATATTATCACAAATACTATCTAGCATGCAACAGTTATGAGAGGAAGGGGAACACTAGAGAAAGAAGAGATAGAAGCTGACTGAGTTAAGTAGAGAGAGAGACACACATGTAAGAATGGTCTGGAGATCCAAGAGAGAGTCCCTTAGCCAGTGAGAGATGTTCATGGACATAATCTCCCAGGCCATGGATGTAGACATTAGAGTTTTACCAAAGGAGAGGGAGATAACTAGGAATTGAGAAATCAGAAGAGAGGATTGAAGAGTTAAGATTAGTTTCACAGAGAGCTAGGATGTCTAGAGACTTTTCAAAGAGGAACGATTCCACACTGCAGAAGTTGGTACAAATACCACAAATGTTGAAGGAAAAAAGGTTTAGGTGTTTTTTTTTTTAGTGTCAAGCTGATTTAGTTTCTTAGAGCCATGGTGTGTTATTTTATTAAGGAGGAGGATGAGTATGATGATGATGATGGTGGTGGTAGCAGCAACAGCAATCAGTCAGTCAGTCATCTAATGTAGCAGGAAGGGAACTAGCACAGACTTCAAAATACTATGGCCTTGGGGTTGTCCACTGGATGTGCTTACAGGGACACCCTTCCATGCACAACATGGCACTGCAAGAACCCCAATATTATGCAACTGTTGATCAGAGCAGCCTCTCAAGATGCTATGCAAGAATTTGGGCTCATAACTACCAGATAGGAACAGCAACCAGAAAACTGCCAATCCAGTACCCTCAGTATGAAGAGATGTTGCCACCATCCACACATATCACAAATAATTCATGACAGCACAACTATTAAGGCCTGAGAACAAAATGTAAGGAACCAGGAACCCCTTCCTAAATGGGAAACAAAGGATGAACCTCTACTCCTGTTCAAGAGAAGAGAGAGAAGTATGGGCCAGGCAATATGAAAGCCTATCTACTCCTAAGTTACTCCAGAAGTATTGAAGTAAAAATATGGACCTATTATAAACATTTTTCAAAAATTGATATTTTAAAATATAATGAATAATTTAGTGTTTAGTCAGTAGATTTAATATTTTATGATAGAAAATTTTATTTTTTATTTATGAAGAATTTAGGTCATATTTCGTGCCTTCTTAAATAATTTAAATTTTTGACTTTTGTAAAAATTGCAAAACCTAATTTTACAAATGCTTGTGAAAGGACATTCTTTTAAATAATTTAAAATATTAGGGTATAAATTTATCATAATTTATCCATTTTTTTAATGATGCTGTTTTTGTGAAAGAAAATATCACATTTTTTTGCCATTAAATTTTTATATTTCCTTAAATATGTTTTGGGAAAAGAAACTAATAATTAAGATATTTTAAATGTCTACCCAAACATCTTTACCTTTCATTAGCAATTTTATTTCTTTAATTCCCACATATGAGCTTTTTCAGAAAATCCTAATTTGAAGTAATTTGATAAGCATAGGATTATTGAATGGAATTCTCAATCTGTTCCAATGAAAAAAAAAATTCTTGTCCTTTGTAGAAAATTATTAAACAAAGACACTTTAAAAACAAACTTACTTTGTTGAGATAATTTATTTCAAATCCAATAGATTCAGCATTTCTTGATCCAGAATTCATGTAATTTCCAATACTAAGAATTAATGTCATAACTTTTGAAAAAGTAGTACTATTGCGAATTTGATCAAAGGCTTCTGTGACTGCCACAATGTTCTGTTTAGGAGAACAAAAAGAATAAAAGATATTTTTATTATTAGATGCAAACAATTTTTTAAATACATTTATCACAGTATGTATTCAGAAGAAAGTTTTAGATTTCAATTTAGAACATTTTTGGCAACAAAGATTTCCTTGAGTACTTCAATATTTATTTTGGAATTCATTTAGAGGCTTTTATTCAATATTCCATCTTTAATTATTATTACATTTCTTCTTTGGATGTTAAATTATACAAATTTGAAGTTTTTTCAAACTTCAAATTGCATCTAGTTCAAACAACCTAAACCAAATATTCATGAATACAAAAAATACAAACAGCATATAATATGAAAATAAATATATATATATATATATATATATATATATATATATATATATATATATATATATATATTATATATATATATATTTATTACATACACACAGTGTTTTGTTGTGTAGTAAACACCTATGCCACACCTTGTCAAAGGCCTTTCAGATATCTAAGATGATCACTCATGATGTTTATTGTCCAGCACTTCACTTGACTCTCTGTATAATGATAAGTAAAACAACAGTGGACCTAGAGGAGGATCCTTGCTGCTCAGGACATAGTTTCTGTTGTGGTGATCAACAACTTTCTTAGTGCCATGAGAAAACTTTGAGATGATCATTAAGGAGGCTGATTGGGACTATATTGTAATGAGGGAAGAGTGCTCACACACATTCTGGTAAACAGGACATACAATTGATATCTTCTATGGCTTTGAGAAACATTTCTCCTTTAGGCAGTAGTTAAACAGCTTTGCCAAGATTAGAGATAGCTCTGGGCAATTTTACTTTTAAATGAAATAATATATTCTTTGCTTTCAGAAAATACCTAGTTTCACATGGTTCAGATCAAAAGTTTCCTTGATATTTGTTCAGATAAAGAAAAAAAATTCATTTTTCAATATTTTACCCCTATAAAAGTATGAAAATCCATTTTTTTCAAAGAAAATAAGCTGTGACAAAATGACTTTTGCCATTTTTGTGATGATTTTTACTTGGGATAGAAAATTTTTACCATAGCAAATCTGAACTGGCTTTATTTAAGTTCAGTGGGGCTATAGGAAACCTCAAACAGCTGTGCTATACTCTGTTGGGCTTTTAGCAACACTGGTTTCAGAAAATGTGATAACTTCTATTGTATAACAGTATAATTTGAAGAATATTCTGCCAGAATAGTGCATTTATTTCAGGGTGTTGCTTATTCTCATAATTTCAGAATAAATACTAATGCAAGGATGCTAAGCTGTCCACAGATTAAGGTTGATTCATGCAATAAATTTGAAATATGAACCCTAACCCTAACCATTTTTAATCTGCTCACTGATTTCTTCGTCTCCCATTAATTGGAGCACATTTATGACATGGGACTGAGATTTGATTAATACTTTTCAACATGATTTTTTTGTATAACCTGAAAATTTGTAGGTTTCATCAGATCTTCCCTGAAAGTCAAGCAATGATTTGCATAGTTATTATGTACAATATGTAGTGAGGTCACAAATAATGGTCCTAAAAAATTGTACTGCTGCCATATTCAATCAAAGTAAGTTGAGCAAGAGAAATAGTAGTGCATCAGTGTTAGAGCAAGATATAACTAAAACACTAAATGGATTTCACCTTTCTAGGACAATTTGAGTGATCTTTAAGTGTCTCATCCAAATCGAATATTTGTGATGTAGGTAAGTCTAAGACACTGCAGGAAAATGTAGAGGGACTTATTTTCTATGAAAACAGAAAAACGAAACAGCCTACTTGAAATGGAAACTGATTATGAAATGGATATTTTTCTTTTTTACAAGCAGATTTGTCAACTGTCATTTTAATTTGTTACTATGTTTGCCCTTCCTAACTCTGACAGACATCAAAGGATAAAGTTGGTAATGTTTTAATACATCCCTGCCTTACCTACTGTCTCCCTACAGTTTACAGTATTTAGGAACCCAGTTTTACAAATTTGGCTTGATTTAATAAAATAAAATAAAAAAAGTGGTGGGGGTGTTGGCAAATAATTTTGTCTTTTTGTTTTATCCTTTCTTTTTCCTATCACGCATCCTATCAGTTTGTCATTGTAGAAAGCCAAATTTTATGAATTAGACTTTTTTCAAAAATGTTATTTAATAATTTCAACAAAGTGACCAAACAATGATGTCCTTTGTCTCTAGTTGACTTTAGTTTCTTCGGTGTTACTTTCAATTAATTCTGTAGCATTTTTTGTAAAAGTTGTTCCAGAAACTCATCAAGTTCATAAAGAGCTACAAAACTATCAAGCTGGAGCAACTTATCCAGTGGATGGATATTTCAGCATGCAAAATTGTTCATTTTCTTTTTATTTTCTTGTTTTAATAAGATTTATATATTGTTACATTTTCTCACTAAATATTATAATGAAGCAAAAACAAATCTATACTGAAAATGGAGAGGAGAGGAAATTCTATACTAAAAATGGGGTGGGGAAAGATTCCTTAAAACCTGAAAAGGACAATTTGAAATGGAAAATTGGAAGATCACTGGCAGCACTTATTAGACTTAAGTAGCTAGTGAAATCATTCATAGCTGTAATGTCAGGAAGAAAGTTCCTTGTAGTCAAATATTCAATCATCCTTTAATCATCAAGATTCCCCATCAATTATGTCTATCCTGATCATAGATTTCAACAATTTGCTGATGCATCTATTATTGGCAGCTTTCTTTTTCATCACTGGATCCCAAATTGACACTGTACTCTAAATATTCCTCAAAGTTATTATACAGTTTTTCACTTTCCTCCTCTACAGAAAGAAATTCATCTGCTAAGTTCTTTATAAATAGTACTTTATTGGTAAATAATATCAAAGTTTTCAAAATTTCTAATATTTATGCATAATTTCTGACATCTTGTCTTTGCTCTCATTAATTCATTCATTTTTTTTGTACTGCAGCTTAGGATCCAAAATTCCAACATGGCCACTGATAATTCCTTGACAAGCAAAAAAATGCCAATTACTTCTTTTGGCAGCTTATCATTGATACCTGGGCACCCAATTGAATGGAATAATCCCTTTTAAAAAATATCTCTATTTTAAAAAAGCTAATAAGGTAAATGATGTCATGTCACCTGAGAGGAAAACAATTGACATTAAGAAACCATTCAAGGTTTTTGTGGGACTACATGCCTCTCTTGAAATCTCTGATGCTGTATATTGCAGAGATATTCCTGTTGAAGAACAAAGTGAGGGTAAAGAAAATTTCCATTTCTTTTTCCACCATTAGTGTCAACCATTGCATATTATAAAGGTGACTAGTGGAATTAAAGGAATTGACAATAATCAACATGCATTAGATCAGTACTTTATTACAATTTCAGAGATGAGGAAACATAATTGAACATGTTTGTTATATATTTAATCTTGAGAGATGAGAATTAACAATTTTTAAAATGGAGATATTTTTTAAAAGGGATTATTCCATTCAATTGGGTGCACATGTATCAATGATAAGCTGCCAAAAGAAGTAATTGGCATTTTTTTGCTTGTCAAGGAATTATCAGTGGCCATGTTGAAATTTTGGATCCTAAGCTGCTGTACAAATACTTCAAAAAGAACCAAACCATGGTACAAGGTAAAGTACATGCTTGTACAAATTATACTAAAATGGCTTAACACGAATAAATAATGTCTGATCTGCATTTTAAACTAATTGTCTTATGATCTCTATGAAAAAAAAATATAACCTTGAACAAATAAAAGTCATATGTTATTTGTAAAATAGTAAAACAATTGCTTATACAGAAATGATGCTAGCTACTGAAATTAAAGTTTTTCAAAAAAATTATAATTTACTGACTGGACTAATATTTGGTCAGTAAAATATAAACTTATCCAAAAACGTAGAAAAATATAGAAACATTAACTTTTTGATGACCTGATTCTATCTTGATGATTTCATATTAAAAAATAAATATAAAATAAAAAATAAAATGAATAATAGTAAGAATAATAATAAAAAAATAAAGTAACAAATAGAATAATAAAGTAATAAAAATAAGGTCTATGTGCTTTTATTTGATATTATTGTGAATGAATTTGTATCTGTTTTTGCCTTTAAACCACCATTTTGTTTTGGTCTGTAAAATGCATAAATACTGGGAAAAAAATTGGAAATATACTTATACTTCTGGTCTAAGTAACAAATTTAAAAAGATAAATTAAAGAAAGACACTTTCACACGGGACACCATATCAAGAAAATTTAGCCCACATTGAATTGGAAATTTCAATTTATAAAAATTGTGAGATTGGGGGGAAAAACTTTAATGAAGATTTGAAGTTTGTAAGAGAACACCTCAGCAACCTTGTTTAAAACCTGCAAACTTTAGTGTATGCATTTGAACCATTTTAAATTAATAGTAGTTGATAAAAATATCTTCAGTTGTTTGAACTGAATAAATAAAAAATAAAATAAATAGGCAGAAGCCTTGTTCAACAGAATGAAATACATTAACATCCAATAGCTGAAAAAGAGTATTTTCTACAATAAATCCATTTTACAACAATCACTTTTCTTGTTAATACACTTAATCCAACATTCTCCATAACAAAAAAAAAAAAAAATCATTTTTCTAAATTCTTTAGCTCAAAATTCAGGTAATAATTGTCAGGTTACAAGATTATTGATCTATAGTTTTAGATAGATTTTTTGCATCATCCTATCACTTGGGGTGCAAAACTGATTTTATACATATAATTTGAGAAAGTGGGCCCAATGATATAGATTCCTGAAAGAAAAGATTAAGCATTCATTGGAGTACAAGTGGACAGATATAGCAAATTTTTTTTTTTAAATGTAGGCATAGATATACAGACGGTGATATGTAAACTTATTTTTCTTCTATGCAAAATAGCATCCAGTTTGACAAAATAGAACAGGTGTAATTTTATTGTAGAAAATGAAAACATGAATAAAAAAAGAGACTTTTCAAGTATTATTTGGACAGTTGACCCCTTTTTTGGCAAATTTGATGTTAACATGACATTTTATCTGATCCATTCTTTATCCCTCCGCAAAGGAAGAAAAAAATAAGATAAAAGTTGGAAAGTAGATTAACCAAAATATTGATTTAACAGAAAGAGATTCAGTTGTCTGAAGATTATTGGAGATGTTAATGAGTTCTCAAAGATAGGCGCCTATTGCTACCTATCTATCTTTTTCTTTCTAATCTACTTACATTAGAATCAAAGTATTCTATAGTCATGGTTAGACCAAAGTCTAATAAAATTTCAATTCTTTAAAAATTTCTTTAAGGGAAAAGGACTGCTTTCATCCAAGTGTTAGAAATACAGAGAAACTGGACAAAATATTTTGAGAAAAAAAGTTTTCTGGGACTTAAAAAAAATTACTGTATTTAACACATTGCTGCAACACAATACACATCATGTTATTGCTTTCAATACATACATATGTATATTACATCAAGTTTTACCAAGGTATTTTATTACTTCTGTAAATAAAACAGATAAGGTATTTCTTTTTAACTCTCAATTTTAAAGTTGTTTTTGATTAAAAACAAAAACAAAACAAAGTTAGTGCCCAAGTTGCAAATTGCTCATTAGTTATTCTTTATAGTTTAACAGATTAAACTGACCAAAATAAAGCATAAGTAGTCTTGTATAACAATTTTTTGATGGTAGATAGCACTATGTAAAGGTTTAAACATCCAAAGTAGCCAAGATCATGCTAATAACTTGGATTTTATTTATCAAAATAAAGCAGAACTAACCTTATAAACAAACTCCAAATAGGAAAAACAGATGGCAGTATTTAAGGGTTCATATATCGAAGGTAGCATCTAGTCAATTGTCAATTTTGAATACTATGATAATCTATGTAAAATGAATATTCATGCAACTATGAAGCTTCATGGACAGATTCAGATACTAATGCAGATCATTCATTTAAGTTTTTTTTTTTTTTTCAATATTTTCAATATTTAAAATCATGACAATTTTATATAGTTACCATTTCAAATCAAAATGAATTATGAAGCACTTACAGGTTTGATGTCATTGATAATTTCATCATATTTCACTCTAAACAGCAATGATGAAACTCTCTGGTTCACACATTTGATATCAGATATCTACAAATCAAAAAATATTAAATCATAAAAACTTAAAGAAATAAGTATATAAAAAGTAAATTCTTTAAAAGAAGTCTGTTATAATGAAAATAGTAAATTTTCTAAGATAAGCATGGATATGTACATTTAAGAGAATTTCTATATAGTAATGATGCTTAGTTTGTGAAGACAATGAAAGATAAAAGCACTCTTCTGTTAATAACTTTCCTTAATTATAGATTCTTCTTGATTTTTCAAAGAAGAGACAGCTTTTATGCAAAATCAGAAATAAGATATAACTTAGCAAAACTATTTAAATTTCATTAGAAAACTGCTCTCACCAACAATAACATGTAATAAAATCTTATTTTTTCATTAGTAAAACAAATTTAATTACTCACCACAACTGTAAACTGTTCTGACTCTGCTAAATTGTCATATTGATCTTTCATGTTTGATAACTGAGAAATAGCATCTTGAGGTGGGAGATAATTCAAAAGTTGTTCTAGAACATGTTGTGATAAATTCTCCAAATCAACTTGTAAAATACGTCGTCTAATTTCTTCATATGGAAGTTTTACAGAACCAAGTAATATAGCTGCAGGAGACAAAAGACAAATACCATTAAGTATTTTAATTAACAATATGATTATTATTTCATACTTGTTTTTAAGGCTATATCCATTTAAGAAGTAAGCAATCCTGGCTCTCCACAGATTCTTTTGCTTCATTATTTGTGAATTATAATGACTTTTTGGAGAAGATAGCATAACTGTTTCCCCATAGTTTTTAATTCAGAATCATTCTTTTCAGACTGGCTGCCAATCAAGTCTAAAGTATCCAGTCTACCAATGGGGTAATAAACCCCATAGTTGGATAGAAGAGATGGATATATTTTTCCAAAGGGAATTAATAACAAAAAGTGAATAGAACGCATTAAACTGGAATATGAAATCTGCTTGACAATAACAATTTTTGAACTTCTAACCATTATGCAAACCACACATTTTATTTCTATTTAAATTTTATGTATAAATTTTAATCAAATAAAAAATTTGGAATGGTAAGGAGGAGGTTAATTTATATCATTTAGTGTGTGCTCAAGTTTAATGTGTAAAAAAGAAAATGAAAAAGACTGAATATACAGCTTGTAATTATAGTTATGTTTATATAAGTATTGATAGAAAACATTGCCTTTATATACAATGTTGTAAGGATAATAGCAATAAGTGTAAATATTAATAAAACCAAAGAGACTTGATTGTTAATCCAATTAGGTACAAGGATGTTTACATTTATCCTTTCTCCATGTAGATAATGTTTTGAAGATGATGACAAACATGGAAATATAAAAAACAAAATAAAGAGCAACAAAATCAACCAGTTACACAAATGAAGCTATTCATTAGGTACCTCCACTTTTTCACAGAAAAGAGTATAGCATAATGAAAAAGGCCACAAACTTAATAACAAAATAAAGTTTTATTGTCAAAATGTTTATGTTATTATTAAGATGAAAGACCAAAGTATTTTTTGATTATTTTAAAAATTTTTTCAATCCTTTCTAACATGTTTGAAATTTTGGGCAAAATCTTGTTTTGTTTACATCACCGGGATGGCACAATAATTACATTTTTTTGTGCTTTTTTTTCCATTGAAAACAAATTGATTTGGAAATTCTTGTAAAAATCAAATAATTCTCTGATTTTAATGAAATTTTCAGGACTTATTAAATGAATGAAATTATTTTTTGAAAAAAATTTTTTTTTTTTTTAAGATAAATTTCACCAATTTCTTAATTTCATGAAATTTCACAAAATATCTTTTCTATTTCTTGAATTTTTTTATTTGTTAAAAGTAGGACTCTTTACAGAATATATAATCTTTTTTTTCAAACTTGCATTATTCTAACTGAAAATCTGCTCTGAATTGTAAAAATAATAAATGCAATAAAACTATGACATTATTTAATTAGAAAAGTTTTTAATTGCTTTTGTAAACAAGTTATATTAAGGACACTATTGTCTGAAGAAATAAAATTTTTCTAATGAATAATGAATTTTTACAAAATTTTTTCAATTTTTTTTTAAATTTTAATAATTTATAATAGTTTAAATTCATGTAAAATTCTGTATTAAGTTATTTCCTGAATGTGATATGGTAATTAAGTGGAAATGAAATTTATGAATCCAAAATTGGAAAGATTAATAAACGTAGTTACATTATTCTATTTTTAAAATAATTTTTTTATTTTTTTTACTTAATTTGTTACCTTTTTTTATCTATGAAATTAGCCTTTGATAGATAAAAAAAGGTAACAAACATTATTATGAAAAGGTCAAGTAATCTAAGAGTTTGCCTCTTTACAGACAAATTCAATTAAGAAAATTTTAGAGTATTTTAAATTTTTTTTATTTTTGCATAATGCATCTTCGAAAGGTAAATAAAAGTCAATGAATTATTATTAGATAATTGCAGAAAATATGTTCATTTGTAAAAATTACTAAGTAGTTAAAAACCAAAAAAAAAAAAAAAAAAGCATTCATTTAGATATCAAAAATTTATGTCAATTCTAGTCAACCATACTAGCTGTCATCACTTGGTCACTGAATTGTTCATCATTGCCTCAGATAAACAGGACCAATTATTAAATGGTTGCATATTACTTTTTATATGCTTTAAGTAATATATATATATATTTTAAATCAGATTTGAAATAAATATTACTTAAAGCATAAAAAAGTAATATGCAACCATTTAATAATTGGTCCTGTTATATATGTATATATATATATATATATATATATATATATATATATATATATATATATATATATTTGAAAGGGTTTTAAAATAGATACATTTGTTTTGTTTACAAATTTTTTAAAACTAAGAAAATGGCTGCTTTTAAGAAATCAAAATTAAATTTGACATTCCAATCTATATAATTTTTATCTGAAATACATTGGAATATTTTACTTACTGGAAATAATAAATCTGATCCTTTAGCTTTCAATTAAAGTTAAAATAAAATGTTCAAAAATGCTTTTTCATTTTTAAAAATTCATTTTAAACCTTAGGCATTGAAAATTTATGCTGAAAATGTGGAGGTACCTACTACTCACATATTCAAGTAGATTGTATAGGAAAACTTACACAAATTTTGTGCTGCCTTTGCATCAAGGACTTTCAACTCTTTTGTTTTCTTGAGAGGCTTTTCTTTAACAGATTTTTCTGAAGTTTAGAATTAAAATTTAAAAAAATAATTAAAAATAAAAATTATTAAAAAGAAAAATATTAAGATAAAAAAATAAAATAAAAAAATTATTAAAATTAAAAAAATTATTAAAATAAAAAAATTATTGAAATAAAAAAATTATTAAAATAAAAAATTTTAAAATTTAAAAAAAATTTTAAAAAATTAAAATTTACAAAAACTTTAAAAAATGTTTTAAAAATCCACAATGTCCAATTACATCTCAGTATAACTAATTAGGAAATGTAATAGAGAGTAAGTACATTAGTGCTTTTTTACAGAAGTCATTTTATAAAGCATCATGAAAAGATTTAAATTAAAATATGAGCTAATTATTAAATCAATTTTTTTTACTACACACACGAACACTTTTTTTTTCTTTTTTTTTTTTTTTTTAAGGAATGCCTTTCTAGATGTTAAAATAAAATTCAATTTCGCAGCTACAAAGTGAAGTAAGACAAATATAAGTAATAAAAAGGTAAACAAGAATATATCTATTTAGGCAGAACCCAAGATTCAAATCAACCTGTCCTTATTTATGAAAAGGATTAAAAGAAAAATTTAAGTTCAGAAATGCATAGACCTAAACACAAACTTTACATACCAAATTATTTTTTTTATTTTTCACACCTCAGAAGGAATACAAAAGTTATCATACTAACCAAAAGCATCAAATTTAACAATGTAAAAGAAAATTCAAGTGTATCTAAAAAGAATTCAGGATAAGCAGAATTGAATAAACCATATAAATAACGGACAACTGACAAGAAAAATAATATCCAGTTTATTTTTTTTTATAACGTATTCTATAAAAGATAACTATCAGTCACACAATTTGTTCTCATTATTAATAATATTTTGTTATGTTTAGAGGAATGATTACTTGTCTATAATAAGTAAGCATATTTCATGTTAAGAAATATTAGAATATTTAATGAATAGAATAATGTTAGAATATTTCATTAGCAAGTAAAGGAGATCCAAATGTTAATATATTACTTTTCATTTCTTTTGTTTCATGTTAACTTGCTTTGAATGTTTTTATTTTACAGATTTAAAAATAAATTCTTTCTTAAATGTAATAATAGTTAATTGTATAGATAAAAATACCAGATGATTCATACAGAAAACAACCAAAGTAATTGCAAATTGATGTCGTTTATAGCATAATGGTTAAACTTATATTTATAAATCATTAACAGAAACTTAAAAGGAGATAAAATTATTTCACCTTTAATAAATAAACAATAATATTTTTTTCAAAGCAACTAAAATACTAAGAAATAATTACAGATTCAATTTATAAAGGGAAAGAATATCAAAAAGCAAAGAGGTGTTAAAACAAAATAAAATAAAAGACAATAGATGGGTAAAAAGAAAGAAACAGTCTCTGATAAAGAGCTGTACAAAGATATGGTTATATTTAAATTTTAAAAGATTTGAATATTAAATAAAAAAAACTGAATTACATTCAATTATTGCAAGTAATCAACATGTAAACAAAATTAATTATGTGCCACTAATTCACATTGATCAATTCTAATAAATTTTGTTAGTTGCAGCTGCAAAATCAGTACATATTTTTATCCTTTTGAATAGTGAGAACAAACTAGTCATGTACAGATAAACCAATTATTTCAGCTATCAAGCAAATTATGTAGATATCAAACGTCTGAAAATTTTAAAAGGTTAATCATTATTATTATTGGAATAATCATCTAAAGAATTTTTTCTAATATCTAAATCGATTCTTTTTTTTTTACTACACACACACACAATTTTTTTTTTTTTTTTTTTAAAATGAATGCCTTTTTCTAAGAAAAAAAATGTTCTGATGCAAAAGCTAAAGCTTAGTTTACAATTTAAAAATAGAATGTTTATAAAAATGTTAAATAACATTACATGCTTTTCTCTCCTATAAGATAAGGTATTGATAAAACATTTAAAATAATATTTCCTAAAAAAAACATATTTTTGACATTTTCACTGTAGAAAGAGTTCAAATTCATCACAATGAGGAATAATTTACAGAAAAGGCTTCTTTTGAGCTAATTAAAATTCGAAAATAAGCATGATAGCTGTAAGAAAGTTTAAAATTTCTTTTTCTTTTTAAGAGGAATTTAAAAAAAAAAAATTATGCTGAGGAAATGTTTTTTTAAGTTTGTTTTAAAGAATCACATTTTAGTTTTTGTTTCAATCCACTTTTCCTTGTCTGAGAAACAAATACAAATGAAACAAAATACAATAACCATTGCCTGAAAAAAAATCAGACAGAGATAACAAAATTAATAAAAAAATTGTATTAATTATGTATGTATATATATATATATATATATATATATATATATATATACACACATAACATATATAATATATATATATATATATATATATATATATACACACACACATAATATTCAAAGAACCTCATGTAATGCATTAAACTTCAAATAGTACAAAATCATTTTTTCATGTAAATTTAATTTACAAGTTAGGCAAATTGAGATACAAAACAATTATAACAAACAATAGATTAAGTGTTAAAAGCTTAATTCTTAACATTGCATACATTTTTTTAAATTTATTTATTAAGCTGAGAATTTACATTTTCTCCCCCACCCTCTACACACACACACACACACATACTTTACTTTGGGATATTTGTATATTAACCATCACTACTAGTTTTGTATTTTGGAATTATTAAGTCATGAAATTTGATTTTAATTACAACTACAGATAATAAGAGACTACACTATAATTCCTTTATACTAGTAAAGAGAAATGTTTAAAAAATGAAAATATAGTATAATGGCAATCTAATTTTAAGTATTTGCATTTTATTAATATGAAATTTAAACTATAATTATTTTCTATAAATTGTTCAAGAATTCATTTTTAAAAATCAGCATTCAATTAAAGTTGTATAATGGTAAAGTATTCAGTAAGACAGAAGAATAAGTTAAGACCATACACCAGATTTTTGTGTACATAAAATGAGGAATATTCAGCTGCAAAGAAAATACAATTTAAAACAAGAAAGCTACAACTATCATTAAGGCCATTGAAATATTTAGGTGAGAAAAATTACAAGTTCAAAAAGCAAAAACTTAGTTTCACTTCAAATAGTTCCTTATAAAAATTCAACTTAGAAAAAATTGAATTAGATTTTCTGTGAAATATAAAATCTACAATGAGAAGCAATTCTACAAGTTAATCATTTATCATTGTAGAGAAAAATTTGTTGATAGATCAATAAAATATAGATCAATAGCCTTATATTCAAACATGCAAAGGTTTTTTTAAAATAAAACATTTTTATTTAAAATATTTATTTATATTAATTTCTATATAATTATTTGAATCTTGTTTAACAGAAAAAAATTGACAAGTTGTGACAATTTTATATTGACTCAAAAAATAAGAGATTTAATCAACAAAACAATTTAACTTTTTAATAAGTGTTCAGTAAGTAGCTCATTCATTAATCATTTTTTTAGCAAGAAATCCTAATTGCAAATGGTAACTTGTTTTCTACTGTGATAAATTTGTGCATGTGTGTATATATATATATATATATATATATATATATATATATACATACACATATACACACACACACACACCATAATGAACAACTAATGCATCGAGAGTATTGTTTTGTAAGAAAATCCCTTGTTTCTATTATCTTTTAAAATTTATAGAGGTCACATACATTTTTTGAAAATTTCTTGCAGTTGATTTTGTAAATTCCTGCTTCAAATAATTATATAGAAGTTATGGGGAACTGCTATAAATAAATATTGTAATTAAAAAAAAAATCAAAATAAAACATTCACAAAAACCACAAAGACAAGACAACAAAAAAATTGTTGGAGATTTATAATTCATTATTTCTTTTCTTTTTTTTAATTCTAGTTAATGAACTAATTGATTTAATGCAATTTATCTTCAAGTTGATGGATATTTAATATGCTAAATTTAGTGTGGGTGCTCCACCATTGTGGCACCTTGCAAAATACTAATATGGATAGTCTATGACAGTAACTGATTCAAAGGGGCTTTTTAATTTTGAATACTGACTTAAAATTTTGGTAAAAAATATTGGGGAAGGGAGGTAAAATTTGAATAAATAAACTTCCAACAACTAAAATTCAATTAAAAATTTTAGACTAATAAATTACTTTACTCCAAGTGGAGAGACAAACATATAAGAGGTAACAAACAAATAGCCCCAGAGAAAAAGATATCTTAACACAATATCTGTTTCTAGAGTTAACTAATGTGTACACCTTATTAACTTATTGTCTAGAGATAGGGGTGTGAATTCAACCAGGGAAGGTGCTGTAGGTAAATCCTACTTTAAAAAATATTTTAATTATAAAAATTATTTTCAAAGCAAGCATTAATAAATACTATAGGAAAAAGATGAAAGAAAATTATTTTTATTTTGAAATCTAAATGCTGGAAATGTTTTTAGTATTGTAGTGTAGAGACAAAATGACAGAGACAAAACATAAGCATGCTACAACAGTTTACAACAGGGAAGGGACCCCTATCTAACTTTTCAAATGTGCAACACAGTGAAGGAAGTGGGGTGGGATGAAAAATGAATGACAGAGCACCTGTTCCAAGTGGGACGGATTCTAGCAAAGAAAAATGAAAAAACTTAGATGAAAGGGAATCATTGTGAATGTTTGTAGACACTGGGCTTCAAATAATATAACAAATTCACAAAGAGCATAAATATTTCCTAAGATTTATATTCAGGCACACATAAAAAGTTATAAAAGATTAAAGACAAACAAAAATCTCAATTTTCAATCAAACATTAAAAGATACCAAAAGGAAAATACCAATGTTACTGTGAATATTGAAATCTCAAATACTTTTCAATAAATATATATCCTATATTAAAAAAGTTTAAAGGTAGATTTATATATCAAAAGTCTTGTGAAAGCAAAGCCATTTTGAAGCATTAATAATGATTATCATTTTAGAATTATGATTTTAAGAATTAAATCTTAAACTCAGATTAAGAAAATATACTTCAGGTTATTTCAATTTTACAAACATTTGCTTTAAATGTTTTAAAAACAAGTTTGCAATATGACTGTTACATTATAAAATAAGATACAGTCAGGTAAGGGAGACAACTCCAAAGATTATTTACCTGAGGGTTCTAAATATTACAATTGATAACACTGCTCACACAACTGATTAAATGTAGTGTGAAGTATCAATGCATGATTTATTCATTAAAATGACTTTAAATATTAAACAACCAAAATATAATCCACTTAAGATCTTAAAATGAACATGACATGACTGAGTACACAATGTCTGGCTACAATTCATTTCCAAACCACACCTGTGTGCCAGAACAGTTTGCCAAACCTTATTACAGATACCTAGTGTACATTGATATGATGCTGAGTGGAGCTTGCCTACAGTTTCTGGGAGAATGCATAATCTGGCAAGATCGTATTTTAACAAGGCCAGTATATTCAAACCCTTGGTTATGGCGACTTGTGACTATATGGTAGTACAACCAACAACAGCTTCCAAACAGTTCTGTCTTCCCAATTTCACTCACAAGGCTTTGATTCACTAGCGATACAGTTTTCAGGCACTTTCAAAAGGTACAGTGCACTAGGATTGTCTCCCCAAGTCAATATTATCAAGAAGTCACCTCTGATAATTTGACCATGGTGAAATTCGAACCTAGACCTCATGACCCAAAAGTGAACGTTCTAGCCACTCATATACCAACTATATACATACACACACATATATACATACATACACACATAGGTACCTCCATGAAATCGCTAAAAAAGAGCATAGCTTGATGAAAAGGATGCCATCCTTGCCGAAAACAAAATTTTATCGTCTAAATGCTTATGTTATTATTAAGAGGAAAGACCAAAGTTTTTTTAAATTATTTTTAAAAATTTTTCCTTCTTTTTAGAACATTCTAAATTTTGATTAAAAACATTTTGTTTCTCTTTGTATCACCAGAACTAGTAAAATAACAGACAATTTTTAGCATGTTTTCTTGGTATGACACACATTAATTTGGAAAATCTTGCAAAAATAAAAATAATTGTCGGATGTTAATGAAACTTTCAGGAACTATTCACAGATGATCAAAATTATTATTAATATGTTTTTTTTTAACGGGTTTAGTGATTACAATAGTTAAAAGCACAAAGCTTTGAAGAATGCAAATCGTGTTTGTTTTTTTTTTGGTTCTTTTTGTTTTGTTTTTTTAATCATATCTGCTCTACCTGAAAATCAGCTCTGAATTGTAACATACAAAACTCAATAATACAAAGATATTATTTAATTTCAAATGCTTTTATTTGCTTTTAGTTGTTTTTATGAATATGGACAATATTTTCGGAAAGCAAAAAATTTTTTCGATGAAAAATGAATTTTTAATACAATTATTTGTTATTTCTTAATTATAACAGATTTTTACATTTAAGTTTTTAAAATATAAAATTAGTTACAAGCCACATCGGGTTTCCTAAGTCTCCTTATGAGAGATCTTTTTTAGCATGTTGTAATTGTATCATTTTGACTAATCAAAAGATCTGCAGTGTAATTTTGTGTTTATAATCAGGCTGTAATTATAAAGTACGGAAGACCAACCAGAATACAATTAAGTTGTGCTGAGTTAAGCATTGTTCTCCGGTGTTAAGGCCTTTACTTTTGCGAAACATGTGTGGAGAAGTTAATTTGATTTTTCAATTTCAACTGAGAAGGGTACCTACAAGTATCAGTATCATCTTATGAAATCTATATGATCATATTTTTATATTAATCTCAGTTATGACATTTTTCCATAAATGAAATATCAAATTTAATAATAAAATGAATGGAAATACAAATAACACAGTAAAATGTAATAAATGTACATAAAATTATAGTATTTTATGTACACTTCTGATAAAATTTCATAAGGTACCTATAAATTAATTAGGTACCCTTCTTATGAAATATGAAATTTAATCTCACTCTTAACGGTCTTATTTTAATTTCTTTATAATATATTTTCCATAAAGCATCATAAACGTAAAGGTGAAAGCTAAGTACAAGAAAAGAAAATTAGAATGCTGAATGTTTTCCTTAATAATAACGAGGTAAATAATTTGTTCACTTAAATGTAAATAATTTCACTTTTCTCCTTCCGTAGGACAAATTATCCTCATGGAATTCATCAATATGTCATTCATCACCTGTCAAGTGAGGCGAAAGTTTATGACCTGCTTTGTTTTATTTTCAAATTACATTTTTTCGGTGCAGCAGCTAAGTTAAGCTTGGTTCAAAATATTTTAAATAAACATTATAATTTCTGATTTTCTTAAAATAAGTTTTGAAAAAATGATAATTGATATCTAAAAGAATTTCAAAGTGAGATTTCCAGTTTTTTTGTAAAATGGAAAAAAATGATCAATTTTGCTGATTCAAAGAAAAAACAAGATTTTTAACGAAAATTTCAGACATGCTAGGAATGATTAAAAAATGTAAAAAAAATACCCCAAAAATACTTTGATCTTTCCTCTTAATAATAATATAAACATTTAGACAATAAATTTCTATTTTAATTTTATATAAATCCCCACATGTTTTATTCTATTTTTATGATGATTGGAACTTCAAAAAAAATCTTATAAACCCAAATAACTAATTTAGCCACTTTTTGCATGTTTACTGACCCAATGGACAAGAATTTCTAAGATCATCTTTCAACTCATCAAAGGACTTTGTTATAGAATGCAGCACATTCCCCGATAGCAGAATGTAAGCATTATATTAAAAGGTTTCTAAATGCAATAATTTCAGTTATATTGAATATATGAAGTTGCTTGTTATGGAATTTGCTATCACTATTCATCTCTGTAATTAACTGCATTTATTTCAACAATGAATGTGATAAGTTAGAGAAGACTGTCATGCAGTTCTGGTGGATATGTAAATCTTGATTTGCATTTTCAGTTTCCCCAGTTGATTTGTAAAAGCAAATGTTTTTTTTTGCTATATCATCAATATATTTGAAAACAGCTTTGAATGATTGCTTATTCTGATATAGTAAGCAACCAATTGTACTTGTGCTGTCCAAAAGGAACATAATTAATGGTACCTCCATGGTTGAATTCTAACACATTAAACAACTTCTTCAGCAAGAGTAACATCTGTCACTCTTATAATTTGAATTTCTATATGAAAAAGATATTTTCTATTTTCTATTCCTATTTCCTGACGAAATGTTATATGGCATTCTTGTCTATTTTTTTTCTTCAATTTAATGTCACTGTTCCCACCATTCATACTAAATAACTTCTTTGTACAACAGTGTCTTTGTCATTCTTCCTATCGCTCCATACAAATAATTTTTTAGTAATTTCTATAGTTTTTTTTTTTTATGTGTCATCACTTTCATTTTTGATTTTTCTCCAATTGTTTTTGATTCATCAATGATATTTAAAAAAAAATAATAAAATAAACAGGTTTAATACAGTTCATAATCCTGGAGTGTAAAAATAATGCATTAACAAGAGATGCCCAAAAGAGTTGAGTAAACATCTCACCTGATTAGTTCAATTTCATATAATTTTTAAGGGAATGTAATATTTTATAAGATGTCCTGTTGGTTCAAAAAACTTTTATTTCAGTTTTTTCCAGTAAAGACTACAGGCTTTTTTTTCTAATCATTTTTATCCAACATCTGAGAAGAAATATGACTATAGGAGATTATAATTATCATTTTGATAAACATTTAAGTTAAATAAAAAAAAATTAAAAAAACATCCCGTATGAATTATTTACATCATACTTGTAAACAATCTTCAATATAAACAAAAATAAACAAGTCCTAATTACTACCAGTATTAAATGACCCATAAGGAGTTGATATGCCATTAAACAAATCAATCAATCTTAACTACCACTAACATACCAGTGTCAATGCAAACAATCACACTTCTAATCAAATTTGCTTTATTAAGCAATCCAGTTAAAATTAAACCAATATACTTTTTCCAAAATAAAGCTGTTGCTTAAAATAAGTAAATTAAAAGATATTTATGATCTATAATAGGTTTTATAAGACTCCTCATCAAAAACGTTTTTTTTTAAAAACAAATCTGATTAAAAAAATACAAATAAAAAATACAGGAGCATAGAATACTTTGGCCTGGTTATCATTTTAAGTAATACTAAGCATATTGAGGCACGGAGGAGTAATGGATAGCGGCTCAGATTGAGGAATCAGAGAGCCAAGTTCAAATTCAAGTTGAATCCATTACATTCACTTATGTGCTAATACCCTTGTGAAAGGTATGAATCCTCTTCTTCTCCCAGCTATAGGTAAATAGCAGATCAGACTGGGTTCTTTAGCCTTGGTTGGCAACCAGTCTACTGCAGAAAGAAATGGCAACCTACTATGGGGAAAAATCTGCCTAGTCAGTCATGTTTCAAAAGATACATAATCGTCTAAGCCTGTATCACACATGTCACATAACTGACTGAAGAATATTGAAGATAAAACATTTCAATTTTTTAATTTATTTTTTTATAGGATGGTAGAAGTTAGGAGTAAAATTTGTGTGAGTTCTTATAATATGTCTCAATTATCTAGATATTGTTCCAAGAATAACATTTGATGAACTTATTATTTACAGTATGGTGGATAAGCTTTCAATACAGGAGATTTTAAATGAATTATTGGGTAACATGATGCTGACTTTGCACAGGATGCCAATTAATATCATTTTAATGACGAGTCATTAACATATTTATACAACTTGAAAATAAAATTGTCCATCACTATACAATGTATTTAAGCAATGAGAAAAAAAACTAAGTGAAAAGTCAATGAACTGTAATGAAATTATACAGCTTTAATTTTTTTGTCTGGCTAATATACAAAAAAAAAAAAAAAAAAAAAAAAAAAAGAAGAAAGGTGTCTTCAAGAAAAAAATACAATTAACATTGTTAATGTGTTTTGAACACATGAGAGCAAAAGTTTAACATTTCTTATGACAATTTCACTAGTTAAAAATGTTAAATTGGCTGAATGTTTATTACCATATAGAATATGGCTAATTTTATTAACAACACTGGATTAATACAGTCAAATTACTGCAACATAATGTCAGAAATAAAAAAGTAGCTTCCAATGAGGGAAACTAGCGTCTCCCACCTCTTCAGCTTATTTTTGTTGTCTTGAGATATAAAAGAAAACAGTAAGCTGAAGTAAAACTAATTACAAAATAATGAATTTGCTTCAGTTATAATTTTAAAGAATAACTTCTTTATTATTCTTCTTTAATACTACATACTTTCGAGATGGAAGACATAATTGCTTTCCAAATTAGGTTTCTTTAATACCTGAACTGCCACAACTTCTTCAGGAAGATAGTGTGGTTTTCCATGGTTTTAAATTCTGAGTAGACCTTCTAGATTGACTGCCACCCAAAGAAGGAAGGAAGTGGGGGAAGAGAGAGATGCACAAAGACATACAAATATACCCTGCTATTAAATTTAAGCTGGGAGAGGAGAATTAGTGCTAGGCTAGGATTTGAACTCAGCTTGCTGATTCCACTTTCAACACAAATAATCATTAGGCTACCTGTACATTCTAGTAAAACAAAAGATGATATAATAGAAAATTGATGAGAAGTTAGTGACTGAATGACTACAGATTTGTGCTGCACTTAAGTGTTTTAGGCAATAAAAAAGTGAGATCCCAAGGTGTGAGAGGAGAATTAAAGTCATCAAAAGCTACTTTTTTATAGCTGATTTTTGTGTTATTTTGTTTGATAAAGTGTGTGCACTAACCCAGAGGGTTTCATTAAAAGTAACAAGATGGTGGAAAATTAGAATAATAAAAGAAAAGTTTAAAATGCTTCAACTGAAAACAAAAGGTTATATTTAAGAGTCATTTCTTTATATTTTATCAAATTTGGATTGAAAACTAATTCATTAAAAAGCTATATAAAATCATAAATCATAACCTATAAATGCCGTGGCTTAATATGATGATGATGATGATGATGAATCTCTTACGCTTGTATTAAAATTTCTTATCAGCCTTAGCTTACAGTCATCACATCAGATTTGTTTGCTATGAAGCTAGCAAACTTATTACGTTAAAAAAAACCTGTTATGATTATTAATCAAAAGTTATCCTCCAATTATCAGGTCATCCAGTAAGAAATATTCAAATTAAGAGAAAGACAAAAAGAAAAAAAACAACAGATTTATATTTAATTATAAGTTATTTGCTAACATAAGGTTTATCATTATCAATAACTTTACATTATTTACAGGATTAATTTATGATTTACAAGCTTTTGTAAAGGTCTTGGGTTGAATGAAGAGATAAGTTCATTTCCATCTTTTCCTCTGCTTCAAGAATTAGTATGCTACTATCAGACTGAATGATGAACTATCAGATTTTCAATATATCATCATTATATTCAGTTTCTAAATATGGCTGCACATAAAAATGAATATAATGTAATATAAATTTATAAATATAATATTAACTAATAATCATTTAAAAGGAAGTAAAGTATCAGTTTTAAGTAATTATGCCTCGTGTGTTTTAGACATTTTTTTTTTTACTGAGGGTTTTCTTTTTTAATTTATAAAAAGGGGAAAAAAACTCACCTACTACTTTTGTAGCAAAATTGGCATTAATTTCCTCCAGAAGTAGGTCATTGGCAAAGTCATCTTCATTGACATTTACCCAAAAGGAGTTGGGATCAACATTTTTTGCATTAATCTTAAAAAACAAAAAAAACAAAAAAAAAAAACAACCTATTAAACTTTTTATTAATTCAACTTTTTAAATTATATAATTAAAAAGATAAAATAAAAACTGAAATTTATCTTGAAACAATATATTAACACATAAAAACAAAATCAGAAATACCAAGAATTTATTCTATCAAACATTTATAAACAAAACTTAGAATTACTGCAACATAATATTAGGTTGGTGCAAAAATAATGACGTAATAATGTCGTTTTATGACTTTAAAAAACGTCAAAAAACGACATTATTACGTCATTATTTTTGCACCAACCTAGTAAAAGTAATTTGTTTTAATCAAATAGCCAAATGCTATGAATTTGTTTATAAAGCACAGAAAATACATATTCAGTGTCAAATTCCAAGTAAACTAACAATAAAATATGAAATTTTGAACAAACCTTAGTCCAGTTAATTCTCTTAATTTTAAGAGGAACATTATATTTCTTTCTTGGTTTCATGCCAAAAGGTAGAGCATTTTCTTGTTTTAACATAGGAAATCCCATTCCTGGAGGTGGAGGAGGGCCACCCTTACCAGGTGGAGGAGGCGGTGGAGGAGGGCCACCCATACCTGGTAAAGGAGGAGCAGGTGGTGGAGGAGGAGGGCCACCCATGCCAGGTAGTGGAGGAGCTGGTGGTGGAGGAGGAGGGCCACCCATACCAGGTGGAAGAGGAGGTGGTGGTGGCGGAGGAGGAGGAGGAGGAGGACCACCCATACCTGGCAGTGGTGGGGGTGGTGGAGGATGTGGTGGAGGACCACCACTTGCTCCTTCATTTGTTTGTCCTCCCCCAGCAATAGCATTATTAATAACTGCACCAATTCCAGAGTTTATCTGAGAGAAAAAAAAAAGAAACAAAATTCAGGAAAAGTTTAAGTAATGTAAAATTAAAAAAGATAAAATAAAGTTACATTATTATTAATCAAATACTGTTTGAATTGATGCAATATCTTCCAATATGCTAATGCTCTCATCAGATCCTTTAAATGTCCTGTCATTATATATGGTAAGAGCAGTAGAAGGTAAATTAAAGTTATTGCATCAATTCCAAACAGCATCATTGTATATATATGTTTGATACCACAGAACTTGTAAATAGTTTTGAACAGACAAAACTGCATTCCCCATCCCTCTTAAAAGATAAACCTTTACAGCCAATACCTCATCAGAAGAATCATTGGCAACTTAGTAAAGTGTTAACAAGATTCATAAAAATTCCTGGGAGGAAATGACGAACTACAACTAAAACACAATTTTTTATTAAAATTTGTCTTCCAAATATTCCTCCCAGTTTACTAGGATTTTCTCATTTGCCAACAGGTCCACTTTCACATTATTAAATCCTTAAAAGTCAGAAATAACATTTATATTACTAAAGTGGTCTAAAGTAGTAAGTGGTAAGTGGTCTGAGCTTCTTATACTAGGGAGGCAGGATTATATTGATAAAATGGAGATCATGTTGAATGATCTGTCAAAATACCATAAAATTGGTCACATTAATTTGTGTGACAATACTAATAGCATTGAGATTAAAGTGCAAAGTGTCTGTTTTCTATATACAAAAGTGGACTTCTTACCAAAATGGTGTATGATTGTATTAGATCCACTGGATCACGGCCTGCTTGAATATATGGTTTATCCAAGGTCCACAAGAAAGGTATTCCTATCAAGACCCATCCTGTCAATGGTGTGTTCTGTTCAACATGAAATGGCTAAGTGACTGGCCTATTTCAGATCTGTATTCTTTTTACGTTCCAGACACGTTTCAGTTCTCTAATTTAATTAGAGGCTCTGAACTGTATTCCACTGACAAAGTTATGGTCTCCTTTGATATAGGAATTTTGTTTATGAATATAGCTCTTCAGAATACTTTACGAATCTGTACAAATGCTCTTTATAAAAGGTCACCTCTGGATTCCCCCAGTATTCCTGAGAATTTATTTTTGGAATTTATGTATTTAGCTACTGAGGGAGTAGAATTCAGTTTTAATGTCATTATTTATGTCCAAATTGACAGGGTTTTGATGGGAAGTCCCTCAGGTCCCTGTTTTAGCTAATATTTTTGTGGGTTTTTACAAAAACCTTTTTGAAAAATATTGATGATACTTTTTCCGTTTTTAGTACCACTGAAGAGGCTAAGGCTTTCCACCTTCAACTTAATTCCCTCCACCCATCTCTTCAGTTCATTATGGGGGTAGAATGTTGATTGATCCTTTCTTAGATAGACTTGTTAAGTGGAAAGATGGGGCTTTCATCACAAGTGTTTATCATAAATCTAGATTTACTTGACTATATGCCAACTGGAATTTTTTGTTCCTAAATACCAGAAATTAAATTTAATTTCCACTTTGGCCCATCATGTGTTAATGAAATGTTCTCAGTGCAAGCTCAATGGCGAAATAGGACACAGTATTTTCCAGGATAATGGTTACCCAGAGAATGTTGTTAAATCTACAATTGAGCAAAGAATTAAAAGCTTTAAGTCCCCATCTATGTTTGGTCTCAGTTTGTGTTCAGTGTATCTGAAGTTGCAATAGTAGAAGAGAGATCTTTGTTAATAGAGTGTCAGCTTGTGTTAAGTAGTGTTTTCTTGCTGTCAGGACACATTGTTTTTTGACACTGTCCCCATGTTTACTTTTTTCACAAAAGATGGTAACCCTACCAAAAAAATAGTTTGGTTGTATATAGGTTTAAATGTCAGTGTGATGCTGACTACATGAGTGTGACCAATCAGTGCCTTGAAATGTGGATTGCACAACATGTTGTCTGGTAATATTAACTGTAGTATAAATATGACACAGATGATACAGGATTCTGCGATTGACCAGCACCTTTCAGACAATCCAAATTGTGCATACAAACATATGGATTCAATGTTATCCATTCTGGGCAAGACACAGCAAAACATTTGCATACTTTATAGGCAGTATATATTAAATTAAACTGACTGTCTTTATGCTGACAGAAAGAGAAATTTATCCATTCTATTTCTTTACTAGGAGGCTTTGAGTTTTTATTTTATCTTTTATACTCATTGGAACTATATATTCCGTTTTTTTTTGGGGGGTGCTATTTTTCTTCCCTTCTTTATTTCTTTTTCCTTCCATCTCAATAATTGTAACTTAGTTGTAGTTCCTCATTCCCAGGCTGTTTATTACTTTGTGAATTTTGTTAACATTTTACTAAATTGTCAATGATTCTTCTGGTATTGACTGAAAATGCTGCAAGAATTTGTAGTTTCTGCTTATTATTTTCTTGAAGTATAGAGGTATTATCTACTAATATTCTTCTAAATTGTAAATGTGGACAGGAATGTTTTAGTAGATGTTGAGCAATGGAACTATCTTTATTAAAAAATTAAAACCAATACTTAACAAAATTAATTATGAATATAGTACAAATCTTCTGAAATGCTTATAGTATTTAGTTTCTAAAAAATATCAAAGTTACAACTAAACAGTTTAAAAACAATTTTATATATATATATATAAACTTAATATTTCAATTTCTAATCAAGTTATCTCCCTTACATTAAAAATTATGAAATTGATGTTATGTTCACAAGCATATTCACAATTGTAATTAAACCACAAAGAATTTCTCTAACATGAAATTTTCAAAATCAGCATTTGTGACCTGAATTATTAATGATTTAACTACAAATGCAAAAATTTATTTTGGACAAGCACAATTATGTCTTAGCCATCAAAACCCTGATGATGCTATTGGAAAATATTGAGAAAGTACACTTTGGGGAATAAAAATGAATATAAGCACACAGTGCCTTTCTTGCTGTCTTTAATCATGAAACAAGAAAGCTTATATGTGATTACAAAAGGATGTTACTGAAAATAAACAGCACATGTTTAAACTGTTTAATCAGACATGCTTAAATGAAAATATGCTGCCAAAATATATTATATATATATATATATATATATATATATATATATATACGCACACACAAATCCTGTTTATTTTAAGTACCAAATATAATTTCTTTAAACTAAAAAACTATAATCCCAGTATAACATAGCTGCAGATATATTTTTAATTTAAATTACGTAACACCCAGTCTACATTCAGCACCTGAAGGTTGTGTTGTACATGAAACTCCATTAGTGAGGGATAACATGTATATTTATTAATATATATTTAATAGATGTGTTTTTACATTGAGCACAGTTTTTTAACACTAGCATTATGTGTGTGAGATAGACATGCGCACACACGTGTGTGTGTGTGTGAGAGAGAGAGATGGTTGAAGCCTTCCCAGACTGTTGAGCCCTGTCTACTAGAAGCAGCTGATTATGAAGTGCCAGTGGTCCACTTTCATCCCTTCAGCTTGGAGCTGGAATTAATTGTCAGGGGCTATTTGAGACATGAGAGCATTTTTTAGACAGTGGGTGATTGTACCCACTACTAACTGGTTATGATAATCTTTTTTTTCAACATATATAATATACATATTTAAAGATTATATTCATTACACAATTTAGAAGCACCCTAAAAATTAATGTACTTTTTAATTATACAACATCAAATAAGCAAAACACTAGAAAGTAAAACAAATTAAGAGGGTTATACATAAATAAACAAATATTGAAAAATTTGATAAATTGAGATTTAAGCCTCAAATACTTGGAGCTTAAAATGTCATTATTTATAACATACAATAAAAATTACCTATACTATCTTTTTGATAGTACTGACATCTAAACTACCAATTGATAAAAAAATGAATGAGAGTAGAAAATGCTAAGTTAATAAATATAACTTTAGGTAAACAAAAACAAAAAGTAAAAGTAAGACAAAAAATCTTCAGGATAGTTGTAAAAAACAAATAAATACAAATACAGAAAAACCCAGTAAATGGAATAAGTGGACAAAAAATAATAATAGTCATTACATATATTCATACAAATGAATATATTAATCATATATATAATAAATGAAATAATAATTGCGAATAGTATTACATTACTTTATTACTTTTAAGCAATATTTACGTTTTTTCCATTAATTTTTGGAGCTTTGAAAAAATGCATCATCTCTCGAGTTCAGAACATGAGAAATTATATATATAGATATATATATATATATATATATATATATATATATTCAAAATTGTAAACCAAGAATACATGGCAACTAATTTCAATCAATGGCATTAAAGACTTCCTGGAAGCAAAGGATATCATTTCAAATCAGCCTTAGACCTAATATATTCTTTCGACAGCTTTTGATACATATTGGTTAACACTCATCATCATCATGGCTTAGCTTTGCAAAACAAGGATTGCGAGGGAGTCTGTATATGTCGCTTGTAGGCATGTTTGTGACTGATAAATCCAATGCAGTACAGGCAAACAAGGTTGCGGTAATTGCATGTAAAGTCTGGCCTGGGTTCAATGGCATAGCGTTGCAGTACTTGCTCCTCTGTCTCTTGTCCTGAGAGCAGCCCTGCAGGTATTTTCAAAGGAGGTGACAATAGTTGGTGGTGAGATGCCAAGCGTCACAGTTCTCAGCTAGTGTTGACCATTGGTAATGGTTAATGTGACAGGCAACCTTTGAATTGCTTCTTTGGGGTACCCCTCTGCTACAATAGTCAGTGGAGAGCATATGTACAATAAGATTTTAGGCAGGTGATGATTCTCCATCCTGGAAACATGTTCAACCTAGTGTAGTTGGGATTTCATCAGCATGGACTCAATGCTGGTGATCTTCGCCTTTTCAAGAACTTCAGTATTGGAAACTCTAGTGTAGGATCATGTGGCGGCAGTGCTGGTAAAACCATTCAAGGAGTCACAGGTGGTGTCAATAAGTGACCCATGACGGAGCAGTATAGGAGAGTAGCAAGGACAATAGCTCTATACACACTGACCTTAGTGATCATTTTCAAGTGTCTGTTGTACTACACATGTTTGTACAGTGTGCCAAATGTAATGCTCACCCTTGCCAATGTGTTGTCAACCTCCTTGTCAATCCCAGAATCCAATCTGATGTTACGGCCAAGGTAGGTAAACCGATAAACTGCTTTCAGCTCAGTTGCACCAATGATGATGTAGAGAGGGCGATACTCTTCCCAAGGCACTGGCTGGTAGATTACCTCTGTCTTCTTTAAATTGCCTTCAAGCCCAAAAATCTTGGCAGTCTCTGTGAAGCAGAAAATTGTCTGCTGCAAAGCCACTTCTGTGTGAGCAACAAGGGCAGCATCGTCAGCAAAGCAGGTCTCACATAGGTTGTTCCAGGGTCTTTGTCTGGGCTTTTAATTGTTGTAGATTAAACAGGCCACCATCAACACAGTATCTGAAGTAGACTCCATTCTCATCATAAAGATCTTTCATGGCTTGCTTGAGCATCATGCTGAAGAAGTTAGTGAAGAGAGTCGGTGCCAGAATGTTGCAACCCTACTTCACACTTTTTATGATCAAGAAGGGCTCTGAGAGATCACCATTGTTTCTAACTTGGTCCCGCTGATTCTTGTGCAGTTGGATGATAATGTTCAGGAACTTTGGAAGACAGCCGAGTCACCCCATGATCTGCCACATTCTTCTGCTCATTGTGTTGAATGCTTTAGTCAGATCAATGAATGCCACATACAGCCCCTTGTTTTGCTCCCAACACTTCTCCTGCAGCTGCCAGGGTACAAACACCATGTCTGTTGTGCTCCTGTTGCTTCTGAAGCCTCACTGACCCTCTGCAAGGTGCTGTTCTGTGATGGTGGGTACCAGCCTGTCCAGCAGAACTCTTTCCTGCGATGGAGAGCAAAGTAATCCCTCGGTAATTGGAGCAGTCAGATTTTTCCCCCTTTGTTCTTGTACAGGGCAATGATGACTGCATTGTGCAGATCTTGTGATATTTTTCCCTGCTCCCAACAACAGCAAAAGAGCATGTGGAGTTTCATAGGCAACACTGGACCCCCATGCTTCCAGATTCCAGGTGAGATTCCATCAGATCCTGCTGCCTTGCCACACTTCAGCTGCTTTATGGCTCTGATAGTCTCTTCAGTGGTGGGCAACACATCCAGTTCCATGGTTGTTGGGGAATGCAGAGAATTGCTGGTTCTTGGACCAAGCAATTAGCACTGAAGAGGGCCTGGAAATGCTCTGCTCAGCAGTTTAGGACAAGCTGGCTCAGCTAGAGTGAGCTTGATGAGTTGATCACTTCCTCACCAGCAGTTCTTGGATTTCCACATTGCTCTCATCAAACAAATCTTTGTTCTTCCTTGAGGAGAACCCAAGGACTTCTACAGATGTCTGTAGAATGCCAGTTTTGAGTTTTTCCCAAAGTGTTTCAGGAGAGAAATCTGTGGGGATACTCACATCTTCAAGCCTTGACTCAAGTGCTGCTTGGAAGTTAGCTTTCACTTCATCTGATTGAAAACTGCCTACCTTGAACTTTTTACAGAGGGCCTCTCCTTTTCTTTATCTTAGTTAAAAATGGAGCTTGAGTTTGCAGCAAAGAAGGCAATGGTCAGTATAACATTCTTCACTGGGCATCACTCTTGTGAGCATGAAGTATTTCAGGTCACACTGGAGAACTATAACATCATCAATGAGGTGCCAACGTTTAGACTGATGATGCATCCAGATTGTTTTCAATCTGTTTTTCTGTTGGAATATGGTGTTTGTGATGAGCTGATACTCCGTGCAGAACTCTAGCAACAAGTGCCCATTGTCGTAACAGTCAAGTACACCATATCTCCCAAGCATTTCCTTACAGGCCACAAAATCTTGGTCCACTCTAGCATTGAAATTGCCAAGGATTATAATCTTATTGTCTTGCAGGGGTGTCTCATAGTAGGCTGCACAGATCTGAATAAAATTTATCTTTTTCCACAGGATTTGCTTGTAAAATTGGTGAGTACACACTAATTAGTGTGGCATATTGAAGATTACTCAGTGGGAGGTGCATAGAAATGATTCTGTCAGAATAACCTGTTAGCAGGTTTTCAAGCTTGGAGGCAATGAAATCCATGATCATGAAACCTACACCCGAAAGATGACTCTCCACTACTGAATTTCCTGACCGGTAGAGGGTATATCCGGCGCATGCTCTTGTAGGCTGCCTTCCTCTGGGAAATGAACTTCACTGAGAGCAGTGATGTTGACATTTAGTCTTGACAATTTGCAATTAGAGCAGAGCATCGGTCATGTCCAGCATGGTCCATGTAGTCCTTTGATACTCTTACAGGTGGGTGTGAACCTTTTCTTTACTGATACTCGACCGCATGAGAAGAGGTCCGTTTACCTATCTGGGAAATATAGGACCACCTTTTCTAGGCTGCTCTCCATATGGAGCAAGCAGTGATGTCCCTAAAGAAGGCTGCTTAGTCAGTCAGGTTGCTGCTAAACAATGTTGGTGTCTACAGGTCAACATCAGATGACTAATATCCTGACAGCCTGCATGCACGATTAGGACTGACTTCCAGTGTCATCTTCCACTACTGTTTTCACCCCTCTCCCATTGCTACAGGATTTGGAAATGATTGGACGTGAACATCTCCCTCAGGCCTGCACAGTGGAGTTTTTAGGTGAAGTGCAGTATGTGCTGAACTGGCCCCACCCTTTACACCTGGGATTCAATCTGTCATGGCCTAGAAAGCTGAGACAATGACTGCGAAGTCACTATGTTGTAGATTTTATAGTGTCCTTCTCTTAGCCAATGGTTAGGGAAAAAAACACTACTTTAGAACAAAATACCGAACCATTACTGATTGAATAAGAACTATATACATAAATGAATGTAGTAAAAATTTTACCTTTTCCTTTAATTGACAATTTTCTAATTCAGCTTCCTTTAGTTTTTCTTCAAGGCGAACATATTTTGCTTCTGCCTCTTGTTTGGCTGTATCTGCAAGTTCCACTTTTCTTTCTGCTTCTTCTATTTCAGCCTGGCTTTTTTCTTGAGCTAAATTTGCTAAAAAAATAAAGAAAAAAATTTGCATATTATGATGATTATCAGATCATTCACTGGCACAATAATTTTACATGGTCTTTTTTTAGTTTTGATCTGCTTAAAGTATTGTATCTTCTGATACACAGCAACTATGAAAATGCAACAAGTTATTTTCCAATCCACAAAGTCCAGTCACTACTGCTAAACAATCTTAAGATAAAAAGGTGTATAATATGTAGTGGACTTAAAACTTTTGCATTCCAGTGTATTCTAGTCACCTCTGTGTCACTTATTCATTTCTTCCATTGAAATAAAAGTACATGACTTTCCAGCACTGCCTCAACTCAGTAAATGAACTAATTGTCTGGAAATACTCATACTTAATGATGCTTTAATCCACTAAGGTCCATTCAAGTGGTGGAATATATGATTGTCTTTTCTTAATCAGAGGCTCTCAAGTGATATTCAACTCTATGCTAAGTCAGGTTATCAGTGCCTAACATGCATAGTGATTCTTTCATTCAATCTTATTCAACAGGAACTGATAAAACAACTCCTTTTCCCTCAATAATTTTATGTATAGAGGGTTACCAACTATGACTGAGACCCGAAGAGGTCTGGAGGGTACAATCACCAAAACATTGTGAGAAGTATGTTCCACTCAAACAGCTTCTTCCTGTGAACCACTGCCCTGTAAATCAGACTCCTAAGAGGTTGTTTCCCCTATCACAACAATCTTAACCTTGTTCAAGTCTAGAGTCAACTGTTATCGTTCCCTCTTATTCATGTAAACTACTCCTTAATGTAAGCCTCTAGCTTAAGTGGCCTCCAGGCCTTGTACTGGGTGAACCCTAGTGTAAAATGATCCAGAGAAGGCAAATGATCCAAACAGAAAAGTATACAAAAGTGATTCTCTCTCATTTTAAAAAATTCAACATCAATCTTAAGTTGAAGTTATAACTAAATTTTGACTAAGCCAAAATAATTATCTTTAAGTTTTTAGTGAAATTTTTTATAAGCTAATTGATTAAATTTTACCTCCATCATTAAAATATAAATATATACAATTCAATTTACTTACATTTTTTTTTGATAAAGTCATGAAAAACTGAATAAACATTATTAAATTTAAAATTTAGTCATGTATTTATGCAAAAATAAATAAACAATGCAAAATCCACGTGCCCGAAAAATATTCAGGAGTCATATTGAGCGCAAAGATGATATTTACAATATATGTCCACATCAAAATTGCATATCTGTTCATAAAATTCAAGTTTTTAGGGTGATTAAAACATGAAAAATAGGAAATGAAAATTAAAATCCTGACTCCAATATTAAATGTATATGCATATGGTAATATTGATTGAAAAGCCAGATATTAATTACTATTTGTATCATTAGTTTTTGTTCCTTGTCAGAAAAACTATAGCCAGTTTCTATCTAAATTACATATTTTGTATTTATCAGTTAAGTGTTATGATACAGACTGAGCTTACAAATCTATACTTAAGGTGAGGTGGGTCATATTACATCAAGAGGTAACATTCTTATCTCCCCTTTTCACCACTAAAATGAGTGGTTAAATACTCTAAATTAAATTGTAGGGAATGTGAAATAACTCGCTTCAAATTCAGAGGACTGAGGAAAAGAAGGAAAGTAATTTGTGGGCTTATGTGAAATTGTTTTTGGACCAATAAAAACTTTCACAGAAATTAGCTGTTGGGCCAAGAAGAAAAAAGGAAAGAAATATCTTTTTGATATAAAAATGAGGAGAAAAATTAAATTAACGAGAGAAGAGTGTCTGAAATCATGTCAAAGACTTCATTTCTGTTCATTGCAAACAACCTTGAATTTCTTGTCAGTGTAAAATTACTCACAAATTATATCATTAATCTAACCAAGCATGTGGGATTCAAAAACTTTTTTCTCTTAAGAATCCAAGAAAGCTAAGTATTTCAAACTATCTCTTGAACATATGTAACCATATATACCTTCTGTGAGTGACAAACTCTCTTACTGGTTTTGAACATTTTTAAAATATTATTTTGTGTCAGATTGTTTAATCTGTTGTATGAACATTTCTTCCTCATAACAATACATTAAAACTATGGACTTTAAGAATTCTTATTTATTTTCCTGAAAAGAGTTACTGACACTACTTCAAGTGTTTAAATTTATAAATTTTTTTAAATTTAATTTTAATTTTTTTAAATTTATAAATTTATTCCTTATTTGTGTTTCCTCATCATTATCATCCTTCATTAAACTTCTTGGCATGGGTAAATCAACTGTTCATTTTAACCTCTAAGCTCCAAGCTACTATAACATATGCAGATACAAGAGATCAAAAAGATGTAATTAAACATGTAAATTTTTATTAGGAAAAAAAATTAGTAACTGGCATCATATAATCTCATATGAAATATCAAGTCAAATAAAACAATGCTTTTCAAGCAATAAGGTGATGTTGATTTTAGTGTACATGAAAACTTGTAAAATGTAATAACTATTTAACTAAATAAGGAGAGTTGATCAGCAAAACAAATTTTATTTAAAAAAAAAAAAAAAAGTAAGCATTACAAATTTTTCATTTAATCCTTACATGCAGTCACTCAAACATTAAAAATAAGCAAACAATTCTTCTAATGTGAATGACATTAACATTTGATATTGTTCAAACAAATTTAAAATCCTTTTCAAGTTTGTGATAGAAAAAAATCAAAAACCTTGAAAAGAGGTTCTGAAAAATACCCAGTTTTTTGCTTATCTACATGAGCTTTCATATTTTTAAAAGCTTGAACAGAAAGCCTTGATTATGACAATATAAGGAAAAAAGAAATGATAAATGCTAGAGATAGGCAAAAGCTAAAGTTTCAATAAATTATTCTTAAAATTAGATTATTTTACTTTAACCTAATCAGTTTCAAAACTCAACATTAAAACGTGAACTTACGTTAAAAAAATATTTAGAAAGTGTTTTATACATGAGAAACATTGGTAACTGCCAATTAAAAAATGTTGTAAAGAAAAAAAAAAAAAAAAAAAAAAAAAAAAAAAAGAAAGGTTGTTGAAAGAGATAACTATCAACATGTGTAGCTCCATGTAGATATCTTCTAGGAAAAAAATCATATTCAACATAAAAAAAAAAAAATGAACATTTTGAAACTTTAACCAAAATAACTTAAAGCAAAGTAAAGAGACAACTTACCTAATATATCTTCCACATCAATTTTGAATCGCTTTGTATAACTGAAGTCTGGGTCATGTCCACTTTTTTGTATGACTATTTGGCTTACACATTCCTCAATAAGTTTGTAATACTGAACCCTACAAAATTTTTCAAAATTGCCATTTTAAAAAGATGAAGGCAGGACTTATCTAAAATTTAAAAAAACTTTATAAGGATTTCCAAATTGTTTTAGCTTTAGAGTATTCAGGATCATATAATTTACATAAGAAAGATGGAATATTTATTTGCAATGTTTATTTTTAGAATGTAAATATTTTCTCAGATTCTGCATTAGCATAATTCAAATATTTACAGTTTGTAGGATAATAGCAAAAATGTTTTGCTCATATGCCCTGGTGTGTCATTTTTGAAAATATAAAAATTAAGAAAGAATTACTTATCAAAAGTTGAAAAATTGAATTGTAAATTAAGGATATTTATAACCAAGTATGTTTTTAAATAAATGAAATACAAATAATTTAAAGTTATGCTTACTTTGCATAAGGTTCTTCTCTAATTAGCAAAAGATGTTGTAAAATAGAAAGAAAATATGTCAAGCTAGGTGTGTTTAGAACACTATTTATTAGCAATTTATAACATATATCTGGACTAGTACAAACAAATTAAGGAAATTAAAGTAAAAAATAATGAAAAAGCTTTCAACAATAATATAAATAAAACAGTAACATATTCTTAAAGTTCACTTTATAAATTTGTGTTTAATTTTATAATTTTTTTTTAAAATTATTTTCATAACTGCAGCAAACAAATTATTTTAATAATTAAAAGCATTGAAAGTGAAAATACTAAAAGTTTTCATGGAGTAAAAACAAAAATCTAAGCATTAAATCTAATTCTGAATAAAAAAGAAAGGATTTTACTTAATGCATAAAAACTATATAAGTGGACACTGAAGTCAACACTGAGCAGAGACAGGGTTTCATGCTTCAACACAATATTCAGGCCATATTTGTTGGCTCAACTATTTATATAGGCTGATCAATGATGCATTATGGGTAACAAGGTCTATTACATTATCCTAATGGTTACTCGGTAAATGGTAATGGCTATATTTCAAATTATTCTAGAGGCTGTGGAGTAGTAGTAATTGCAGATCCGAATGTGGTTATTTGTAGCTACTTTATAGCACTGTTTGTTAACTTTTTACTCATTTATTACTAAATTATTTGTGGTTGGTTATTATTGTGAATGGTGGTGCTAAATCCCTAAAGGAGATTGGCAAAAACTTTCCATTGGAAATACCCAAGATGATGACCAGTGAATTATGGATATTGTAAAGGATAAGATTTAAAAGAGTTTATTCCAAAACGCATTTAATTGCAATAAAATGAATTAGCACCTGGAATTTTCTGTGTCTGAACTCATAACTTAATGGGATTTTAATTAGTAGGATCCAGTGAAATAAGGTACACTCACCTAAACTCACAGCTTTAAAAAAAAAAAAGAAAAAAAAAAAAGAAAAGGCAATTAAGATAAACCATAAACCAACTGTCAGAAATTCTGTAATTAATGTTATTTTTTCATCCTATGCACCATTCTGCTTTTATTGCCTGTTGGGTCAAAAATTTGGCTGACCTCACTAATGAGACTAGAAGATGAAGTCATCAAAACACTTCCTTTGCTAAGCCGACATGCAAATTAACTTATAATCTGACTAATCTGACATCCGAAAGAAACCAATTTGCCATTTTTATTCTTTGATGAGTTTGAT
Source organism: Acanthosepion lycidas (assembly GCA_963932145.1). NCBI lineage: Eukaryota > Metazoa > Mollusca > Cephalopoda > Sepiida > Sepiidae > Acanthosepion > Acanthosepion lycidas. The sequence goes on along the minus strand of OZ010616.1, from coordinate 38,579,864 downwards.
ATACAGAAGTCTCTGACTCAACTTCAAACAGCCCTGGTGTAGACAAGAAAAAATAAATCATTATATATAATGTGGGTAGAGAATCTTACTAAGACCAAAGGCTGCTCAGTTCTTGAATCATAACATGGGTTAGTAGGTCCCTGGCTAAATCCAATAGGCACCATGTTTGTGGTATACACTAATCCATCTGGAGGAGTATGTGCTTCATCTTTAGTTTCAGAGAGACATTGCATTCATGTTATGAAAGTTATTTGTACAAACTTCTATTGTATATTAGAAAAAAATTCAAGTTTATAAAATCAAAAGTAATCATTGAATGTTGAAGAAAAATTAAATTTAACAGGTTCAAAGAGAATTCTTGCTTTGCACTTAAATATTTATAGAATCAAAATTCTAACTGAAGTTATTTTCTTTTAAAAATGTCCATTGAATTTCAATGAAAGGATATGATAATTCTGTTTTCACATTGTCATATCTTTGTAAAAGGTCCCATGAATCTTCATCCATGTGTTCATGGAAAACAGTCAGTTGTGTCTGTAATTCTATGAATCCTAGATCTGCCAGTTTCTGCAAGGAGAAAATTATATTTATAGTAAATATTTATACTTAGTCAAAAAAACAGAATAACTTCTTACAAAGTGAATTTGTACATACAAATTATCAGAAAAAAAAAAAAACACTATTAAACTTATCAAAATATCATTGTACATCTGTATAAAATGTTAAAAAGGATAAAAAATAATGTTAAAGGCAAAAGCAATGCAAAAAATGAATGAAGAACTTATTTAATGATAAACTTCAACTTACAGAAAGTAATTTCAGACAATTAAAACTCAAAGATATTTGAAGCAATGTAATATGGTCAAAGTAAGGTAGTAACTAATCAGGAGAGAATAACACAGAATTTCAAAATGTGGAAAAGGAAACAATTCCACTACCTTATCCAGTAACAACTACTAGCACACAAATATAAAATAGTTGAGTAGAGCTATGTTTACAAATAACCTTAATAAAAGCATTTGAAACTTTTGAAAATAAAGGTCAAGAGTGCTCAAAAGGTATAAATAATTAACTATTTTTTAATAAAATAGCTTAAGCTATTAATCCTTCCTCATCCATCTTTAAATGCAAGTAAAATTCATATACATTTTAAAAAAATATTTTAAATAAATGCTACTAGTCTGGTACAAGCAATAAGAAAAATGAGCAAATATTGTAAAATTGTTTAATTTCAGAAAATATTCAGTAAAGGTTGATAAATTTTTGCAATGAAATCAATCCATTTTTTTTTTTAATCATTTCACCGCAAGCAAGGTGATGATGCCACTAAGATGCAAGGGCTTACTGGGAGTGGAAGAGAATGAGAAGATTTTAGCAAGGAGAAAAGATAATAAAAGAACATGAAGACAGATGGTGATTGACATTGCACTTAAATTTTTGAAGATTGTATATGGTAGGAAAGTAAGAAATCAGAAGAGAATTACACAGGTAGGAAGTGTAAGAAAAGAAACTATCAGAATAGAATTTACGGTTACATCTATTTCAACAGTAAAATTATGAAAATTATGTACTATCTAGTAGTACGCTTAAATTTATGTCATCAGATACCAAAGAGGAGAGCTCATGAGAACAACTGCCATAAAAATATATATAAATGTGTAAGAGGAATTCTATCAAGAAAAACTGTCTAGCATAATACAGTGAACCAACCTTAGTAGCAGATCTAGCAACTGATTCAATATAATTGCTCCACTTCAAGACATTAGAAAATATTGAGACCAAGAAGGCTCTGAAGGTTAGCATCAGCCATGCTGATGGAAGGCAAAAATAATTCTCTGATAGTAAGGATAAGTAGTTTTGAAGGCATTAAAATTTACAAACCATTTTTTGCCTCAGTTAGCAACTAATTGGAGGCAATTTTCAATAGCAAATACCAATTTTACTTTGTCAAGCTTATCAGACTTAGTATTAATACAGAAGTAAATAGTTGTGTCATCAGCATGAATACCTATTTGGGAAATGGTTAACATCAGGAAGATCATGAAAGAAGATAAGAAACAACATAGGTCCAAGGATAGAACCCTGGGTGAACTCCACATTAATATGAAATGATTTAGAAATGTGGTCATTCAACATGACCTTCATTAACAGAACAATTGGATTAAAACAAATATCTAGCCAGAGACACCATAGCTCTTGAGTTTGTGGAAAAGGCCAGCTTGCCAAACCCTGTCAAATGCCTTCAAAATATCTAAAGCTAGAGCCCAAGCCTCACCATTCTTATCTAAAGCCTGATAAACAAATTCAATAATAGACATTGGTAACTGATTTAGAGAAATGAAAGCAATATTGTTTATCTGAAAGAAGACCATGTGAAGTGACATACTTAACCAATTCAGAGTTCTAGTACTTTGCCAAAAAGATAAGTCTAACAGGACAATAATTTAAGGGATCAGGAGGCTCACCAGAATTTTTAGACAACTGCAAAAGAGGATTTCAAACAAGTTGGAAAACAAGAAGTAACAAAGTATTTGTTGTATAGTTTGGAGAAAACCAGAGCCTGTTCAGGAGCACATTTCCTTAGGACAATTGCGGGGATACTGTCAAGTCCACAAGCATTTTGGGGAATCTAGTTTGGTGATGGTAGTAGAAACCATGGATAGAGTTATGTTCATATCACTGAGTAGAGATTCCATTCTTGAGGAAAAATGAAGCAAAGATATTCCTGAAGAGTTGAGAGCCGAGTTTGAAGAGAATTTCTAAGTATAGAATTCTGTTTTATCACCAGCAAATGACAATACTTCAAACCATTTGAAGAGAAGGGAATTGAGGATTTATCCTTGTTCAACACTTTTACAGAGCTGCCAGTAATCTCTAGAACCAAACTTGTGAGAAATTATAAGATATCACATTCTATCAGCAAATAGTGACACTGCGTTATTGAGAACATGCTTATACTCATGAGTGGATAGAAAGAAGTGCCTGTTATGATTGGAATTATAACACTGGTATAGCAAATTCCAGCACAAAAAGAAAACAGTAAGAGAAAAACAGAATATTTCAAATATTCCATTAGCAAAAATGACTTACCTCTAAAATGTCATTAAGACCATTCCTTATAAATTCATTTCGTAAGTGTATTCGAAATTCAGCATTGTCAGGTGTTGATACAATGGCATTGACTAACTGAATACAGGCAACCTGCAATTATATTAAAAAAATATTCAGTAAATTATTTTTTACAATAACTTAAGGGTTGCTTTTGGTAACCTTTTAACTGAACATGAAGTCACTTATTCATACAATTTAAATTATTTTCAAAAAATTGAAGAGTATACTAATTAGCCAAACTCCAACTACATTAAAAAAATAACTTTATTTGTTCTAGTAAAATCTCTCGTCAGAAGAAGTGTTAAATTCTAAACACGGAATTTAAATTTTTCTTTTTTTAATATATAAACATTTGGATATGTCTTTAATATATAAACATTTGGATATGTCTTTAATATATAAACATTTGGATATGTTATCTTTAGATAGCAAAAAATGTCAAATTAATTTTTGCATGAAATTATACATCTATTTTGTATAAAAAGAAAAAATTCTTTATAAAAATAAGTAATACAAAATATTTTAAGTTTTTCTAAAATTAAACACATACAAAAATCTACTCATAAGTACAAGCCTCTTTCAAGTTGAAAATTGGAGAGAAAATTGCTTTATTCTTCCAGTTAGAGAATTTTTGTGGTACTGTGCTAACAATTCTTGCTGTAATGTGCTGTTTTTGCTGTATTATATTAACAAATAAGCATATAATACATGTACAGTGTGTAAGAAATTAAAAAAAGAAGCCAAATTGAAAACTGACCTGCATTTGATAATTATCTTCCATTTCAAGTCCTTTTATAATGGTGTCAAATCTACCTTTACCTCTAATCTCTGCACAAGATGTAATACCTTCCAGAGCCTTTTCATGCCTTGAAGTGAAGGAAAAAGTAAACATTTACAATTTTGAAGATTTAGAGTTATAATATAAAGTTGAAAACTCAAAGAATAACACAAAATAAGGTCCATATCCAAATAAATACTTGAATCTCTCAAATGACATCCAACATTTTACTGTTATTAAATAGGCAAAGTGGAGACTTAGCTTAAACTGTTTTCTATAAAGATTCTAAGCTGTGCTACTATTACTTCCACAAAATGCATCTTACTACATAAACACAGGAACAATGAAACCCCTTGAAAATGTCCGATGTATTAGCTGAAAGTGCTTAGGACAATAATCACTATAGGCAGTTTCTATACTCTTAATATGATCTTAAACTTTTGACCAGATAGTATTTAGTCTAATTTCCCAGTAATCAAATTTTCCATATTAAATGTTAACAAAGATTTTACTTTTTCCTTTACTTATTTTCATTTTTTAAAGTTCTACTCAAATAAATAATTGAATTTAACAACATAAAAGGTATACTTTTTCTTTATTTTCATTGGCCTTAAGATTTTATCCATAAGTGTATATAAACACACACAAACACAGATATGTGACCAGAATTAGTTGTTTAGATAGAAATGCTAGATTACACATACAAAAAATATAAGCAATGCATTTACAAAATTAAATATTGCTGTCATTTATGATTGAACAAGTAAATGATTTCAATACACCAAACTAAAACAAATTTGACTCATATATTTTATGAGATTAAAATTTTTTTTTAAATAAAAAAAATACAATTCATTGAGTTTATGAGAATTAAAAAAAAAAAAAGAATTAGATATAATTTATGGAAAATACAAAACTTTTTTGAAGTATAATTTATTAAAATTTAAGAAACTTACCCATGAGGTAAAACTAAACAGATAGCAGCCAAAAGCCTGACTGCTTCAAGCATTGTAATTGGATCTGAAGGATCCATAGTTCTAGCCAGAATGGTTAGTGCTTCTTCATGGGTAATTATCATTTCCAAACCATCCTGGAAGAAAACCAGAATAAAAGAATTTTCATCAAAATTGAAAATATTTAAGATATTTAATTAATTTAATAGGTACATAAAGAATATGAAAGTTATCTTAACATAAAATTTATAAATTAAATCCACAAATAAGAAACAGATGTCTGTAAAACATTACTGTCCTGGCACCAATTAAGATTAATTTTACAGTGTAAACTAACAGTGTCATTTCTCCATAATTTATAGTCACCAATTTAGGAAAAGAACTAAACAGTTATTTATTAAGCTTGGATAAGGTCAGTGATTATTGAACTGTACTCTGGCATATTAAATTGAGGAAGAATCTTGTGTCTCATGAAATATCTTAAGCTTAGTTTAAATGTGGTCCAATATTTTGTAACAATATAAAGTAAGTGAAGTCTGATATTTATTTCTAAAGTATTTCAGTAGTAACCAGCTGATATAAGAAAATTAGGAAAAATTTACATTATATATAAATAAAAACATACATGGTTGTTCATGAAGGCCTTTAAGCATCTGACACATTCATAGGTACTCCTCTTCTCTTGCTTGCTAGAAGTAAATACATTTTGCCATTATAATCAGGCAGTTTATAGTTTTATGTACATATATACAAAAGAGAATCTTAAAAAAACTTTACTACAAAATGCAAAAATTTTTAAAAGAAAAAATAATTCAGTTAATAATGCTAAATTTTATGTAATAAATACTTTAAAGTCTTTATTTTGTCATACCAGAAAAAAAAAATCTTTTTTTGTTGTTTTTATTACTATAAATCCTATCTGGATAGTATGGTATCATTTTACATGAATACATCAAACACTTAAGTTTTGAAAATGATAATGTAAATAAATCATTTTGCTTTACGTCTTAGACTATCCCATATGAAGTATTTTTTTTTTTTAACAAAAATTGTGAAAAATCTTACAGAAGCCATTACTTTAGTATTATTTCTTACTAATCTATTTATCATTTTCTTTCAGGTGGTTATTTTCATAAAAAAATATTTATATTCTCTGGAACATGATAACAACTAATCAATGTCAAGTGCTAATTTATAGGAGTTCAAATTAGGCTGCAATGCCACAACAGCTCAACAAAACATCAGATTAGCATTTGTCATTAGTATTATCCATGTCAGAAGTATACAGAGATTTGTTCAGAAATTTCATTCCAGAGATGTGAGTATTGAAAATGAACCAAATGGAAGATCTAATTCAGTAATAAAATGATCAATTGAATGCATTGATTAGACATGAACTTTGAGAAAAACTTGGAATATATACGTCCATTGGCATTTAAAAGCTATTGGAAAAGGTGAAGGTGGACAAGTTTATTCTGCATGAACTGAAAGCAAATCAAAGAAACTGACACTTGCTCAAATGAAACATTTCTTGCAATGAGAAATGTAATTTGATAAGTGAACAGAGCAATGGTTAGATGCTGATTAGTCTACAAAACCTCACCAGCCCCACCTCTACTCTAGAAAAAAAAAAAAAAAAAAACAACAGGAGGGGTGGGGGTCTTGACTAGTAAATAGAGATGGCCCCAATTCTATTCCATAACAATGCATGCCCTTGAATTTCACAGTCCACCATTCAAATGGTGCACAGCCTTGGCTATCAGATTTTGGAGCATCCACCTAATTTGTAAGATATCTCTCCCACCGAGACAATGAGTTTTCTATACATAATAGATTCTCTTATGGTAAAGAATTTATGGAGGTTTTGTTGAAGGTGATCTTATGACAATGACTGTTCCCATCATATATTGCTATATTTGATTTTGGTGTATTTAGACCTTGTGCAATAATTAAAAGAAAACACAGAGTGTTGAAAAATACAAAATAAATCTTTATAGACTGAAGGAGAAGTTTCAAGAGTTTAAGTGTAAAAGTTCTCGTGCAGACAAGAGGAAGTCTTGGAGGCAGTAAACATATGTATATGTACTTATGTATTCATTCAAATGTACTGGTCACCTGTTTAACAATGTGAATGAAAGAAGGTATGTATGTTTTTGAATGTAACAGCAGGTTGCTTAAAATGCAATAAAAAATAAAAATAAAATAAAAAAGGGTATGTTTCCAAACAAATCATATGTAAAAATCGCTAGTGAGTTCAGCAAAATGTTCCATTTCAGCTCTAGATATGTTATAATGACTGCAACATTTGAGAATGGACAATTCATTCATAGATTCTAGTTTTGATTTTGGTTTATTTTCTACCTCATTATATTCATATTTAGAGATTTGCTTCAAAAGTGCCACTTTGGCTCTTTGGTTCATAGCCTTATAGCCTGGTTTGCAGAAGTTCTTGTGTCTGTTTTGTTCGATAGACCAGAGTCCTTGTATCCTGATCGGGATGGCTTCTGATAAGTTGGTTGAAATATGACTTATTTTTTTATCACTACAAAGTAATCTAAAAATTTGAACAGTTTAATACAGAAATTAAATTTATTTAAAAATGAGATAAACAGTTCAGATTTACATTGGAAGAAAACCATAAAACAAAAGTGTTATTTTGATTAATGTTTTTTGTCATTTATTACAATACATTTCATATTGGACAACCTAATATTTGACAAAAATTTTACGATGAATTCTTATTTTTAAAGTTAAAGTGATAACAGATTTTAATATATAATTTTTTTCATCAAGCCTTTAATAGAATCATACTATTTTCCTAACAAATATTTAAGATTTCAAAATTCCAACATAAATTATTAACTTTTTACTAATTTAAAAATTTTAAGACTAAAAATGATTAAATTAGGTTTATGCATGTAATTAGAAAGAAATTAATATTTAATACTAATAGATATTTGAAGGCAAAAATAGCAACTGATAAAAGACCATTTTTATGAAGTGCTTAGTAAGGTGTAAAATTATTAATGATAAATTATAAGGCTTTTAGACTATTCAGAAGTTAAAATGTTAACAACTCAAGGGTAGGGCGAATTAAGTAGTCCTCCTTATTGAAACCATTTTTTATTGAAATCATATTTGAATTATATTAACTGAAGAACAAAGTTTAGACTATGAAAACTCAATTATTATGTATTTCTTTTCTAGTTTCTTTTTCAATGCAACTTATGACATTGTTTTCAACATATCAACCGACGAAAATAATTAAAAAATTTTTTTAATTCTATTGTTTAATTTTAAATATATGATCTCTTGAAATGCACATTTTCGAAAAGTTAAAAATTTGTTTAAAAGAAAAAAGAACAGCTAAAATATTGACATACTTATCACAGCAATAAGTTAAGTTTTTCAAGATTCCATTTAGACCTTCCAAACCAAACTCTGCTGCCCAACTGAAAAAAAAAAAAAAAAAAAAGTATTTACAATAACAAGTATCTAATAAAATATTACTGTAGAAATTTGTTTTAACAACATAAAATGTAATTTTGATAACTAAATAATTGTAACAAATCTAATTTTCACTTAGGTGGTGCATAAACCTCATTAATAGTTTTATTCTAAGATTTCTTTCATATTACAAGATGAAAGAAACATTTCAGCAAAAAAAAAAAAAAAAAAAAAAAAAAAAAATGGATTACAATTCTTAAGATTTTGTTTATGCACAGAATAAGCATAAAAAAACAATTTTAAAATTTTAGGTTTATGCACACACACACGAGTGAGAGAGAAAAATAGATATTTGATATATTAAAGTGAGAAAATGCCTACACAAGTTGAAAGTTAACTTTTAGCCTCAAGTTTGACAAATTACAGATTAATTGTACTCAGATTCACTAGTTACTCACCCAGCAATTTTATATAAAAATATTCTCTAGTTTTATTGCAAGAAAATAAAATTAAGTTTTTAGGGCTTGAAAAGCATAAGATTAATTACAAGTTAAATTAAATTCATATATATTAATGGTTAAAAAAAACAATGCTGAGTAAAAGAAGCCATTTTAACATTTCTCAATTGTAAAAAAAGAAGAAAAAAAAGATTCAAGTGAGTGCTGAAGGCTTTGCTATTGAGACAAGAAAAAAGAATTCTATCTTTTGTGAAATGGTTAAGTCATTTTTAACAGCCCTTTTATATATGTGTGTTCTCACATACATACACCATGAGTAATTATTCAGGTAGGAAGACAGTCAACAAGAGGAAATTTTTTAAATACTTTTGTAATACTGAGAAAAAGTTTCAAGTCCACTAAATAAATTATATAATACACACACACACAAGAGATTATGATATGTACATTTTTACACATCAGAACAATGTTAGGCAAATGCATAACAAAATGTAAAAAAATCTGTGTAAAATGTTTCACCCTTTAGGACTTCAGATAAAGTAATGTTTTTGTTGGAATTATAAAAACACAAGCATCAGTTATAATTATGCATCAACTGAAATTTTAAACTGAATCCCCCACCACATGTGTCTGGGTATGCAGTCTAATCAGTTTTATTCAGTTTCCTTGTGTTTTAGGTTTTATCACTTTTATTATTAATTAAGTAGCCTACATCATGAAAATAGAAGATCTGCCAAGAAAGGTGAAATGTTGTAAGAACCTGGATGCAAATTTTGATAATAATCAATGACCTTTGTATACACACACACATATATATTATATATATATATATATATATATATATATATATATATATATATATATATATGCAGTATGGCAAAGGCAATATTTCCCCTGTCCATATAGTCCATTATCAAATGTAGACTTTAGTAGTATCCTTGACATAAGCTAGACAATGATTTGCATTAGTGTATACAGTAGTTGAAAAACAGATTTTTGCTAAATTATTTTACTAAATTTTAAAAAGGATTTTTATTGTATTAAGTTACATAACTACAATACATTGGAAATTTGATTTTCTATATGCAATATCAATCCTTTATGATCTTAGTAAAGATAATCACTGTCTTGCCCACATGGCAAATCTATTATATGAAACGGAGAGAGGGGGTACGTTTTTATTTAAGAGAAATGTTATGTTTTATTAATTAATCAGATAATAGAATTTGAATATCTACTGTAATAACTGCAAATATTAAATCATTGGAGATATACATTATAAAAATAGTACTACAATTGAATAGTATTTATGTGAGCCTCAGTAGAGAAATTTATGAAATAAATATACAAAAAATAGAAAATGTATTCTAATTGCTGTAAATCTCAACACTAATTACAAAAAAATAAAAACAATTACACTACAGTGTAACTTCATGTCTTAAGCCACAATGTAGGAAATGACTTTCTGCAAATAGAAAAAAACAAGTAAAAAAAAAAAAAAAACTTAGTCAAATATTAAAATTGATAACTAAGTAAAGCTAATCCATCAGAAAAACTAGTGTTAAAATTTTGCTTTTAATTTATTCAACTAATCAGCTGCTCTGTTAGAATATAAACAAAATTTAAAGAGAAATTTTAATAGAAGCAGTGTTTCAATATTAAAAAAAAAAAAGATAAAAAAGCAGTTTGTTAAATATTTCTTGTATAACAATTAAAATAGCCTATTCTAAGCAAAAACAAAAGTTATTATATTCTATTTTGGTTCTATGAAATTAATGTGTCAAATAATAAACTTAATTATAATTTAACAAAATAGTTATGACTGTCTTAATAAATTCTAATAAAAACTACAAAAGATTAAATTGAGTATTTCTTTCTTATTTTCTGTTCCATTCATATCACATATGAATCAGGGCTGGTGCTAGGGTCTCAAAAAACCTTGATACAACCCTACCTGTTGATTTCAAAGTTTTCTAACATAGCACTCACAAACCCTTACAGAAAAAGGAGGTGGGGTGGTAGTGCTTTTTTAAATTACCAAAAAATCAGGGAATTATCTAATTTAAATGAAAATTTCAGTAAATATTAATTTACTTTTGTAATGAATAGATTTTTAATTTAAAATATCTGAGAAGATATTATTCTTTTTGTAATAATCACCAATATTTTCAGGACTAAATCTTACTAAAAAAAAGTTAAAGTTGCAAACTTTTACATTTCCATAAAGAGTAATCACTGACGCATATGCACAAAAAATAAAAAAATAAATAAAATAAAAAAAAATAGTATTTAGGTTTTTGGGAAAACTTTTCATGTGTTGAAATCTTTGGACATTTTTTTTTTTTTTTTTTAAGTGATCATTTTCTCAGTTTTATTTTTGTCAAACTGTGGGGTCCCCATGCCTACTTGGGCCCCAATGCAGGGGAGAGGTTCAGAGTAGTAAGCCCTGGCCCTGTCAATTATTATAATTGATGATTGACAATATAACTTAGGTAGAAAAATGTAAAAAGTACAAAAAACAAAAAAATGCTGCTGAAACTAGCCCTTTTGGGGCTCCAGCCTTGTCAGGGATTCCTGTGCAGTATGCGCTGCACCTGGCCATGCAAATACATGGTGTATATTTTTAGTTGATGACTAGCAATATAACATCAGTTTAAAAAGAAAATAAAAAACTGCAGAGGCCACAATGGAGCAGAAAAAAAAAAAAAAACGCCCTCCCCCTTAATGGTTTTCGAGGTAACGTGCATTGGCCCTGATATTTGTCATGAACCATTTTACCTGTAACCCTTTATCTTGAGTGGTTATTGAACATTGTACTGGGTTAAATTTATTAAAAATGTAATGATGAAAGTTGAAAGAATAGACTAAAATATAACAAATATTTGTTCTTACATGGATGGGGGTGGCGGTAAAATATAGCGACAGAAAATCAAATGGTATGTCTAAAGATATTTGACTGATACAGTAATTCAACTGTAAAAATTTTTGTCACAAGCCAAAGTTAAAATGCTGAGTGGATTATCAGCTGATATCAAATCTACCAAAACATGCTAGAAATACTGAGTTGATCATTTTAAAATCATAAAAAATTACAAAACACTAAAATTGAAACAAAATTGAGAAAATCAGTTAAAATACAGGAGGCAATGCAAACAAGAAAAATGTTTTGTAATGAAAAGCGGGAATAATATTTTTAATGGTACAATAAATGAAGCCATGTACTAGCTGTAACTATGGAAGACCAAAAAGTACTAAAAGATAGCATTTTATTAAGTTTATTAGTAAAAAAGAAAAAAAAACAGTGGCCATATGTTGTCTGTTGCACATTATTCAAAATAGTGTTAATTTTTTTCTTTTTATTGTAGTCAAGTGGGGATTTTCCTTATATGTAATACTAACCTAACCGGGTTACTTGATAATGAAACTCTTAATGATTCTAATACTTTCAGACGTTTTTCACCCTTTAAACTGCAGGATTGAAGGGATTCGATGAATTCCTTAGGTGTAGTTGGAACTTGCTGCAAAAATAAAAAGAACTGACTGAGTGCAAAAAAAACTGATATTACTAAAAGTAAATGAAAAATTAAAGCTAAAATAAAAGAAAATTCCTAAAAATTCATTAGATCTATATAAGATTTATATAAACATTTTTAATGCCTAATGAATGAAATCATAGGTTATAGAATAGATCAGTAAAACCACTGGTAACAAAAAAAATTATAATTCAGTTAACATTTGAAACATTATTTAGCAATCATTGAGATAAAAATATAGCTAAAAATAGTTTAACAAAACAAGTGAAATATAAATGGTAACGTGCAATTTAGATTATTCTTATAATCTAGAATCTTACTAGTCATATCATATTTATGATAAATGAAATATTTATAGGCAATAATAAAAGTATTTAGCAGAGATCATTGTTCTAAAAATAATAGATCAATAAACCAGTACAGGATAATCAAAGAACATACCTTAGAGTTTTGAGCCTGAATTTCAAGCAATTTCTTTTTATCTGCTACACTCTTGTTTCGAAGAGGAGCCTTCTTTTCTTCATTAAGATTTAATTCATTCTGAAAAACAAAATTATAAAAATGCTCAAAACTGATAAAGGCAGCAACAGGATATTACAAAATATATATTTTTATTACTTGACAATCCATTGCAATCCATTTGAGTAAATAAGAGTACAGTTTGTTTTCTGTTTTTACAAACCATGGGGTTCTATACTATATTTAGTGAAAATATATATGATAGAAAATCTTGGCTTTATCACTTAGAATTTTAACATGTTTTCACTTTGTTGTAGGGTAGAATTCAGCATACTTCCTGCTCTTCCCTAATATCATGACAATGGACTGCTCCTACTTAGAAATATGGCAAGTGGGATTTGAGAAGTAGTTGATTTACTCAAGTTTTCTATTCTAAGTAAGAATATCTAATAAGCCTCTTTGTTTTTCCTATCTGGTTCCTTCAAAACTATTTTGAACAAAGGCAACATTACAATGGCATCCAATTTACATATGGGAAATTTTAAAATTTCTGCAACATATGCATTAAAACATAACAACTCCACTTTATCACCTTAGATTCAACAAATAAGCTGAATGCTTCAACACTCTCAAAAGAGCATTAAAAAATAGCCAACAAGGGAGAGATGGATGATGAAATTTTACAGCATTTTCTATGTTTGTACAGACAGATCCTAACAATACATGAAGGAAATCACTCACCAATTTAATGTCCAAGAAAAGAAGGATTATTCTCTAAATTGTTGCATGAATAAAATAAAAATAAAAAATAAAATTGCAACCCTCTGAATCAGATATAAGGTATTTTTAAAAAAATACCAGTCAAGAAAACAGTCATGGGAGGACAGCATAATAATTTGGTTAATTAGCTGAATAATATATTTGGTTTAAAATCAAAATGGTCTGCACAAGAAACATAAACCAGCTATGGTGGAGAGATTGTAAGGAAAACTTTCTGGTTGATGGCACTACTGTTTGAACTCCTGTGTAATATTTTAGCTGGCATGGCTACCATAATTCCAGATGAAGATAGGAAAAAGAAAATGTACCAGTTGAATCGAGGTGAATCCAAGTAAAAAAAAAAGAAAAAAAAATGGTCTTCAGTAAGATTCAGGAATATGAACAAAAAGGGGAAATTTTCTAGAGTAGGACTCAGCATACTTCCTGCTCTTCCCTACTACTGGGACAATGGACTGCTCCTACTTATAAATATGGCAAGTAGCCAAATTATAGTGGGTTTTCCATTCTAACAATATGTTTAATAAACATCATCTTTGTTTTCCCTACATAGTCTTTTGTTCCCTCTAAACTCTAACTATGGCCTTCTAATTCTCAGCTATTTTAGAACAAAGACAATATTACAATACAAAGTTAATTTGAAATCCTTTTGTATGAAATTTTCATTCATAAAACAAATACACTAATTATAAGCTTTAATGTTTTTTGTGTAATCTGCATTTCTGTTTCTAACAGGTAAAAAAAAGGATGTTAAATTTTTACAATTTTTGTACCATAATCTAACTTTTCATACTGCAAAATTAACGATAAAAATATTTGAAGATTCAGAAAAGATAGTATGCTCTAATTGAAAAATGTACAATTTTACTTAATTTAAAGAAATAATTTCTTAATTTGATTTTTTTCTAGTCTTTATAAATGTTACAAAAGATACAAGAAAGTTAATCTTAATGTTGGACTCAACAGATTTTTCAATGTTTAAATAGACAACAGTAATCAATTGGCCTGGTTTTATTATAAAGGCATTTGAGAAAATGCTAAACTTTGCTTAACCTGGCACAAGATCATAACATGAAGATCAAACTTACAACACCAGTCCATAGCCTGCAAGATACATACTAACCATTGCTGTAAGACTGAAGATATTTGAGTGACTCTGAATTAATGTTCCAGTTATTAGCATAGGTAAATTTATATATAAGAAAAAGTGGATTAATTAAAGTAATCTTTACTTTCAAATAAATTCTAAAAAGCAAAGTTTTTTTTTCTCATAAGGATTAACACAAATAATTTTTTAATAATATTTCTTATTTCTATTGCCTTTTATCTGAACTCAAGCTGTCAATCTACAATTGTGGATTGAAAATAATAGATAAACCAATTGTAAAATTCAAACTTTCATTATTTTCTTTGAGAAAATTGCCTGTATAGGACAGCTGTTTCATTGATTAGGCCATAAACACTAACCATTTATAAAACAATATAATCATTCTTTGTTCTTAAAAATCTTATATTCCATCATCTTTGTTTACATACACTATATCTTTTGAACTTCAAATTGAGAATAGTTAACTTGTGATGGAATTTTTTTCATAAAAGAAAAAAGATATTTAATATTAAAATAGAGTAATATAACTGGCCACTGAGATACAGGAGTTTTACTCTTTTAGACAAATTCAAAACAAATTATATAATACTGCTGGCTAACAGAAAATATATCAAGCCACTGTCCTTATCCAGTCGTTGGGTTGCTTACTAACTAAGCACAACCCATGGACACACACACACACACTGCAATCAGCATACTAAATATGGATACAAAGTTATGATGAAAACAGTAGCAACTGCTAGCAGAGGCAGGTCAATCATGCCAGGACAGAGCACCACCATGAAGCCCCAGAGACAACCACTGCCTGCTTGGTAATTCATGTCATCAACACCCAGCAACAGGTGGTAGCTAAAACAACAGTTGTTTCATGCAAGAGAGATGGCCACAGCTAACAACAGCATCATAACAGGGCCAACAAGGTACTTAACTATCAAATAAATGGTCACTGTTCCTGGATACTTGGTGATGTTCACTTGTGGCATGGATAATATAACAATAGACAGAAATAAATGTAAGAAATAAGATAAAAGAAATACTTGCTAAAAATTAATAATTGACAATATTTGAATTTCTTAAATGAAAATGTTAAGAGATGGCAGCTAACCAAATTTTTACAGCATTTTGCCTAAAGAAATAAAAAGCAAAATATATTAAGCAATGTGGCAACAATGATCTGTCAGCTGTATACTTTACACATTTTCCTGTTATGTGTAATTATTTGTTAACACCTACATGTAACAGTTATTTCAAGAAAATCTTGATAGTGTGATAAACTATACAAACTGACAATTTATATTTAATCAGAATAGTAAGACAGTGTCTAGTTTAATGTTTTAAAACTTGTACTTCCAACAAGTTAGAAAGATCAAAACATGTATCTCATATTTGTTAGAATGCTTAAGGTCAAGAAGAAACTTATCTAGCTACTGTCAGGCTATCACTGAAGGCATGACAAGAATGTAGTTTAAAGCTGAAATTGACCTATTATGAGGCTAAACAGTATCAAATATTACATTATATTTCAATAATCCATTATCAACTCAGACTGTCATTAAATTTAAGAATTTAATTTCTCAACAATAATGATAAATTATAAAGTTATGACTTCTCTAAATGAATTCAAGTGTTTGAATTTAACAAATTTAAATAGCATCATTTTGTTATGAAACAAAATCTAAGTTAAATAACATTTAGATAATTTACACACTTAAAAAAATAAAATGAAATTGATCAGCCAGTTTTGAACTAAATTAGCTGCTTGATGCTACTGGTTTTGAGATATGATTTTACAAAGTTGTAGATTTTCAGTGTCTATAGTTAATCATGTGATTATAGTGCTACTCAATTGATTCATTCAGACATTCCAGACTGTGTGTAAAACTAACCAGACATTTAGATTCTTCTGCTTTCAAAGAGTTAGAGAGTAAACAGTTTTGAAAAATAGTAAAATGATAGCTTTTAATAAATGTGAAAGAAATAACACTTTAAGAAAAAAAAAAAACAAAAAACAATACTATAATGTATGGAACTAAGGTAATTATGCATAAATAACCAGTATTCAAAGCCTTTCAATGGAAAGGGTTTATTGCTTCCTAAAATTTTCTTAAATATATCTATTCAAAGTACCATTTGAAGTTTATTCGGCACCTGTAACAAAGTTACTATGACTTATTAGCAATTAATAATTACAACAATTCTTAATTGACCAAAATCCATTACTGGTATTAATTCAAGATTCTATGTTAACAATTCTGATAGGATTTCCAAATGTCCCTATATAAATGGTCTGATTGTTTTATTGAAGAGGAACTGTTTACATATTGCTAAAGATGGTTGTTATTACAATGGCACACTGAACAGACCAAATTATTCCAACATGATTCTTGATTATTAACAGATTACAACATTGGTGCAAGAATGTGCTTCTTGCACCAATGTTGTAATCTGTTACAGAGAGACATAGATTAGACAAAAGAAGCAAGAGAAAAAAAATGAAATTTATCTAAAATCCTTAACCAAAAAAAAAAAAAAAAAAAAAAAAAACAAACTTTAAAATGAAAGTTATTTTTACATTAAAAATTAGGCTAATATTAAGTTTGCTTTTCAAGGACTACATTTCAAATTTTATAAGGAAACACCTGATCATAATCAAAGTATACTTACATTTTGAAATTTAGTCTTACCCGAAATTGAAGCCTATTGTTTAAAGAAAGAAATAAATAAGAAAAGGCTACAATGAAAAATATAGTTATTTTATCACTGAATTTCACGATACTAATCTATACTTTTTAGAGTATTAGAGCATCTCTAGATATCTAACATAAGAATTCCATTACACTGCTTAAAAATGGAATTACTTGTATGGCATGTCATGTTGGAACCGAGTCAATCAAATAGTATATTTGCCATCAATTTCAGCATAGAAAAACTTTCCTTACAAGAAACCCCGTTTCTAGGATTTGTCATAACAGTAGCTACTTATTGTGGCATGTCCTGATGCCTGCGATAACTTTGATGGAGCAAAGCAATTTTGTTATATAGACCATACACAAATAAAAAAAATTTATGATTTAAAATTGTGACCTTTCTCTTATCTTACAGATGTCACACCTGAAGAATGCTGCAGAATGTATCAGCAAGCATTTAACAAAAGCAAATGAATAATAAAAATCAATAGTCTGAACAACGTCTGTAAAAATTTAAAAATTAAAAAAAAACGGCATAAAGTTAAAGCTCCATATTTAAATATTTGTAAGTATGGGCAGTTGACAATATGATTGTGATTTACTAATTAAAATTAAGAGTAACCAAGTATAAGAAATGTTAATAATTCAAGAGAATTCTGGTTTAAAGAAACCAGAATGTTCAAGGGATTAATGGAAATAAATGTAATGTTTTGAAATAGTTTTAAATGGTTAAAAGTGACTTCAATTTTATACCAAAAATATACAGTTTCGTAATATCTATTTTCTAGGCCTTTTACAAAGATCAGTTTCAAATCATTTTGAAATGGATAAACTTTTGCAGCTTTTGCACATAAAGATTAAAATTTGGTAAAAAATTAAAATAGTAAATTTGCAAGGTAAATTTTTTTTTAGACTTATTCAAGAATAAAATAGCATTTCTGATTCTAGCAGAAATCCTGATCCGAAAATAAATATTATATTTATAAAGTTTAAAATGCATATGAATGCATTTTAAATGTAGCATTTATAAAGCAGTTTTCCTATTATAAATTAAATAAAATAAAGCTTAATTAAATTTTAAAATAAATGCAAAATTATTTGTACATCCTCACCTTTAAAAAGCTAGATTAAAAAGAAAAAGTGTTCATACATTTAATATTAACAAGAACTAGATTAAAGATATCTGCAAGACAATATTTAAATAATTAAATAGTTAAGTTTGATGTTGAATACTGAATAGAAAATATATCAGGATACTTGATTGAAACAAAAGAAAATACATTTTTTTGCCAAATACTTGTACAGAGCATCCAAAAAGGAAAGGGCTTAAAAATTACATGACAAAAAAAAAAAAAAAGAAAAAAAGTTACTCAGTTTTAAAAAATTTCAGAAATTGACTACTTATCCTTGATATAACTCCATATCTATTCAAAATGAAGCTTAAAACCAAATGCAACTACAAATATTGACTCATTTAAGTAAGAGAACTGTTGAAAGATATGCCAGTAAAGTTATTTATATAAATAAATTTCACTGGCACGAGTTACAGACTAACAAATAATTAAAAGGCAACACTAATGAAATATTCATTGGCTTCTAAACTTGTCACTCAAACCATTAGCATAAAATAAGGTTTTAAGTAAAAATCATATTCACAATGTTGTCATTAATGATTTCATTTTAAGTATTATTCATACAGGACACACCCAAAAACTTAAAAATGGCTATTAATATCCTTACAGGATAAAACCTATTACACTTTATTACATCAGTTTAAAAGTTAAAATTAGAAGTAAAAGTATCAAATGGAATCAGTATTTATTTCCAGATTCTATTCAAAACTATATATATATATATATATATATATATATATATATATATATATATATATATATATATATATATATATATACACACACACTAAAGTGGGGAAAACATTCAACCCAAGTTAGTATATTATAATCCAGTTGAAGCTGACACTAGTAAAGCTTGTAAAATTCTTAAGATTAACTTAAGTTAATCCAAATATGACCTTTGACAGCAATTAATTTCAAGAGTTATTTATTTTTTTTTAAATAGAGTATGAAAAAGAGGTCTTGTTAGAAAACTATATACAGGTTAAACAATCCACAAGTTAAAAATTACTGTTGAAAATGTGAATTTTGTTCCATCAACATAAAGAAATAGCTAAGAAAGAGTCAATATTGGGTGACAAATTTCTAATCAACCCAC
>OZ010616.1:38545321-38550321 GCA_963932145.1 Acanthosepion lycidas | reverse complement strand
AATAACAAAGACAAAATTTATTAAGAGTTACAAAGGACTATAGAAACTGTGGAGAGCCAGGATTGCTGAAGTCCTGAAGGGATACTTCATACAAAAGGTTTTGAAATTAAGCACTTTTCTCATTCCATACATTTTTGGACTTGTGCCTTAGCGTTGAGAGGGAGTCTTATACTTTGTTTTTTCAAGATTATATTTTATAATCATTATTTAATATTCTTGAGCAGTTGAGATGAAAAGCATAAAAACTTTAAAAAACCACCATATGTGAACAATAAGGAACAAAGCAAATAGCATGGAAAGATAAATTTTAAATGCATGCTATAGGTTCTAAGAGAGACTATGTTATATAAAAATCAAAGAAATTAAAATGAGACTTTAAATAGGACCTTAGGCATATAACTAATACACAAGTACAATATATTTATAAACTCAACATAATCCACCATTTTAAAAAGCTTTGTTAAATAAACCCTACTAAATCATCTTTTGAACTGATAAAATATATTTTGCCTGTTTCAAGTGAATTGTTGGATTAAAATTTGAGTTAAAAAAAAAAAAAAAAAAAAAGCAGTTACATTGTTCAGTATCAGTGGTTCACAAAATGAACAATGCTAACATATAATGTATCCACTGTGGAAAGCATGTGACACCACTGGAGAGAATTAAAATAGAATATGATGACAAAAATATCTTCAGGAATAAGAGAATCAGTAACCAAAAATTCAGCAAACTTAGCTGATTAGATATTCCGTGTGAGACATGATAGTTAAAAAAAAGAAAAAAAGAAAGAAATTAAAAAAATTGAAAAGTGAGCAAATATTTTAATATACTGAAATAGATAAACCCTAACAAATGGAAATATTAAAAACAATATCTTTTGTTATCCTAATATGACAATGTGTTTTCAAATTTACTTTAAATATTTATAAATACAGATAAGATGAACAGACATTAAAAACATAGTCAAATATTTATTACATACAGTTTTTTAAATTACTCTGACACTTTCTTTAAAATATTGTTTATAAAATTTTTTTTGTTTTTTATTTTCATAAAAAAATCATACTTTGACTTAATATAGCTTTCAAATCTTAATTTGATAAGGAACAGCACTCATTTGCTTACCCTACTTCCACAGTAGGCCATAACTGGTTACAATTTATTAACAATGAGCATTAGATTATACAATATACTGTTAACTTCTAGACATGGTGCACAATTATACATGAGAGGTTATGAAAAAAAATTGGTCAGGTTTTGAGAAGTGAGTCAGAATGAGAACACTTCAGTATCCCTCATACAAATGCTTAAGATCTTCTTCTATCAGATGTCAAAGCTGACAATGAACATAACAGCCCTTTTGCAGTCAATGGTCAGTAATTATGAGAATATAGTGCTCATGTACTTAATTCCATTATTCTATGTTGGCAACAAGCCCATGTTCAAGATGCCTGGTAACAGAAACATCAAAAGACATGCTCATACGTTTGAAAAATATCAATGCAAATAATTAATGTAGCCTGAACAAGAATTTTAAATTCTATTTTTAAAATTGATAACAGTTACAAAACCTTACAAATCCTATATAAATTTAGTACAGTTTAGAGCCAAAATAAGACATTGATCTAAAGAGGGATGACTGCAATGACTATCCTAAATTTGTCAGTCAGTAAGCAAAACACCAACTGAAGCCAATAAAATATATAAATTCAAATTATATAACTTATTTTAATTCTGAATGACTCTGGTGGAAACTCTGCAAAATATTACCATTTGACAAGCCAACATTATATGAACAACCAAAATCTATCTTAAAATAGTGTTTAAGTTTAAAAGAAAAAATATATATATATAATATATATATATATATATATATATATATATATAATGTCATCCACAGACAGACTGTTTCGCTGTATCACAGCTCATCAGTGCGGCTAGACATCTAGCTAGGATCGAAACCCGACTGAATTGGTATCAGGCGGATATTCTACCACTAAGCTGTCGGCGCACGGTTGGGATAAAGGTGGATTATTATGTATATAATATATAGATAATATTACAGTATTTACATTATGCGGACGTTTCGGCCGGTTGGAATTTCGAACTGAACCCTTTATTTCGATCCCTGGACTGTTCCACTGCCTTAACCGGGTATTGAACTCACACTCTTTGGGTTTGTCACTGGATCTAACCAACGCCTTTATCCACTGTGCCATGTGTCCTTGAGGACATCTGTGTATGAATTTCTGGGTATTATAAACCTAATGTTTTCAGCAACCATTTTTACCAGTGCTCATACTGCAATTTTTGCTGTTATCATTTCATGTTTTTACCAGAGCTCATATTGCAACTTTGGCATGTTTTTTTTTTTTTTTTAAATTTAGACTTTTAATTTGCGTTTAGCTGGAGAAAAAAAATTCTAAAACCAAACTAACCTTGTGACTTTTAATGACCTTTGAGGTCAGCAAGACCTATCACATCATGATTTTGTTTTGGCCAAATTATCCCCCACATAAATTATTTCCAAGAACTCCATCTCCATGGCTCTTTGGGAACTTAATGAGTCAACAGTTGTTTTTATAAATCAAAGTTCAAGAACTGTGGACTTTATAAGTTTGTTTTCTATCATTGAGGATGAAATGATGTGGGGTAGAGAAGAAGAAGTCTAAATATTTTCTCTCTATGTATTTCTCTTCTTCACCTAGGTATTCTGGGCTATACATTCTAAAGGGTTCCGAGTTAGAATCTTATAACTACACATGATTTTATTTTTTTGATTGTGGTGAGAATAGAAATTAATTAGATCATTTTTGTTAGAGGGTTAAAAATAAACCCTAAAATCTTATTTGTTATTGTTATGTATTAATAAGATGTCGAAGAAAGGCAGAGATTTGTTTCTTTCAAATTCATGTGTACATTCCATGGTAGGTTAAACAATATTAAGTTTCTTTATTATGTCTAATAGATTTATATTCTGAAGACACAATAAAAGAATGTCATCTGTGTATCTTAGGTATGTGGAGTTTTAGGTATGATGTGTTTAAATGGACCAGACTCTAAAAATTCCATGAAAGAAAAGCAAGAACACTACTAATAGGTGATACAGTAAGTAAGCCGAATTTTTGCTCATACAAATCTTGTATTGAAAAAGTAGAAATGGTGGTTAGTAATTAGTTTACATAGTTGTATGTATAATTTTATAGATGTAGTTTTTCCTTGGATTTTTTGAGATTACATATATATATATATATATATATATATATATATATATATATATATAGTGTGTGTGTGTGTGTGTGTGTAAAATTTTCTGCATAAGCATAACATTATGTACAAACATAAAACCCTCATATAAAATGAAGATATAAAATATCTTACCTTCAAATTTACTACTGAAATAATATAGCAAGTAAAATGTTTATACCAAGATTGACAGTAAAGCACTTGTCAAAGCTATGGTTAACATATGATTTGAATGTCATTGTTACTAAGCCCGGTATTCATTTGGAAAGACCTGGTCATTAACAGGATGCCTAAAATCCAAGTATGGGACACTGATATTAGAGGAAGAAAAAATACTTAAGAGATGGAATGAATACATTGGAGAACTCTTCCTCGAAGAAAGAGAACAAACCCGCAATATACAGAAATATCAAAGGATCAGAAACATTAAAATCTGAAGTGAAATCAGCACTGGCCAAATTGTACAAAGCAGGACAAGACATAATTGTAAGAGATGTTGGCAGCATTAGATGATTTTCAACATTGACAAAATTACAGACATAGTAAATGAAATATACAACAGTGGTAATATACTGGAAGACCTAAGTAGATCCATTTTCATTAGTATTCATTATTGGCAGACACAATCTTAACATCTTACTATGAAAATGATAAGCAGACATAGAAAGGAAACTACAAGAATTCCTACAGAAGGTAGTTAAGGAAAGTGAGAAAAAAGAACGAATCAATCACAAAAAAAAGACAATGTATGGTTGTCAGCAAAAATAAACAAATCCAATGTTCAAATTACAAATTGTAATAACAATTTAAATATCTGGGAATTATATTAACAGAGGACAGAAAGTGGAACAATGATATCCAAGGCTGCATTGAGATAGAAAAGGTGTCTTCCAAAAGTTAAGCAACACATTAAGAAAAGAGTACTGAACTATTATTTACTATCAGTCCTCATATATGGCAGTGAATGCTGGACAATCTTCTCAGAGATGAAGAGACTTGAAGCAATGGAAATGTGGTTCTACAGAAGAATGCTAAGAATACCACTGGCTGAACATATGAGCAATGATAAAGTTTTAGAGAAAATGGAAACAAAAAGGACCACATACTTATCAAAAAGAGAGTTGAAATTTCTAGGGCATATAACAAGAAAAGAGTGCTTGTAAAATTTGGCACTCACAGGACATTGAGTGTAAGTGGGACAAAGGAAAACATGTAACCTAGCTACCAAGTTTGAGTAAATGGATGGCAGAACAAGGTTTAGGATAGAAAACAAAGACATTTATTAAGAGCTACAAAGAGCATGAAATTGTGGAGATCCATAATTGCCAAAATCCTGAAGGGACACAGCACATAGAAGAAAAAGAAGATTCTAAAAGTCTTTTGTACTAAAGAAAACTGAAAGAAGGTCAAAGCTGAATGCAATACTTATTCTATTAGTAATGCATACTTACATTCCTGACCACTGGCAATTCCATCACAAAGTGATTACAACACATAACCAATGCGTATATCCATTATGCCACTAAAGAATAATGTCTTTTCAAGTCTTAAACGACATGTTAGATGCTTTTTGACTCTTACTGCTTTGATTGATTTTTTTTTTGAGATGAGTAATTATTATACTTTTGATTTATTCAAGCAATTGTTTTTATCTTGAATGATATAGCTGTAGACTCTCCAGTCATCTTAAGGTGAGCATCTTTTTAGTTGAGAAGAGATCTTGTATTAGTTATAAACATTTTGATAGACTGAGG
>OZ010616.1:38300521-38540121 GCA_963932145.1 Acanthosepion lycidas | reverse complement strand
ATAAATATATGTACATACATACATATATATAAATATATGTACATACATACATATATATAAATATATGTACATACATACATATATATAAATATATGTACATACATACATATATATAAATATATGTACATACATACATATATATAAATATATGTACATACATACATATATATAAATATATGTACATACATACATATATATAAATATATGTACATACATACATATATATAAATATATGTACATACATACATATATATAAATATATGTACATACATACATATATATAAATATATGTACATACATACATATATATAAATATATGTACATACATACATATATATAAATATATGTACATACATACATATATATAAATATATGTACATACATACATATATATAAATATATATACATACATACATACATATATATAAATATATATACATACATACATATATATAAATATATATACATACATACATATATATAAATATATATACATACATACATATATATAAATATATATACATACATACATATATATAAATATATATATATATATATATATATACATACATACATATACATACATACATATACATATACATATATCTCCTGTTAATTTTCTCCACTGCCTTAACCGGGTATTGAACTCACACTCTTTCGGTTTGTCACAGGGTCTAACCAACGCCTTTATCCACTGTGCCATGTGTCCTTGAGAACCTCTGGTATGAATTTCTGGGTATTATAAACCTAATGTTTTCAGCAACCATTTTTACCAGTGCTCATATTGCAATTTTGCTGTTATCATTCCACGTTTTTACCAGAGCTCATATTGCAACTTTGTTATCATTGCTTTTCTCTGGCACTCCTTATTACTGGTTCCCATATTGTATTTATTTCTATGCTTGGTCGGCTCAGGAGATTTTTGTGGCCTAGCATATGTGCTGATTCCTTAAGTTTACGAATTTTCCAATGCTGTTCCCTATCTATGATCTCAACATGGGGGCAGTGATCTCCCTTCTCTCTCCATATGTGGTCAGCCACGCCTGATTTTTCTACTTCCCCTGGCGTTACAGCTTTCTGGTGTTTTTGAAGCCTTACCTTGAGGGTGGCAGCCTGTCTCTCCTTTATATTCCTTTCCGCACGGGATAGTATACACCCAGTCTTTACTCATGTTCTCCTGTATGGGGGGGTCTCACTCGAGAGAGATATCTGCGTAGTGTTGTCAAGCTCTTGAAGGTTGTCCTGATGTTACATGGAACGCAGATCCTTTGTATTTTCTCTGATAACCCCTTCACATAAGGCAGGCAGACTGTTTTCTGAGTGTTGTTGTCCTCCTCCTCCTCCTCTTGTACCTGCCTATCCCAGTTTTGGGAGGCTGCTGCTATGTACCCAGGGTAGTTGTTACGTTGTAGGGTACTACTTATACTGACCAATTCTTTATCTAACATCTCTGGGTCGCCACTTATGCTCAGTGTTGTAAGCAACGAACGATCCCTTTCTTTACGCTGTATGGATGGTGGGAGTTGAAATTGAGGTACTGTCCGGTGAATGTTGGTTTACGGTATACGGATGTCTTGAACCCATGCTCTGTTCGAGATATTAGTACATTCAGGAATGGGAGTGTGTTGTTACTCTCTTTTTCCATTGTGAACTGTATCAGATGTCTTATTGAGTTCACATGGTCCAGTAGAACCTGGACATCTTCCTGGTGTGGCCAGAGTATGAAGGTGTCATCTACGTACCATAACCATATAGTAGGCTTTAGCGATATAGATTCTAATGCCATTTCTTCAAAGTATTCCATGTATATATTAGCCATTGCTGGTGATAATGGCGAGCCCGTTGCTAAGCCCTCATCCTGTCGATATATGTGTGATCCCATTCCGAAGTGTGTTGTTTGTGTACAGAAAGTCAACATCTCCATCAGATTATCTATTGGAATACTGGTCCATTCTCCTAGGGAAGAATCAGATGTCAATTTGTCTAACTACTGAAAACATATGAAATTAAAAACTGTCTAATATTAAAGTCTTGTTCTACTAAGCACTTTTTACATAAAAATGAATATGCTAGAAATTCCTAAATATGCTTGTCTGGTTAAAGAGAGCATCATACCAAGATTTGATAATTTTATTGCATAAAATTATGCACAAGGGAATGTCAAAATTTTTTGGCTTGAAATTCCCAAAATCTGACAACCAAACATCATTTTTTTTTCAGAAATCTGTACACATATAAAAGTAAATTTGTAGAAAATAAAAGATTTAAAATGATTCTAGTAATATCTTTTCAAGGAAAAAAAAAGTGTAATTTAAGTATAGAAATATATATATAAAAATCATAAATTTATCAGGACTTTAATGATCATTTTTAACTAATATCCTTTGACAAAATTTTCCTCTTCAGACAAATTTCATCTTGTTGATTAAAATGCATCAGTAATAAAATAAGACAAAATATAAGAATAACACCAATTATGTATCTTAGAAAAAACAATAAAAGCTCACAAATAACAAAAAAAAAAAAAATTCTGTTTGTACATGGGCTCTATAATTGCAATAATTTGAATTTTTAATTGCTATATTCTTTTACTTTCCATATTTAAAACAAAAGTGATATTTTAATGTAAATTCTAGAATTTGAGCTTATATTTCCATTTTAGGAACAGACTATCAGTCAAGTGTTTACACAATATACAAAGCCTGTACACCATATAGCAATTTCTTAATAATTCTTTGGAGAAATTGAATGATTATAAAATGTGAAAGAGAATTTAAACCAAGTAAATGATAGTATTTTCAGCTTATTTTTTTCATGTAAAAAGATTTGCTGTTACTTGATCTCCAGTAAAAGCTAACTGATACTAATTATGTTAAAACAATGAATACAAACTGGATATTTAATTAATTTTATTTTTGTTTTGAAAAACAAAACAAGCTGGAAAAATGGAACAGAATCACAAGTGAAAAAAATGAGAATTTTATCTTGCCTCAAATATAAATCTAATAAGAAACATTAAATATTTTCATAATGCAAAAAAGTGACAAAACATATGTCAGTTTTTTGGTCATCCTAACTAGTTAAAAATTGTTTCTTACTGGTTATATCAACTATTCAGGAATTGACAATTTGGCTTATATTTGAAGATATAAAATATCTTTTTAGTTCATCTGCTATAAGACAATCATAAAAAAAACTATTAAGTTTATTTAATTGTAACTTGAGGCCAAAGTATTCATAACAAATTATAAACATTGCTTTTTTTAAATGATTTAAGATTTTATTATTCTAAGAATCTTTAATTTCTGAAGACCAATAAATGATTGGAATTGTTTTTGCTTATTTTAAACTTAAATTCAATACAAAGAATTCCATTTTTAGTACTAGAATATAACATTTTAATTTTGTTTAAAACATGTTGACATCCAAGATACCAATTTTCAAAGCTTTTATTAGAATTAATCTCTTGGAAGATTTATTTTTGAAGATGAGAGTGGAGCTTGCTTGTACAGTAATAATTAACATGTTAACTATAACCAGGAGCTTCACAATGAGGGGGCATTCTGCTAGACAATGCTATACTTAGTAATTATCGATATCCTGTGAGTAGAATAAACATAGCAAGGTATAGTGTCCAGTACACTTTAATTATCAAAAGAGCCACTGCTTAAAATCAAATTACTTTGATATTTCAGAAATTTATTTAATATTCTACAGACCAATAAAGAGTTTCTCACAAGTGATTCTATATACGATATACACAATTGGAAGATTCAAACTGTGCAACTTGAATGCATAAAAATATTTATATAGATTATCTTAATTGAGTTAAAATTTCAATATGAAAATTGCATTTGCAGAAATAAGTTTACTACCCATTTTGTTTATAAAATAAACAAAGTAAATCAGATGAAGATGCTGGCATTCCCAATTCAGAGGGAAAAAGTTATTTGACAGTACAGTTACCCACCCCAGCATCTTCTTAAAATGTACCTTTGCTTCTATGAACCTATCCACATGGCTAAAATATATTAAACTTTAATTTTGAAAAGTCTTAAGTTTTTGTTATCATTAAAATTTACTAGAAGTAAATCTAGCAAAACAGTACATTTTAGAGGAATGTAGTTTTCATCAAAGCTTACAAGACAAATACTGGAAAATTAATCTCAAAAAGGTTCAGTTGTGTAAATATAGATAAAATAAAAAAATCAGAAAGTCCAACACACAAAGAAATTGTAATATACTATTCTAGGATATAAGATAACCTGAATGATAGGCTAAGAACTGTTTTCAGTATCCCAATTCCTAATGGAAAAAAATAGAAAGAAATAATTAACATGACTAGAGATTTACAAATAAACAGTTTCACTAAAAAAAGCCAAAATTATAATATTGATTCTGTAATATTGATAATGTTTTGTCAGAATTATTGGCAAGAATAGAAAGCAACCTCACATAAAATTACTTGCAAGATTTAGAGACAGACACTTGCTTTATACAACAGAAAATTAACAAAATAAGATCTCATAAGAACTCTTTGAAGAATAAAAACAGTTACAAATGAAAGAAAAAATGAAAAAAAGAAAATGTGGGTTCAAACTATTATATATTTAACAATAAAACAAAGCAAAAGTTGTAAAATTACTTGAAGGGTTAATAGGTTATCTATTTTACAATATATATTTTTAAATCAAGGCAAAAAGTTAAACCCTAACAGCATTAAAAACAAGAGTTTACACAATCATGATTAAAATAAACACTAAGAACATTGTTTCCCTTTACATCTTTAAAACTGTAAAAGTTTTCTTGAAAAAAAAAAAAAAAAAAAAAAACATATGGTTATCTATATTAAGCTTCCACAATAAAGACATATTTAGAGATTTCTTTTTATTTATAACCTTGTTTTTGTACACTAACTGTGTGACCTTATTAAAATAAACAATCTAAAGTATAACTAACAGAAGTATAGTTTTTAAAGAAAAGCAAAAAACTGGTTTAAAGTTTGATTCTATTTCTGGCTATAAATAAAACAAATTAGTTATTTGAATTTAAAAACACACATACACAATACTTCACTGTTTTAATGTATTTGATGAAGTTAATTGCGAAATTTAATTATAAAATTATCCTACTATCAGAACTATCAAAATGATTATAAAATGAAATATAAATAAAAAATCTATAAGCAGCATTAACAGACAAAACCTTGAGATATATCATGTCCAAATGTAATTGCTGTTCAAGTACAACCAGCTTTCATTCTTCCTCCAAATAATTATCAAGATTTGATGTTATGTCATCATTAACAGAAACATTTGTTAAATTATAATAAAATAATTTCAACTACATATCAATATATACTTTCAGAATTTGTTATATCAATGTCATTACAACTAATGTAGATTCTACTAGTGACACAAGTTATATAAACAGCTTGTGTGTATACTGTATGACAGATTAAAACATATTTTTACTCTTAATTGATATAACTGAACATGGATCATTTAAACACAATAATATCTAAAATCTAAATTTACTGAAATCTAAGAACAGTATCTCATTCTCAAAACATCAATGCAGTTTGATTAATACTATTTAGAATAGATTTTATCCACCTGCTCAACATTTTACTATACCACCACCAATTTTCTAAAAAAATTAACATACTATGATAAAAAAACAACCCAAACTTAAGTTTTTATCATCAAAATCTATTAAGAGGAAAGACCAACAATATTTTGATTAAAAACCGTTTTTTTTTCTTTTGTGTCAGACCAGTGGCCAAAGATTAGTATAGGGAATTTTAGTATCTTTTTGTGGTGAAAAACATTGATTTGGAAATTCTTGCAAAAATCAAATAATTCTCAGGTTTTAATGAAACTTTCAAAACTTATTCACAAATGAATGAGATTGTGTTATATATATATATATATATATATAATTTTAGTATTAATGTTTCTTTTTTTTTTTCATCTGTTACCTCCTCCAAACTTATTTAATTTTATGAAATTTCAAGAAATTAAATTTAATGCCACTTAATTTATTTTTTGTAAAACACGAACAGTACCGAAAATCTGCACTGAATCAAATAAAGTTCAAAGTATCTACATGACTATATTTGATGAAGTTAATTGCGAAATTTACTATACATCTCAGATAATATTTGAAATTCTTATTCCACAAGTTAAATTAGTATGTCCACTCTTGTTTTTATAACTAATTAAGACACATTTTTATATTAGTTAAAAGCAAAACTCATTGGAAAATTTAAATCATTTTTTTTTTTTTTGTAAAACAGGAACACCAATTACCAAAAATCTGCTCTGAATTGTAAAATAAAAAAATTCAATAAAACTAAGACATTATTTAATTAGAAAAAACTTATAATTGCTTTTATTGTCTTAAGACAAAAATTATTTCTGATGAATAATAAATTTTTACAAGAATTGTTTTTTAATATTTTAATTAAAATAATTTATAAAGTTTTAAATCTTTTAAATATCTGTATTACTTTGTCCTGGTTAGGTAATATTGTTATTAAGTAAAACTATATTTGCTAATCATAAATGGAAAAGCTTAGTACAATTCAGTGACCTAATATTTTAAAAAGAATTTTGAATTTATTTTATGTGTATAAATGTACCAATATATATATTGTAAATATGGACAATATTACACAATATTATCAGTAAAAAAAAAAGTGTAATAACTATAGTAAATTTAAAGCTAAAGTACCTAAAATTTAATAAAACATATTTTCCTAAATTTTAAAGATTACTGGGTAGTTCAAAATTATATTAAAAAAAAAGTGTGCATTATATTCCACAAGTAAATTGCACAGATATATCCACAATAAAAAAAAAAAAAAAAAAAAAAAATTAGATAAGCTTCCATCTGTCATCCAAGCTGTCAACACCTACAAAATCAACTACTGTTGTGTAAAAAAATGCATTTCTGCAATATAATAAACTTAAAGTAATATTTGTTTCAAATCAGATTAACTAAACTTTAAATCAGCTAATATTCCTCAAATAAAGTTTCAGAAAAGTATATTTTATTTTTGAAAGATGGGTTTCAAATTGTTATAGTGAAAAACCCATGTCTAATCAGTTTGATTTTGGTGAATGGTAACATAGCCAATATTTTTTTTTAATCATTTCACCCCAAGCAAGGTGATAATACCACTAAGATGCAATGTGTTACTGAGAGTGAAAGAAAATGAGATGTTAGTGAAGAAACAAGTCAATATAAAAACAGAATTCAAGAAGATAGAAGTTATAGGTTTCCTATAAGTTATTACATTCAATTAATTCATTTTAATTTAGTGTGTATCTTTTAATGTACACATTAGCTGAACTAATCAAGGGATTTCTCAGAAAATATTTGAAATTCTTATTCCGTAAGTTAAATTAGTACATTCACTATTGTTTTTAGAACTGATTAAGACACTACATTCTCGGGTATATAGTTGATCAATCTGCAATTTTTTTTCTCTTGTATATGGTTATAAATCAAAAGATTCCTAAAGAAAAAGGTTATCCAAAAATCAGTTTGGAGAGAAAAAAAATTAAAATAACCTGTATTATATTGGTTACCTGGGGAAATAAAATATCAGTTCATCTGATAAGCAAGATCAAATTTGGGGCCAGGAGAGTTTGAATTTTTAAAGATTCATGTTTAATTAGAATTTATTTGTTAACAGGTGTTCTGTCATTATCTTTGTTTCAATGAATTTCAAGCTTCATAAAACAGTTTTTGTAAAAGTCTTTTAGTTTGGAAGAAAAAGAAGTAGAGAAGATAGTTTCCAATTCTTTGTATCGAACAAGATCTGAAGAATGAGGATTTTGAGTCACCTGACCCTACTATATTCTCACAGTAAAGGTTTTCAATATTTTCACAAATATTCCTTGCTGTATGGGGTCTATGCTTTATCATGATGGAACACATTTGTGATAAATCAATTCAATCATCTTTTACTTCAAAGATGTGTTTAATTACTTCTTTGAATAGATATCTGTTGTGACCATAACATTGAACTACACTAGCAATCACAAACACTTTCAGCAAATATTTCCTTGGATGGAAGTTCATTTTGTATTGTACTGGTTTGCTTTCACTATATCTTTTTTTTTTTTTTTTTTTTTTTTTAATATTTGGTTGAGCTAGCTGGGACATTCATGAGTGTGCTATGCCAAAGCTGGTCAATGCAGGTGGTTGTTGGGTGACAAACCCGTCTTGCTCCACAGCTGAGTGTCCAGAGTAGTAGATCACTAGAGAGTTCTTGTTTTGCTTGCTAGTAATGTCCTGTAAAGATTCTTCTCCATTTGTATAAAATTGTAGAATGATCAGGGATGGGTTCAAAGAGATGTGATTTAGTTGGATGTTGTCTCCAGAGATGTTAAGTATAGCTCTCAGCATCCAAATGTACATTCCAACAAGTTTATGCTCAAGGGTTTTAGTTAATGTCCAAGCAGTTGCAACATGCATTAACACCACCCTCTACAGTGGCTCAAAAGAATCAGCTGAAGGTTGCCTGGTAAATCAAATTTCCAGATTACATGCATTTTATTCAAGGAGGTCCAGACTTCACATCTTTTTCCATAGAATTTATCTTGCTTTCTAAGTATGTAAAAGATTGGACTGATTTTACCAATTCATCTAGAACAGTTTGTATTGAACGTTGCTGGTTGAAGACTATGAATTTAGTTTTAGAGGCATTGACAGAGTCCAGCATTGTTGGCAGTATTTTCTAGATGATGCAAGAGAACTGTGGCATTGACAGTGATATCTGCAGTGATAGCTAGGTCATCAGCATAGTTGACATCTGTCAACTTTTTTGCAGTATATTAGAGAATCTTGGTGATAAAGTAAAACCTAAATGATGTTTGCGAGGGAAGTTCTAAATACATAGTCATGGGCGATTAAAAAAGGTGCAAGGGTGTTACCATGAAGGACCCCTACTTTAATGTTGAAGAAACTAATGTCTCCATCTGAGGATCTGACCAAAGATTTGGTATTTTTGTACAGCATCATTATGGCAGTTACTGTTTCAAGATTGGGGGGTGCTATGTGCCAGAAGGATCTTCTCCATTTTTTTCCTATGTAGAGAATCAAAAGCTTTAAAAAAAATTTACAAAAAGGTGGCTTGTAGATTTAACAGTTGATCTATTTTTTGAAGATCATTTTAATTTTTGGGAGCACCTTCTCTATTTCCAACTGTATTCTGTTAAGAAGCATTAAATTGTAAGTTTTTGCCACAATAGAGGAAAGTGTGATTCCTCTATAATTTTTTTGCTAATCCTAGATCTCCTTTCTTTAGAAAAGGAAGTATTCAGCCTTCTGCCCATCTTTTTATGAATTGTCCATTATATGTGGCATTACAGTGTTGGAGTAGAATATCATTGAAATCCCGAATATTATCAAATCCCACTGTTTTCTTATTTTTGGTGTTTTTTTTTAAAAGCCGTTTCAAGTTCTGCATCCATAAAGTTTCCAGGTTTAATGTCAAGAGGCTGTTCAATGATTTTCCTTGACTTTAGTATCTAAAATGTCAGGTATTTTCTCAAGAGAGTTTTAGACTCTTGTTATTTATTCAGTCTTTCAGCCTGACTATTGGCCTTTAACTTGGATTTATTTGTTGATTTTTTGCCACTGGATCTTGTTGACAGTTTTCCAAGCAAGAGCAGATTGTTTGTTGGTAGCAGTAGAATTGATCAGCTGAATATTTTTCTGGATAAATTCAGCTCGTTAATCATCATAAGAACTCTTGGATTTAGCAAGCACTTCCTTGAAGAATTGGATAGATTTACAAGTATATCTACAGACCATCATATTGCTTCTTCCACTATCTAACCTAGCCTTACATCCATTAAGAAAAAGCAGTCTGCATTCTCACCATATGACTGGTCTCTTCTAACAACAAACAGTCATCTCAAAGACCAGTATATGATTGCTGTCAAGAATAAGTTTGAAACACTATAAGCAGATATGAAGGAATCATCTCCTGATACAGCCAACAATAATTTTGTTACTTCTTAGGAAAAGACTGCAGCAGATGTCATACCCATAAAACATAAACATCAGAGACTTAGGAATCAAATAGCATTGAATTAAAAAAGGCTAATGTGAAGTAAAAAGCTGACATAAGAAATTCAAATCCATCCGTTTATCTTTGGTTTCTATCAAATGAGTGATCCATTTTCTAAATTGTAGCAGATGACTGAATTCTTAAATGTCTTGAGATCAGTTTTCAAGTTATTAGCTAAGCAGCTCATAATAAATTGTTAAATATCTTGTATTCAGTTTGAGACTTTTTCAACAATAACACCAATTTTTTTTTTTTTTTAAAATCACACAAATCAAAAGCATGTAATTATTCAACTCAACAAGATCATCTATTTGTGGGACATCTCTTAAGCTGAAATCATTTTTTCTAAACTTTTCAAATCATTTTTAATAATTTCTAATTTAAAGAATAGTTATTCTCTAATCACTATGCTGCAATATTAATTCCTTTTCTAAACTCTGAATACAATATTTTATTTGCTCCACAAATCCAAATATCTTTTAGAGAGGTGAGTTAGAGACCAATTTAATTAAACTGATAGTGTAATTTACTTTATTTGTAATTGTATGAACAAGTTACAAGCAAGTATTGTTATCAGGTGTTTTAAAATAGTGAGCATATTAGTTTTAAATACTTACTTATGGGGTGACATGGTAGATATGGGTGAATGACTTGCTAAAACAGCCAAATACAATCAACTGCCTGTCAGCGACTAGTTATATTCGGCAATGGAGCAGGAGACATGAAGTAGATTCATGCCTTTTCCAAAAATATTAGCGACAAGTCACTGCAAACAGCTTCAGCAAATCTTTATGTATGTTTGCCAATTCAGTTTTTTGAGCTAGCGATCATTACAACACTCCACTATCTATATCAAATAAAATTTATGATTCTTCTAGAATTAGTATGTATACTGTCATTACTCAGCAATAGGATGTTCTGTTTTTTTATTTTTCCTTGCTCATATCTATTGAGCAATGAATTTTAAACTGTACTTGCTTGTGCACTCCTTTGTCAAAATCAAGCACTGACCATATTTGGTAGTGGTTCAATGCACTTATTTTACAATATATACATCTATGGCTTTAACAATGCAACTATCATAATCCATAGTCTTAATTGTAAATACAAATGAAGCCAAGCAATTTTTCTAGTCTTATTTTAACCAAGTCTATTTGCAATCCTATTCAACAATCCTCGAGAAAAAGAATTGTATTGCAACAATATGGTAGGAGGGTTTATCTACTTTCCTCTTTTCCTGTTTGTCCAAGATCATTTCCTTGCAACATACAACTTTTATAGCCTTATCAGCACCACAGTACTTCTTCCAACCAGTCTGTATTGAGTTACATTTAGCTTTCTGCTAAGTGTTTCACTAAAATGACATTTTCATACTTGTTTTATCAAGACTGCAATTCACAACTTATTTAACACATAAATATTGTATAACATTCTAGTTTTTTTGTTTTTAAATACTTCTCATTAATTCATTAGATGTAAAAGTTTATAGCATTTGTTTTGAATTTCACAGAAAAAAATGTTAAGTTTACAGCAGATACACATCTTATATCCAAGAAATGCAGAAAAGTGTTCAACTGAATATTTTATTGGCCCTCTATAAAAGATGCCTTTAAAGACAAGTTTTGCTGCTACTGCCTGACCAGTTAAGTTTGCTATAGTAGAAAGATTTACTCAATGGCACAATACCCATTCTTCAACTATTGTGGTATGCCAGTAACTACACATTATCAAGATATGTAAGAGTGTGTTAGGACAAGTTGAAGAAATTAATTTATGTCTTTAGAAAAAAGACTCAAGTATCAAGTGAACCATAAATAATATCAGCTGAATTTCGAGATTTTATAGAGGGTGCAGGATAAATACCTCCCACATAATGTTAAAACTAATTGAATGTTTCACCATTATATGGGGATGGGAGATTTTTGCCACACCCTGTATAAACACACAGAATGGCACTATAGTAGTGAGAAAAAAAGCTGTTACACTAATTTTACCAAAATTAAAAAATACATAATCTTACTGACTATAGGAATAGCTATATAACAAAAACAAATGATATGCAAGGGTACAAATATCCAAAGAAATAATGCTAATAGTTATTTAAAATCATTTGAGAAGTTTTCAACATTTCCTTTATTATGAAATGTTAAGAAAAATAAGAAAATAAAAACACTGATCCTTAAATTTATTTTTTGCATGTATTTTTATCAATGCAATTATATATACATTACATTTGATATTCAACTGCAAAAATTCTACAACTAAAACATCTTTTTTGTACTTTATATGATTTCATATTGTATCATCATTTTGACATTAATACCCAATAACCTGAAATTCAAATTGGTGATTTACTTTATA
Source organism: Acanthosepion lycidas (assembly GCA_963932145.1). Lineage (NCBI taxonomy): Eukaryota > Metazoa > Mollusca > Cephalopoda > Sepiida > Sepiidae > Acanthosepion > Acanthosepion lycidas. The sequence goes on along the minus strand of OZ010616.1, from coordinate 38,527,673 downwards.
AAATGCCTAGATATTTCAGAGTTTGATTTATAAAATTTTGAATATTACATTTAAGCAAAGTATCAGAAAATAACTTATCTATTTGGAAAATTCAGAAAAAAGTAAATAGAAGTAAAATAAAGTGTCCCAAATATGGAACAGTAGAGAGCTTATATTATTTTCATTTTACATGTCTGAAGCCAAAGTTTGAAATTTATAAAATTTATATTTACTTTAAGAAAACAAACAAAAAAGCATCAGAAATTTAATTTTAGTGGAAGACCTAAAAACATTTCTGAACTGCTTATAAAAGGCTAAGAGATAAATATCATACAATTAAAAAAAACATCATGAGAAAATACCATCAGGAAAAAGTAGTAATGCTTTTAATAGTTTCCATTCCATTATGGATTTGATTTTTTATTTAGAATAATTCTGACATTTTACAAAATAGAAGCAAGTCTGAAACCTCAAAAATACAAAATCTAAGAGTTTTTGTTCTACACCACAAAGTGAAACATTTTTCTTGTAAATAGATTATGTCTGTAGAGAACTATGTTTTTTTTTTTAATTCTATCAAGTACCTTTGTCAAGTCAACCTAGAAAGCCAATATATCAGTATTGAAGAGCACTTACAACACTCACTATGCACTAGTAATACAATGCAGAATAAATAATGTAAACAGAGGCTACATAATAATTCAATTACCCATTTATTCAAATCCATTAGCTTCAAGAAATATATATTTTGGACCTGTTTGATGGCCTAAAGTTGTATTTCACCAGCATGAGTTAAGTTCAGAATTTCAAATATTGGTTTTTCAAGTAAGCAAGACCTCCCCATTTAAGAGATTAGTGGAACAAAATCTTTCTTCTCAATATCAACTTAAACCAGACTAAGCTTAGCTTAGTAAAATATAAGTACACATTTGTTGACCTGTCAGACACCAGATTAATTAGCTTTAGCCTAAGCAAGTTACCTATCAGGGGATGAGCTAGTTCAAGCAACCTTAAATGGCAATGCAAGTCAGAATCCTTTCTAGAAAACTGTGTTAAAAATGCAAGATTACAGACAGTGTTCTTAAGCTTTTTCACATTATGCAAGTAATGAGCATTACCAACCAAACATTAAATATTCCTTGGACCTTTCACTAGCAACTGATCCTAACACCCAGTGTATTATATTCAGAAATTATAATGCAGCTTATGTTAAGACAATCAGAAAAATCAATTGCTTTCATTGACCTGTACAGACAGGTTTTTCTTCATTCTACAATGAGCTCTTTTATTACATGCATTACAAGTAGTACACTTTATCAAGCATCCAGAAATACAGGTGTTTAAGAGAAGAATTCAATGACATACAAATCTCATTATTATGACCATTATCAATTGATCTTTAGTTGCTTTAATAGCATTTTCCATTTAAGTTTGCATTCCATTACCTACAGACTACATTACTTTTATATTTAAAACTGAATTTACACAAAGTAAGCAACTATTGTGTGATAGTTGTAGCTGCTTTGGAGAGTAAACATTTCAAATGAATAACTATACACTAAATTGTTATATATTTTTTATTACTTAACAAGTCTCACCTTTTTATAATCATTGGAGTTGTTTCTTTATACATTAAATTGCAGAAAATTTGGAATTATGTAGACTGACATAATGAAACAAGAATTGTCAAAAGACAGGAGTTTTTAATATTTTAATTCTTGCAGCTCTTAAAAAAAACTGACTGCTCTTTATTTTTTCATCAATAGTCTGAAGGAAATAAAAAAAAATTGTAAATAAATAAAATCCTTTGTTATAGTGATACTCATGAAAAAAGAATAGTATTTTGTGTCTGCAATGAGTCATTTATCATCACTTAAACATTTTTGTAATAGGAATAAAACTAAAAGGAAAGAAGTGTGTGTGTATGGTGAAGTTATGAGGGCCAACTATGAGTTGATAGATTGGAAAGTGAAAGTGTACATTTCTTCATTTTAGAATACAGATTGACTAACTAGTGATTTAGCTGGTCTGCAATACCAAGTTTATATTTCAACAAAGTTGACAATGATAAAACAAAGAAAAACAACAAGCACAATGTGTCTGCTTTTGAGTTTTGATCTTATTGACACTTCGTACATTTAAAAATACTAAAATTATACACTAGTGACTACAGTAATTCACTTAATTCAAATACAATAATTATTGCAATATAACTATATAAATTCATGAGATTTATTTTTTAACGCTTATATGCCTAAATTTTTTGTTATAAAAATGGGGGAAAAAGCAATTTAAAGCATAAAGACAAGAAGACTGGTTCGTTAAAAAATCATTTTTAACTTAAATCTTGTCTTTATGCTTTATTGTTTTTTAACTTAAATCAATTCAGGTACCTTTTTTATTTAACTTGACCTTTCGGGTTTTAGGTTTAGTTTAGTGAAAGAAACTATTTGGACTAAATCATTTAGGGTCTTAATTAAATTTAAATTGCCTTTGCTAACAGTTTTTACTACACAAAAGAAAGGGAACATACAGGGATTGGCTTATGAAGGAAAAGTCAACAGCTAGAAAATTTAAATTTAGGATTGGTACGATCATCTGCGTGTGCATATACGCCGTTTCCGACATATGATTGCCTTGATTTATTATATTTTTATTTAAAAAAAATAAAAAAAAGAGACTTACAGTCACTGATAAAGAAAAAAAAAACAATCATTTGTATTTTTAATTTATTTTACATTTCTTATGCGAATTATTTCTTAATTGCTAAAAAAACTAAGCCGGGAGCGACAAGATTTGGTAGTATTTAGACACGATGGTTTCTAATTTAATTGGAAACATAATTAATACCGATTATTTGTCATCAACGAAGGTGAAAATACATTCAACTCTAAATTTGGCTATTAGAGAAAAAATACGATCAATACATTTTTTTTAATCAATAGTAGGTGTTAATGATAGAGTTGATGTAAAAAAAAATTGTAAAGTGAAGAGAAATGATTTTTATGTCAATATTGACGAAGGAAATGGATAGTGATTGTTTTTCATTTCACTCGGGCAACAAGGATAACGACACTTGTCTGTTTTATTTATTTATTTAGAGTTTAAATAAATAAATAAAACAGACAAGGAAAACATGTGAGAAACAAAAAAAAGTTTACACATCGCATTGCTCTACTTCCCAGCTGATAAAGCATTTCAAGTTAAAAACCCGACGACCGTTCGTTACATAAGGGTAAAAAGCAATTGTTTGGAAAAAAAAAAAAAGAGATAAAGAAACTAGTGTGTGTGTGTGTGTGTGTGTGTGTATAATGCTTATTCTTTTACGTGTGTGTGTATGTAGTTTTGCCAGCAAGGGTAGAAACAGGCACATGTCGACGATAATAGCGATAAAATAAAAGAAAGAACATTCTGAACCAACCACTAAGTACACACCCACACGACAGTCGATACTAGGCAGATAGATACAATACAGAAAAGAAAATATAGAATAATAGGAGATTAAAAATAGAAACTGATTAATTAAAGAATTCACAATAAAAAAATTATTGAATAATATTATAATATAATAATAGCAATAGCATATTTAATTCAATATCAGTGTCCCATGACACTAAAACACGTGTGCAAATTAGGTTGCTACAGAGAAAATATGAACAATATCATTTTTTATTGTTGAAAAAATGAAAATTAAGATAATATTTTTAGTAGATATTAGTTTTACTTTTACTGGATCTTATCAAATTAATTACAATTTATAAATTTTTATTCAATAATGTATCGTTTGGTTGGTTGGTTATAAGAACAGCCTCCCAAATTATAAATAAAACTGCTATCAGAAAAAAAAAAATCATGTTAACACAACACTACAGTTAAAGGAACAAAACAAAAGTAAACCAAAACAACAACAAAAAGTATTCGAGGTATAAATTCAGACTCAGACAGAATGAATAAAAAAACATTTATATTTTTTACTTTACTAAGCGTAATACTGGACTGGACAGTTAATTGGTACACTATTGTTAAAAGCACTTGTCAAAATTTATGTTGACAATATGTTTAGTTTGCAAGACAAAAGCTGTGGCTTAAGTTAAAATAACAAATGTTAATGACAATATAATCTTATCTTAAAAACATTTCTTTCGAGGTTGTAAAGATAAAATTGTGAGCGTTAAACGTTAAATTAATACATAACGAGTTTTTCTATATTCCATTTTCAAGAATAGGCAATGTTAAAGTTTTCGAAACCTGAGGCAAAGCAAAAATATATTTTTTTTTACTTTAACTTAGTATTGATGACACGTTAACAATTTTTTTAGTAATATGTTATTACTAAAGTAAAAAAGTAGTAAATAAAAAAGTTATTAAGTTTGAAATAAATTTTTATCTTCAATGTTAAAATTATTGAAATATTTTAAAAGATAGTATAGCGCCAACGAAAGGACAAAGAAAACTAAATCGAAAGTATAAGTTTTAAGTTAAAATAAAAAGTTTGTTATTAAAAAAATAGCTTTATAAAATAAAAAAGTGCTTATTTCTGAATGTTAAAGTTTAAAAATGTACATAACGCTGAAGAAAAAAAATAATATCCAGACAAAAAAGCGTTGTGTTTTAGTTTTTAGTTTAATTCGAGTTTGATGAGCGAGAAAAAAATTACAAAAGAGTAAAAACTAAATAGGATGTCATGTGCGGTAGAAAGACAAATTTAATTTACAAATATTGGAAAAAAAAAAAAAAAAAGGGCGAACTGAGTAATAAATTAGAGAAAGTTTGTTTACACACACAGATTGGATTGTGTCCGTCTTAAAATAAGAGTTTTACAATTAAAAAAAAAAAAAAAAATGATACAAATTAATCTTATTCTTAACTTTAATTTTTTTTAATATTTTCCAAAAATTAAAAAAAGGAATATCACATGCTAATTTAATAAAATAAATTGTTTAGTTTTCGTTTTAAGTCAAAAACGATCTGCACAAGGAGAAATGCTGTGAAAATGCGTTAAATTGAAAAATCATTAAACTAAACAGAATCATTTAACAAAAATTCAATTTCACAAATAAAATAAATAAAATAAAGTGTAGTATCTGTTCAAGTCAGGGGGCTGATTGTCAACAATTAAAAGTAAATAATGAATAAATAAATGATTAAAAAGCACAAAGGTCTTTATGATTTTCATTCTTAATGTTAAATCCTAAGTTGACGATTTTTATTTAAAATTTCCCGTACTAAGAAAGAAAAAAAAACAAGCAATGACAGATCGTCTTCATCGAAAAGAAGGACTCAAGAAGTACTCTCTGTTCTGTTTCAATATTAATAAACGAATATACCAGCGTATATATTTATATAAAGTATACAGGTACATTTTTAAAAACACAAATACATTTTTTACTAGGAAATAAATACGTTAGCGGCCTTACACATTTTTGAAAAAGAGGGAAACACGTTTGAACATTCAAAAAAATGATACGAAGAAAAATTAACAGCAACACAAATCTTCAAACAGTAATAGCAAATAAAACTACTTACAAAATTATTCTTTTTGGGCATCATGTCCTTTTTTTTTTTTTAAACAAAAGGAAAAAAATTAAAACGAGGATACACAGGCCCACACCAGACTATTTCTACGATTTTCCTTCCGCCATTATCAGAAGACCAATCACTGCTCTACTTTCGTCTGACCAATAGAAATAAAGATACGATATCAGAAATTGTAAGAAATTAAGAGAAAAGAAATCAGAATTAAAAATTAGCAATACTTCATCATATAATAATAAAATCCAAAATTTTATACGAATACAGTTAATATAATTAAATGCATAATGTTTTCTTAATAAATTTATATATATGTATATGTATATCTATCTATCTATCTATCTATCTATCTATCTATCTATCTATATATATATATATATATATATATATATATATATATATATATATATATATATGCTAAAAATAAGAGAGAAACCGCAAACGTTTTTGGTTGTAATGTGGATTTTTAAAAAAATATATATATTATGCTTAATTTTCCATAATTTTGCAACATGGGATTCGGCTCTCACAACCTTCTTCAGGCAAAGAGTGGATATTTCCACATAGTATTAAAATGAATTCATTTTCCTTATGTTTTTCATTGTTAAACATTCTCTCTTTTGTGTGGTATTGACACAAATGTTTTTCTTGGACTGGCAGTGAGAAAGTTCTTCTTGAAGGGTAATAAAACAATTAAGATTGGTCTGAGAAAGGGTGAGGAAAGATATCTGTATTCTTATCATTTAATGACCCCTGTGTGTTCTTAGATCTATTTCCATTTTTTTGTATTGTGTGTTTTTGTTAGTATGCGTACGTATATGTATATTCCCTCTCCATAATACATACTGTCTTATTATAAGAAATTACTATACACATATATAGATATATATAGATACATACATATATACACATACACACACTTCCTATGTTGTGTAGGGTTCATGTGTGTGCTTGAGAGTAGTCTATTTGTTTTTACTAGTATGTGTTTATATATTCGTGCTCCACAGATACCTGTATGTCAGTGTGCATGCATACATGTGAATGCTTCAACCTCTGTATTTGGCCATTATATGTGGATGTTGCATGTTTTTGTGTGTGGGGTTATGATCTATTTAGTGCTGGTTTAAATTTGTTTATAAAGTTTTTTTCTTGTATTTGTAGGTAAGAATAATTGTCTGATATACTGGCATTATTTTAAATTCACCATGGTTACATTTATAGATGTGTTGTGATACAAAAAGTTTTCTGTTGTCTGGTAATTTGATGTTGCTTTTGTGGAGGGAAACTGTTGTTTAGATGTTGGCTGATGCCTATACATGACTTCTTGCATTTTGTGCATTTCAGTGCATAAATCACATTTTTGGAGTTGCAGTTTAAATTTTTATTTATTATGAATGCTGTTTTGGGATTTCCAAATGTGCAGGAGTTTCCTTCTATAATAATGTCACAAACCCCACATCTTTTTTGTTGCATTTTGTGACTCCCTGTGTTGTGTGTTGGTTAAATTTGGATGAGGTTAATATATGTTTCAGGTTTTCAGACTGTCATTTGCCTTTAATTATTTTGGTTGTTTTTAGTATATTTTTCAGTTTGTCATTCTTGCTAAGTAGGTGTAAATTTTTTGTAATTTCTGTAAATAGTTCTGAAGTGTTCTTGTTGTATGTTGAGATGTATGCTAGAGTTTGTTCGACATTATGTTTCTTTGGATTTTGTAGGAATTTTTTGTAAATTCAAAACTTTTGTTTATTAGTGTTGTGGGTTAGCCTCAATTTTTAGAGTTCTAGGTACTTCTTTTCTCCACTAAAGAATTCATTATCGATAGTAGAGACCTAATTCTAAACAATAACACCATTGAATTTGACAACAAAAACTATATCCATGCTCTAGGTACTGCAATACAGATATTTTTTCCTCGCCCTTTCTCAAGCCAAGCTTAATTGTTTTATTACTCTTCAAGAAGAACTTTCTCACTGCCAGTCCAAGGAAGACATTTGTGTCATTCCAACAAAAAAAAGAGAATGTTTAACATCGAAAAACATAAGGAAAATAAATTCATTTTAATAATATGTGGAAATATCTACTCTTTGCCTGAAGAAGGTTGTGAGACCCGAAATGCGTGTTGCAATATTATGGAAAATAAAGCATAATATATATTTTTTTTTTTAAATCCATGTTACAACCAAAACTGTTTGCAGTTTCTCCCTTATTTTTAATATATACACTTTTCTTTCATCTATTATCAGAGTGAGAAATGCAATTGTAGAACATATACATGTTTCACAGACTACACAAAAGCATTTGATAAGTTATGGCAGAAAGATGTATTTGAACTGCTAGGAAAACTTTATTTGAAAAATAGATTAATCCAGAATATTTACAGGAAGTATGTAGTGAGTGCAAAATAATAATAACTCCCTTCAAAGTTGGGTGAGTTGAGGAAGAAGAGGGAAAATAAATTGCAAGCCTATGTGAAATTCTTTTTGGACAATTTTGTAAAATTACTCACCTGTTATATTATTGGTCTCTAACCAGCACATGGCACTTCAAAGAATTTTCTCTCAACAATCCAAGAAAGTTAAGTATTTCAAACTATCTCTGTTCATCTACTTTTGAAAGTATGCAAACCATATAACCCTTTAGTGAGCAACAAACTATCTTATTTTTGTTTTAAATATTTTTTAATATTATTTTGTGTCAGATCATTTAATTTGCTGTATGAAACTTTCCTCTTCATGACAATACATTAAAACTATGGATTTTAAGAATTCTGATTTCTTTTCCTTAAATGAACTACTGACACTACTTTCAAGCACATAAATTCATGAATAATTTCCTTTTCTTATTTTGTTAAAATTATGCATGTTTCCTCATCTTTATCAACTTTCATTAATCTTAGTGTGGGTAAAACAATTGTTCATTTTAACCACTAAGCCCCATGCTGCTTTGAATAAACTATTTGTATATACATAGAAAAAGAATTGAACATGTATCTAAAAATAGAAAAAAGTGTAAGAAATGTCTTCTCACCAGATTTATTTAACCATAAGTTCTTTTAGGATCAACTTACTGAAGTTGATCCTAAAAGAACTTAAAGTCCTACCCTAATTAATAACATAAGATATTCAGATCACACTGTAAAGAAAGAAAGAAAAATGCAAGTACTCCTAGAGTAAGAATGAAGAATGCTATGGTCATTAGCAAGAGTGATAGCCCAAGATGTAAGCTATGAAATGGAGACATCAAAATCAAGCAAATACAGAAACATAACTATCTGGGAAGTCTTATAACAGATGATGGAAAATGTGATACATGAAATGTGAAGGCATATTGGGATGGTAAAAGATGCCTTCCAAGAATTAAACAAAGTATTAAGAAAAAAAAAATTCCATTAGAAACAAAAAAAAACATGCTGAATTGCTAGGTAATACCAACCCTCCATATAGGAGGGTTGGTATTAGTAAATGCTGGACAATTTCCTCATGGATGAAGAATAGGCTTGAGACCAAAGAGACATGGTTCTATAGAAGAATGCTGAGAATTTTTAGAGCACTTAATGAGGAAAGAGGGCTTGAAGAATTTGGCACTCACAGGACATAATGAAGGTAAAGGGGACAAAGAGAAACAGTGAGTAACCAATCAAATAAGCTTGTGTAAATAGATGGCAAAACAAGGAATGGGAGGAGTAATAAGGAAACAAACATTGCTAAGAGCTTCTTTTAATCATTTCACCTCAAGCAAGGTAATAAAGCCACTAAGATGCAAGGGGTTACTAAATGTGAAAGAATCTAAGAAAAAAGATTATTAAGGAGAAGGGACAATAAAGGAACAGGTATTAAGAAGACAGAAGTTAACACCTGATATTGCATTTAAATTTTTGAAAATCAAAGTTGACTGGAGAGTAAACAGCCAGTTTTACAAGCAAGAAGTGCGAGAGAAGAAACTGTTAGCATAGAACTTACAGTTACATCTAGCTATTTCAACTGTAAAATGATGTGACCTAGCTGCCAATCTATGCTTAAATCTGTGCTTAAATCCATAAAGCTGATATACGAAAGATACACATCAGAATAATTACCATGAAAATATTTATAGAAATGGTACAGGAAAAACTACATTACAACAATGGGAAAGCAACTGAAGCTAAGATGTCAGGACTGATAACAGTACAGATTCTTCTTTGAATTTTGAAAAAATGCTACAAAGGATAAGAAGTTGTGGAAAGCCATGATTGCCTACATTCTGAAGGGTCATGGTACATAGAAAATATTTGTTTTCATTACATATTAATCATTGTTAGTTTATTTCACAAAAGTGAAACTTATCTTTTTTAGTAACATTATGGTTATTAGGTCCAGGTATGTTTTTGAGATGTCCATGCAAATCATAGAATGCTGAATATTATAATTTCTGAAAATACTATATTTTCTACTAAATTCATTGAATTATCACATATAGAAATGTATATCTCAGAATTTCTTGTTAATTTTTTAGGAAAAGTGGTTTTCTCTCCCATTTCTCTGTTTTAATTAAACATTGTAAGTTAAAAATCTGTACCAATAATGGATAATTTTGTTTCTTTCCAAAAAATCCAGTGCTACTTATTTTACATATTTTTTAGACTTGTATCCTTATCTCCATTGTTTTAAGCACAACATTTTGATTAATGTTTTTCAGCTTTCATCATGTGCATGCATTATCCAGTGATCTTTGGAAGTTACTCAGTACACATTTTTCTCCCTTTTGTGATATTTATTTTCATCTTCTCAACAAGAAAAAAATGAAACTAAAAGAAAAAAAAAAGGAAATTTGAAAAAATATGTTAAAAAACATGAAAAGGAAGATAACAGTTGAAAGAAATGTGTGAAATAATGAAAAAACTACATCACAAAACTTTCAAAAATAGTCTCATCTATATAAAGAATTTTCTATCAAAGTTTGATATAATTATTTTTGTCCTTTCAATAAAATGATGTTAACTATTTCACATTTTTTTGTGTTTACCCAATGAACCAATTATGTTAAGTTTTAAACATTTTTCCTTTTATGAAATCAATGAAACTGTTATATTTGTTTATGTATAATCCAAGAAATTTTGCATGCCATAAAAATTTAAATGTCATATTATATTTGGATTGTAATACTTTGACATTTTTGATTACTTGTATCAACAAAAACCTATATACAATGAAAACAGCAGCCCATTTTGTTTGACTAAAACAACTTTCAATTTTAATTCACTTTTTATAAATAGCCTGCCTGCATACCTATCACAACCATAATAATTTAGCTCAAGAGGACATTATCCTAGGCAGAATTTCTCCCATTGCACTTAAAGGGGGGTTGTCAAAATCAATCCCTGATCCCAAAAGTGAAATGCTGAAGGAACTTGAGCAATTTCTGTTACTGCTCCTATGTACATGTAGCTACATTTAAAAAAGATTTAATGCCATATCTCATCCATGTGGAAAGGTGCATAAAACTATCAAGAATATACAATCGGTGGGTTCTTTTTAGAATATAAACCCTTATAGGAAATAAACCCTATTTCCCACACAATTACATACTATATACTTACCATATTAAAATGCACACAGACTTTATTTTCTACCCAATAACAAACAATATTTACAAAAATACCAAAAAGATTCCACAATACAACAAACACCATTTAAATCAAAGCGTCTACTGGTTAGAAATCAATATCAACATGTAACAGAGAAAACTAAAATCCTATTTTTCTCAATCCTACTTTCAGGAAAAATCTTTTATAAGGGGGCTTAAAGGTGTTTTTTCTCTATAAGAAAGACACAGAAAATATTTCCATAAAGTATTCCAAAATAATGACCTATTCAATATAAAATTTATTTATTAATGAATAAGAACTGAAAATTTCATTTGTCAGATAATTCCCTGAATTTTGTTAAATTTTTGAAAACTGGGGGTAGCATTTTTTTGCTTTCATTATCAAAAATGGGTACAATCAGTAATTGAATGACAAAATGGAAAAAACTTTTTAAAAATTATTATTAAATAGCCACAAATCAAAATAAATTGTCATCTTTTATTAAATATGTACAAGCAGCAGCCTAGCATTGTTTTGATTTTTCAAGGAACCTAACCTATCAATTTTTTGGTCTTTTCTAAAATCTCAGGCTTCTTAGTACCAATGAAGCTAAAAATAGATAATCTCAGTCCCCAGAATAATAGCCGATCCTTTCAGTCACTAGTTGAGGAATGTGATTTGAATTGATGAATTTTCTGAAAAATCCAACTGTAGAATCAAGAATTTGAAAACACAAATTTCTGATGATAGCAGCTTTTTATCTGGATTTCCAAATGTCCATCTATTTAATCTATCAAAGAGAAAGTTTTAACCAGTGTCAACTAGGCAAAGAGAAAAAATACTTCACTACAAACAGGTTAAGTAAATTTTTTAAATAAAAATTTTATTCATGTGCAATTTTCAAAGAACTTAGCACTGTGTTCAGACTTTCAAAGAAAATATCTTATTTTTAACTCTATATTCACTGATGAAAACTTTCTCAAATAGTTTCAACCTCTAAGTGAAACAATGCACTATTTTTTTTGTTCTTTTAAAAAATATAACATCTTATAAAAAAAATCAGTTCAAATAGAACAATTTTAATCTCAACTGATTCCTAGTTTTTATTGAAAAGAAAATACTGAAATCTTAATAAGAAATAAAATGGTATTATTGGAATTAGCTGGTGAAGAACAATTTACCTAACCATCCCAGTATAAATATTCCCTCACTCCTCTTGCTTTCCTGTCTGCTGGAAGCCATTGTCTGTTGTTCCAGTTTCTAAGAACACAGGTGAACTGTCTGACCATTCCAATTAGCCTATTAGCCTTCCTTCTATCTCTTTTTTGGGAAACTACTAGAGTCCCTAATCAATACTGAATTGGTTAAACATCTCACATTGCAGGACCTTTTTTCAAACAAGCAATATGGCTCTTGTTTCTCCAGGTTAAATGCTGATGTACTGATGATAATCGCAGAAAGAATATCAAGCAATAGATATGAATGGTGAAGCTAAGTTGAAAAGTTACAGTGTCTTGGATAAATTTTTAATCTGATCCAGTCTTTCTAATCAAATCGTGAAATGAAAGTTATCCTCAACAGCCACTCTTCTACATCCTTTCATACTAATGCAGGTGTCTCCCAGGGCTCTATCCTTGGTCCTACTTTTTTGTTAATTTTTAATTCTTCCTGATTTATTCCTGTCTTGATAGCAAGTCTGATCAGCTTGATACAGTCAAATTGGTGGGTGATGTCAAAAACAGCCTCAATTCCATTATTAACTGTAGCAAAGAATGCTTTGTTAATTTTAACACCTCCAAAACAAAACTGCTCTCTATTAATAATCTGAGAGACCCCTTACTGCTTTCCATCAGCATGGCTGATGCTAACCTCCAGGAAAGTGACTTGTTGCACTTTCTTGGACTAATGTTTTCAGAAGACATTAAGTGGAAAGACTATATTGAATCCATTACTAGGTCAGCTGCTAAGAAAGTTGGTTCAATGTATCATGCTAGACAGTTTTTCTGTCTAGGATTTATCTTACATATCTATGTCTACCATTCACCCATGCTTAAAATACTGCTGCTACAGTACCCCTGCTATATGTCTAGAGATCCTTGAAAAAAGATCCAAAGAAGAATCAGTAATATTATTAGTCCTGATCTGGCATCTCAGCTTCAGTCACTTTTCCACCGCCATAAGGTTGCTTCTCTGTATCTTTTCTATGAATACATTCATAGTAATTATTAAGATGAGCTCTTTGCTATGGTACATAGACTTTTTGAATAGTACTAGACTGGTGACAAGGTCTCATCAATTTATACTTGAGATTGCAAGATGTAGCTGTAAATTCTAAGCTAACAGTTTCTTTTCTAGCATCTCTCACTTGTGGAACTCTCTTCTGGCTCCATGCTTTCCAGTCAACTTCAATCTTCAAAAATTTAAATGCTATCTACTGTCTTCTTGATTACTCTTCTTTCATTTTTACTCCTTAGGAATGTGTCTGTTTTCTAATTCTTCCATATCCAGTAACCCCTTGTCTTTACTGCCTTGCTTGGAGTGAACTTGATTAAAAAAAACAACAAAAAAAAACATATCCCTGTTCAAGGGTTCAAGGGTAAAAAACAGATAAGGACATGTATATATACATTTGAGAGAAAACATTTTAGTTACATATTTACATGAAAGAGACAATACTTTATGTTTAAGCAATGAAACAGATACATATTTACAGATATAGAAAAGAGAAATGAATTATGGTCTTACTTGATAGTTTGACTTGCATTAGTGATTTTGCTTAAATTATATCAGTCAAGAGAAAATGAAAGGCTGGATTATGCATGCTATCATTCAAATGAATTGGTTCCAATGGCTAGGTGACTCCATTTTCATGCCTCTAGACAGACTTTTATATGATGAATTTTTTAACTGTTGACATCTGCATAAATTATAGCCTAATCAATGGTGTACAACCAAGTTAATAAAAATATTTTCCCCTGTAAGAATAACACTACAGGGGAAAACATATTTTTATTAACTGTTTAGAATTTGGTAATTTTAAAGTCTTCAAAAAATGACATGAAACTAATTTTCACATAGTAAAGAGAGCAAAAAAATGAATATATATATAGTTGAAGACATTGCTGTTAACTAATGCAGGTGCATTAAAACACATCATAGTCATAGAGCAAGCAGCAGTGAAGTAGCATGTCAGTGTTGAAGCAGCTTGATCAGAGTTGTTTGCTTTATGACTTTAAGATTTGCAGCCACATCAAGTTACTGAATGCATCAAGCCTTTGGAGTGAATGTACCACCAGGCATTGGTTCCAGAAGTTCATATCAGGAGATCTGTCTCACAGTGGTCATCCATTGGATGATGAGGCCCTGAACGTGGCCAGAGAGGAGGACAACAGCCAAAACTGTGGCAGCCTTGCTAGGTTTTTGATGAAACTGTCAGACCTCACCTGCTCTGCATAGGTAAAGCATACAAATTGAGCAAGTGGGTAACCCACACACTCTGAGAAGCCAACAAGCAACAAGATGTGTGTCATTGCTTTCTTGACACTGCAATGTACCTATATTTGATTGAGTGCTCACCACTGATCAAAAGTGAATCCTGTATGACACTCCCTAGCATGCCAGACATTGGTTGTCACCACAGGACCTGCACCTCACACACCCATGCAAGATCATGCTTTGTATCTAGTGGACTAGTCAACAAGTTGTGTACTATGAGCTGCTGCCAATGGGATAAACCATCACTGCAAACAGCAATAGGAGTCAGCATTTTTTAATCACAAGGGTGTACTGTTTCTGCATGACAATGCCTGGTTTTATGTGGCACTGGTAGCCAAAGATACCATTCACTGACTTGGCATGGAGATACTGTATCATCCAACTTACTCCCTGTACCTTCCATGAAAGAGTTCAGAATATTCTGCACAATGAACTTGGCATGATGAAGGTTTCTACTCAGTAGGTGCCACATCTTCTGACAAAAGCACACCAGGCTAATCATATTACAAGAAAATCTGACATTGTTTGAGGTAGGTCCAGCTGGTTTCCTTGAACATTTCCTAACCCAGAATGAGTAGTGGATCCATCACTGAGCCAGAGACAAAGAGACAATCCATGCAGTGGAAACATCCCTCCTCACCTCAAAAGTTATTTCATTTGTAGGGAAGGTGATGACCTGAGTTTTTTGAAATGCATTGTTTTTATTGACTATCTTCAAAAGGGTCACACCATCAATGGAGAATACTATGACAACTTGTTGAGGCAATTATGATGGGCTAGCAAGACCAAACATCCAGGAAAACTGATGAAAGTGGTTTTGTTTCATCAGGACAATGCTCCTGCACACAAATCATTGGTTTAAATGGTTGCTGTACATGACTGACTTTGAATTGGTTGATCACCTTCCCTATTCTCCTGCTTTCATCCCATCTGACTATCATCTGTTCTCCAACATGAAAAAATACTTAGCTGGGAACCAGTATTGTAGTAATAATGATGTTATATCTATTGTTGATGACATTTTTACCAACAGGATGAAAGCTTCTTCATCAATGGAATCAAAGTACTGCAACAATGATGGGATAATTGTGTGGTCTGTAAGGGGTGGAGACTATATTGAAAAAAATTCTCATTTGGTTATTCTATGAGAGTATCTTGGTCAGCCTATGAGCTTTTCAGCTAACACTCATAAATTCTTTTGCTGATAAATGTAAACATTAAATTAAAACATCCTTATTTTATTTTTTATTAATGAAAATCTGTCTTTTCTTTTTCATGGACATAAAGTTGGTCTTTTTACTTTTTTTTTTACAGAAGGTTCACCCTGTAAAAAGCCCAGGTTCCACTTGAGGTAGAGGGTTACATTAAGAATCAGTTTATATGAATAGGAGGAAGATAATGGTTAACTTTAGACTTGAACATGTTAAGATTGTAAACATCCTCTTGGGAGTCAGTTCTACAGTGGTTCATGGGTAGAAGCTATTTGAGCAGAACTTACTTCTTACTGATGGGATATAGAGGGAATGTGGGTGGTTTGCTAGAATGTAAGTGGCATAGAAAGTGAAACCAAGGAATGTAGTTTATCCAAGTACTTTCCATGGAAGTAGCAATAGAGCAGTGAGAGGCTCATCCTTCTTGTGAGAGAGAGATTGAAATGGAAAATAATTTGTAACCTACTGAGATGCTTCAATTAAATCTGGAAAGTGAGGAATTGGCAGCTCCCACACAAATATGACAACAGTACTCCATTTTCAACCTGATCTGTCTCTTGTAAAGGTAGAGGATAGCAGGAGGAGCCTGGTACTTACTCAAGCAGTACAAAAAGCCAACCATCTTACTAGCATCTTTAGCAATGACTCATATGTACAACTTCCACTTAAGGTTAGGTGAGAGTTTCAGGCCCAACAGCCTCTCAAGGCATGATGCCTCTTCAAGGGGACATCCATTCATCATGACTGGCAGTAGTTTGGAGTCCAGTTGGAACTGATGGAATGTAACTAGTTTGATTTTTGAGGCACTGAATGTAACCAGCCAGTTTTTACCCACTGAAGAGTTAGTGCTAGATCAGAAGGGAGATCAGCTACCAATCTCTGATCATCAAGAGTCTGTAAAAACAAGAAAAACTGGAAGAACATAAATTTTCAAAAGTTTATTCAAAATTGATTGTCACAATGTTTATCTTGAAAAAGTATGCATTGCTATAACCTGGATACTTTCCCCTCATCAAATCCCTCTGGAAATTTTGTTAAAGTTGTTTTAGCTTAATGATTTTGCAATATAATTATAGGTTATGTAACAATTCCTCCAAATACTAAGGGATTTATTTCAGTGCCGAATTGAATGGGATGTAACACAAAGCCAAGTTTAAATTGAAGGTTACATGCATACATTGAACCAAAATTCAAAAATGTCTAGAATTTGGATCCTATGATGACATTTTAGTAGTTTTTTCTGCTATTTCTCTGCTTTAATTAAATAATGTAAGTTAGAACATTTTATAAAATTAACAAAGAGTGTTTTGATAATTACTTGATGTTTACAAAGAAATCTTTTGAATTCAATAAGGCCAGTTCATAAAATTATATTACTGAATTTTTATTACTTCAAATCTTATTTTTAATGAATACAGATATTTGAGTAGATTCACTATTTTTTAAAAAGTGTTTTTTCATCTTCTGGTCTGCATTTCTTTACAGGAGAAACCACTGTCTGATCTGGCATGCTTTGACCACTCAGCTAGACAGAGCTTTGCAGTCAAGCAAAGTTCTATTTACCTTAATTCCAACACGGGGAAGAACATGACCAAGAACTGCATGTACTCCATTCCTTGTAGTTGCAGCAAAGAATATAAAGTTCAAACAAGCTTCCTCCTAATAGACTGGAGAAATATCGAAAAAGCTGTAATAAAAGCTGAGACAATGAATTTGGGCATGGCTGATTATGTATGAAGAGAAAAAGGTAGTTATCAACTCCTGTAAAATGAAGTTAAAGTGCTTGACAAGGTAGAAAACTGGAGACACTTAGAAATCCGAAAGGATTGCTGCATGTGCTAGACTATGAGGAGCTCCTTAGTAGGCCTAGCAGAAAAATAAATATAATATGGGAACCACTAATAAAGAAAAAAAGACAAATGAGTAAGTCTTCATCAGCAGCAGCAGTGAATCATGACAGGCAGCATCAGCACAAGTCAGCAGGTAGGTTAGGCTTATCACAGAGAATTATCCTGTAAGATAATAGCTTAGTGGATTAAAACATTGGTTCATAAATTTGACATAGTGATTGAACTCCCAATTACTGTGTCCTAAATTTCATGAACCCACACCAATCTACCAGGCTATATTCCCATAGGACAATTCTCAGTGGTGAATTTGGAGTTTTAAATATAACTTGTCTGCTAATTAGTTATGCTGTTGCTTTTCATGCTTCACTACTGCTGCTGTTGAAGACTTACATTATTTGTCTGTCTTTCATTATTATTGGCTCCCGTATTGTATATATTTTTATGCTAGGCCTACTAAGGAGGTCCTTATAGTCTAGCATATCCCTGGGCTAGGCAGTATTTACATGGACTCGGTGGAAATGAGTGAGCAATAATTGTGCATTACTAAAAATAAGAACTATACAAGATATCTCTAAACAGTCTGCTCCTATAGATTAAATAAAGGATTCAGTTCGGAATTCCCTGTAATGAAGACTGCAGGGCACAACAGCCAAAATGTTGTGATAACAGCAACAACAAAGATGAGGACAATAATCTGAATATAAATAGTGTAAATAATGATAACTCCCCATCCCTGAAATTCCAAGAGAGATAAAAAAAAGTTGCAATAGAATTTTTTAAAGAAATCTGAATTGTCCACTAATAAATGAAATCTTTGTATTTTTCTTTAGTCATGTCAACTTCTTTATCTTTGTAGAATGAGAATAAACCTCAGCCATAAAAGAAGAAAGTGTTTATTGGATATCACTTCCATAGAACGTGTGTTCTTTCTGATGCAACATCATTTTTCTCTTAAGCTTCTTTCAACAATGTCCTTTTCTTCCTCATCATCATTCTCAAAATAAGAATATTCTCCACCACCTTCTTTTACTCATCATCATCATTATTAGTAGCATCAGCATCAGCATCAGCACTCTCCTGAGCATCATCTGCATTAGTATCCACTTTCTCCTTCTCCACACCCTCTTCTTCATTATCATCAGCATATCTCATTAAATATTATACATCAGCAATTAGATTCATTTTATTAAAATCAGTCAATCACTTATTTACTGTTTTCTTAAGAATTATTATTTAATGAACATAGGAATCCCTACACATGTGACCTTGTACCATACAAAGCTATGCTTAATAAATATCTATAATCTTGTGAAGAGAATAAACAGTCAGGCTTGCAGTTCAGCTTAAACAAAATTATCAAAGAACCATTGCCTAAATCAAATTACTTATTCACATTTATGATATTTGAATATATTTTCAAAAACAAAGGTCTTAACATTTTCTTTAATAATTTAAATTGTATACAACTTATCTCCAAAGAAAACAAACCCTTCCTTCCTGCCATCATTCCTTCCTTGAGTTTTTAACCAAGATTTGGCTGAAACCTTGCCTTATCTTTCTTTGGAGACCAAATTGAAAGAAACAACACAGGCAATCTCATCTATCAGAGTTGAGTGCCTTCAGGCATTCACACAAAAACCATGTTTGTTTTTCAGATAAAAAAAAGTTTCACCTTAATTCTTTCATGACCCAAACCAGCTCAATATGTCAGTAACTGTGTACTAGATGGAAGTTAGATGGAAGTTTTCCACACATTTCCTTTATTACTCAGCTTCTTCCTATCAAATAATTACTATTCAAACTCTACTGTTCCACTTCCCCCCCTCATCAAACATTCTTCTTCTCTCACTTTTACATATCCTTTTACTCTTCCAACCAATTTTAATATCCTCTAATTTAAATGCATCTATACAGTCACATCTTTGTTTTTCAGTCTAGACCACATATAAAAATTCAATGTGCATGTATGTGTGGTGTGTGTGTGCGTGTGTTAACTTTGTAGACCCTATGGAGTATAAATTCAGTGTTCCCATGAAAGAAGTTGCTACTATAGTTTTTGCAGTAAGCAGGTTTTACTGTGTGAAGTTACTAGCCCCATGCTCAACCAGTTTTGAATTTAGAATTTTCCTTCTCCTAAACTGGTTGTCATCTTGCTCTGCTATTTATGCCTAGCAGGGGGTAGGTGGATTCATAACTTTCCAAGGTTATTGGAGTGAATGTAACACAACAATATTGGCTGTAATTTAAACTTCACATGCTAATCTCACTTTCTGTGCTAATAATAGCTACACTGCATGCATATCTACCACACACACACACACACATATATATAGTTATAGAGAGAGATAGATAGATAGAAATATGGATGGATACATAGATACTTTTGTATCAAACTTTTTGATTAATAAAAATATTCCCTGTTTTAAGAATAAGTTGTGGTACTAAAAGTCTTTTCATATATATACATATATATATATATATATGTATATATATATATATATATATATATATATATATATATATGTGTGTGTGTGTGTGTATGTATGTATATATACACTGTAGGTTGTGTTGAAAACAGTTTTATTCAACATGGCATCATCCATTCAAGTATAACAACACAAACAAAGGGGTATAACTTTTCCAGGCTGAGGAACAGCTTAGTAGCAGGAACTCATGTTTTATTGATAACTAGCAGTAGAGCCCGGTGTTGCCCGGGGATGTAACAGTAAGAGATAGATCAAGTATCGACCATCATAAAGACTGAAAAATAAAATTGACAAAAATTATTGTTTAAGGTTGACGGACACGCATGACTTAATTAGTTTTTTTTTTTTTTTTTTTTATACAAATTGGTCAAACTCAAACAAAAACATTGTTTTCAATTGTTATGAGTCTACCAATTGAATAGAATTTTATTATAAACAATTGTCTTGTAAATTGAATTTTGAAAGCATTCTGAATGTAAAAATAAAGAAAAAAGTGTGCAAGACAATAAGAAACACTACCTGCCAAAAAAATGTGAAGTTTTGTTGAAATCGGTTGAAAAATGTAGGAAATCCGATCCCATATATAAACGAACACACACAGACACACACACACACAAACAACCAACCTGGGTTTTATAATAGTTATAACTCGATAACTCGATATTAACAAGTATAACTCGATATGAGTTGTCCCCCTTTCATTAATGCCTCTTAATTGTGTTTTCAAATTGATTTTGTGCAAAACGTTACTATTGGTGCATCACTGTGGTTCTTTATTGGTTGACTGATGCTTCTTCCATAACTGTTGCTGACTATACATATCTACTGCTAGATGGATGTCCATTATGCTAGAGTTAGCTACTATTGTTGGTCAATGTTCATGCACATGGTCAACATATCATAGGATTATCTGTCCATTCAACAGTCTCACATATATTTAAACGGGCCATGGCCATTTTTCTGCTACACAGAGATCCATTTTCCCTAGGCATTAAAGATGCATACAAAGACTAGATCTCCTTCCATAAAATTTCTTTGCTTTGCATGATGACTCCATATTTTTTTTGGCTACTACTACTATACATGCATAGTTATAGATCCAGATACATGCATAGTTGTAGATCCAGATAAACCTACTTAATCTTGTTGTCAGTCTTCTTTTCATCAGTAGCTCAGCATCTGATAGTTTAGTGGTTCTATGAGATGTTATATTTCAGGAGGATTCTACTTACATGAGTTTCTATATCTCTATCCAGTAACTTCTTTTAGAGATTCCTTAAAGTATTGTACAGCCTGCGTTGCTCAACCAATGATTGCAGTATGGTATGAGGTGATGTGCTTTATACCATTATTGTTCAGGAATTCCTCAAAATCTGGTGAGGCAAGTGGTATTATCTGTAAAACATATTAATAAATACAGGCTTAATGCCTCTGTAACTATTTATAGATACTAATCATATTTCAATAAAGCATAGTGCTTGCAGTTACTAGCATTTATTCATGCTATGGATTGCTACAGATAAGCATATGATATATTTTGGCTTGTCATTTACTGTTACTTACAGTTGTCCTGCAGGGCACAACATTAACATGATAACATCATGTCAGAATAATGTAACTTATCAACAAGCCAAATATAAAAGAAAAAAATTGGTGAAACTGCTCAAATTGGA
The DNA here is from genome assembly GCA_963932145.1 of Acanthosepion lycidas. Classification (NCBI taxonomy): domain Eukaryota; kingdom Metazoa; phylum Mollusca; class Cephalopoda; order Sepiida; family Sepiidae; genus Acanthosepion; species Acanthosepion lycidas. The sequence continues at coordinate 38,505,884 of OZ010616.1, read as the reverse complement.
AACATAAAAATGAGGAATTGGCTTGTTTGAAATTTGCACTATAGTTAATAAGGATATGCACATGGATACGCTGAATTAACTGCAGAAGAGTTAAAAGCAAAAAGAAAAGAAAATGAGTTTGAAACTCAAATTTGAAAGAAACCTGGGCAAAAATTTAAAATTTGGCAATAACAATATGATTTTTATTCGTTTGCTGCTGGACTAAGAGAAAAAGATGAGTGAATACAGGTTGCTACATTCCTATACATGGGTGAATCACAATTCCAACAAATTTTCAAATTATTTCAATTTGAAAACCCTAAGGATAAGAACAAAATACAATGTGTTAAAAATAAATTCTGGGAATATTGTCAACTAAGAAAAAATCTAACATATGTCAGCTATTCATTTTTCAATAGAAACCAGATACCTTCTGTTACATTATTGTTTAATGTATACTCCCTTTGTATTATACTTTAATATATGCTCCCTACTCAACATTAAAGAATGTGATTCTCCCTCTCTATTACTCCCCACTATCAGACCAGATGCATTGATAGTATATAACAGCTTTCAGTTCACTTCAATGAAAAGCAATGATGACTTAGACATGGTCATAGCCAAATTAGAACAACACTTTATTGAACAAACTAATCAGATGTATGAATGATATGTCTTTAACAAAATAGACCAGAAACAAGGTGAAAACCTTGATTCCTATGTAACTATGCTTTGTAAGCTAGTGAAGTCTTGTAATTTTTGTTAAACTCTATATGATTTTCTGCTATGACAGTATATTGCTAGGTGTAAGAGACAACCAAGTGGAGAAAAGAATGTTGCAGCATTTGACACTAACATTCAGACAATGTATTGACATATGCCAAAGTTGAGAAACTATGACTACAGAGTTGAAAGTTATAGGAGACCTGAATATGACATAGGAAATAAAGTGCAAAAGCACTGTTAAAAACAAAAATTCTGTAAACAGAAGAAAATAGATTGTGATTTCTGTGGCAAGACACACAAAAAAAGGAAAGTATCATGTTCCATGTGGGGCCAAAAATGTAACCTTTGCAATAGTAGAAATCATTTTGCACTGAAATGTCTGAGGAAGTGGTTGCAGGGCCAATGGGGACATTAACCTCGCAAGCAAAAATGTATGGAAAAATGTGACTTACAACACATGACAAGAATGACAGAAACCAAAGGTTTAGTTAATAAGCCAAATTTTATTTCGGCACAACAATTAATAAAAATCTTGAGTGGTGTTAGAGATGAGGTAAAAGTCGTCCGTGGATCAGGTCTGGTGATCTGGTTGGCTGGACGAAAGCAGAGTTGCTGGCAGGTCATAGGTCATAGGTCTGCTGAACATGCTTTCGCGACTAGATGAAAACAAACCGGGTTGTAACTCAATATATACCCCTTTGAAATGAAAACCAGCATAGAGTGGGCACATATCCGCTCAACCATGTGGTCATCATACTGAATGGGTGAAGTGTTGTTACTCTCATATCAGCAGGTGTCAGTCAGAGACATGGATCCTGAATGTTGTTTATTATTATTAAATTGATTCTGCTGTTATTTGTTAGAGCACTGCAGAAGTGTATTGTATAATGTTTGCAGATATAATTTTCTGTCAGAAGAGTTTTGTTGGTGTTTTCTTTTTTTTGTTTTCTTCTTTGAAAGATGGAGGTCATTGAAATATGGATTCGGTAGGAGTGTTTTGAGTAATTTATATAGATAAACCCAGTTGGTTATAACTGACCCTCAGCCCTACTACTTTGCACGCGGTTATCACGGAGTTCTGGCTGCTTCAACCAAAATCATGTGAATTCCAAAGTTCCTTCTAGCTTACTCAGCTCTATTTAAATTTTTAATCGATATAAATTATTTCAACCATTTCTATTGTCTACGATGACCCAGATTCAATGGATACAACTTCTGCCCTAGATCAGATTTCCCCATCAGTAAAATAATCCTCTGATTTAATTTCATTATTCAAATCTTCTCCAATTTCACTAAAAAAAAATATACGTGTGTGTGTTTGTGTGTGTGTGTTTCCCAGACTCTCTCTCTATCACATTTCCTCCCCTACCCATCTGTCATTTACTAGTAAATGACACACAAGCTTTCATATCAACAAAATACGAGAAAACCCAATCCAACATGCTTCTTACTAGGGGGCTTCTTAAAGATATGTCTCTTCCAGCATGCAAAGGTAGAGTCCTCAGTTCTTCTTAGGGCTCATTATGCCCATTTACATTTTTATTGTCCTTACGACACATATGTACATGCAACATCCGGTTAAAGTTCACTGTTTTGGTGATCTCATGCAATAAAACCTTTTCACATAGTTCACTAGTTCAAGGGTTCTTTCCTTTATTTTTTTTTGAAGGTTGCAACACTCCTTACCAATTATTCCAGTCTCATTACTAAAAATAAAAAAAAATTTTGATTTATTTCATAAATCTGTCACTCCGATTTTGTCTCACCTTCACAACAGGCTTTGTTGAATCTTTTGTTGGTTCAGGTCCTTCCATGACAATCACAGACTCTTCAATATCAGTTAGGGGTCCCAATGCACTTGGGTCGAAACTACCTTGGTAAAGTGCACTAACTGGAATCCCTCCTTCACTCATGCACTCCCGTGCCAGTTTATTCTGCCCAGTCAACAACACTGCATGCCTCTTCAACCACCAAGGCCACAACTAACATTAGTATAATTCCCACAATGGTCGGCCAGGTTATTATAGCAACCAAATTCTCTCTCCTGCCCGAATTTGGTGTATCTATCCTATCTAACTCCGACTTCAACCGTCCAAGATCACTCTTATCGATTGGCTTTAACAACACTGGCCACTTTTCTAGTGACATCTTAGGAATCTCTCTTACAATGGGTTCTCACAATCCTGTCCATCCACTGGTATTCGTTCCTACCAGCTCTAACAAAGCCTCATTCTCTTCAAACTTCTCTTCTGCTTGGTAGTAGGGAGGTAAAGAGATAGATGGACCATGAGCTCCACAACCAATGGGTAGCTCTATAAAAAACAAAGGGGAAATAACTCCTATCATAGTGGTGGGCTTCCCTTCACACACCTTCGATAATTTGATCTCTTCTTGGGTGGTCACCGCCGAAATTCTGTCAAAGATACTGGTTGCTTTAGATAACATTACACTAGCCAACACCTCTACCTGACAATGATCTCTAATTCCCTTCTTATTTTTCTTAAATAAATCTAGTACACACAGATTATAACTACCTGTCACGTAAATTGGACTTACAGGCCCACAGGTACATGAGGCATCATTCTTGCATTTTTCCACTTCTCCCTTTGTTAATAGCATAAACTCTGTGCTGGCTAGGTTTAGGGCAACAAATTCCATCTCTACCTTGTACCTAGCCACCACTCCTATTTTTGGCCTTAGTTTTGGATAGGGAAGGGGAAGACTCATCACCTGATAAATTTCAAAGGTACTATCTCTGTCTAGTAATGGAACCGACACTAGCACTAGCAATTTATCATCTTCCAACAAGGTAGTACATCCCAAGGCACTATAATACCTCCATAACTGCTGGGTGGGGTCTACAGGTAATCTAAGATGATGGGGTAGTTTAGCTTGTATCTCCAGTAGTACTTCCCTTAATCATTCTGGGGTTATTATACTCAGAGACAGGTGTCCAAGCGACAGCATGTCTAATTGTGCTCTCATCACATGCTCTAACAACACAGTTAAAGAGTGACTTGTTTGATGTAACTTACTCATTATAGCTAATAATTGAAAATACCTTTGCGAAAACCCCTCTAATTTCTGTAATTCGGTTGTTACAGACATGGTTACATTTATCAATTCTTTTCTAAAAACCTGTAGGTGAGAAATCCGCCAATTAATACTCCCTCTATTCTTAGCCAATTCCAGCCTAGTAACATTGAGTATAGATACGCTCTCTCTAACCGACTGAGCCATTGCTTGTTGTCTCTGTTCTGCTACCTTTAATTTCCTCTTAATTACTCTCACTTCGCCTTCGGAGACTGTACCAAACAACACGCTTAATGCCTTTCCCATTATAAGTAATACTGCCCTCTTTTGCCTGGTCCGTAACAACTTTATTCCTTTCAAATAGTAACTCATATCCTTCCATTGTCTCTCAAGTATTAGGGATTCCTGAGCTAAGGGGTATAATATATGGTGGTATTCCAGAGTCTGTAAATATTCTCTGGTGACTTGTGTCCTGGCTATATCTAGTTTGTCCCCTTCGGTCTTCAACTGACCCAGTAATTTCTCATATGGCTGCAGGTTGATAACTTTGGTGATACCAAAGTTATCAACCACTTTGATCTAGTTATAATCACTTCACTAGTCTTCTTAAATACAGTATTCTCACGTATAACGTCAAAAAACGACATTATTACGTCATTATTTTTGCACCAACCTAATAGCTACCACAACTAGCATCATCAGTACCACGATCCTCCTCTCGTCCATGTCTGCAAGGAGATGGAGAGAATAATTTGTCTTATTCAATCATTCTCTTATTGCTTTTATCGGGTGGTTACATCTTGAATACCTCAAGCACCGATCCATACCACCAGCAGCACCGATGATAAATGCACAGTTAGTCCCAGACCGTCACTCATTCACCACAGCCACTGTACTGGTTTCACTTAATCTCTGGGCTCGGGCTGCACCGCCCCCCCACCTTAATTGCAGTTTTAGTGGTAAATCCTCATTAACACTAGGTGCTTTTTCAGCCCGCAATTTACTCTACAATTGAGCTAACGGAATTTTGTCCTCTTCTTCCCATTCACTCAGTTCTTCTTCCCTAAGGTTATGCCCAATCCCTGTTTCCTCAGAATGTCCCACTGGGGTCCGATTTACCTCCCTCAGCCTTCAAAGGGTAGTTGGGCTAATTTTAATCTCCTCACTCCCTTCACTTTCACTCTCAGTCTCTAACCCTTCGGGTTCTACCAACGTAGATTTCCTCAGCCTTCTCTGTTGAGTTTTTGTTTCGGCTCCTTTCCATTCTCCTATTTCAGCTAGCTTTATTTCGCATGTACTCTCTTTACCTGTCTGGTGAATTAGTCCCAGATCACAAAGGAAACCGGGCACATCTGCTCCATGATCCTATAGTATGGAGTCCCTCTCTGGTCCAATTTACCTTCTCTCAGTTGTATTTTATAATACGCTGGAAGGAAACTTCTCTTTTTTTATTTACCCTATTGTTTTGCCTTTTCTGGGTTCTTTGAATCCTCCTCTTCACCTGTGTAAAAATTTTATGCTGTTGTTCTAAAACTATTTGGTGATGATTCTCTCGCAAATACTTCCTTCTAGGTTGTAACAGATTGTCTCTAGGTAAGATTACATCCCTGCCATATATCAAGTAATAAGGGGAAAATTTTGTCATCTCGTTCATCGAGAATTTCACAGCTGCTAATGCTTGGGTTACGAATAAATCCCAATTTTCCCTATTATCCTCTGTTAGTTTAGCCAACACATCAGCGAGGGTCTTATGAAATCTTTCAACCTTAGCGTTACTTTGGGGGTGATATGGAGAGGTGGTTATGTGCTGTATATTTAATTCTCCCAACGTCTCTCTCTCATAATTTGATTCACATTCTCCGACCCATTATCGGTAATCAACTGTTTGGGGAGCCCATACCTAGGGAATATTTCATTCAGTATTATATCTGACACCATTCATGCCTTCTTATCCTGTATGGCAAATGCCTCAGGCCAATTCATATCTTCTTATTTGTCCACTCTGCATCTAACAAATATTTGAGGGGTTGGTGGTCTGTTTTAATGGTAAACACAGACCCACTCAAATAATAATCTAATTTCTGCACAGCATACAGAATGGTGAATGCCTCTTTTTTTATTACTGGCCATCTTTGTTGAGTCTCAGAGAGCCCATGAGACAGAAAATTGAATGGCACTTCCTCAGGCACATCCAGTACTGGTCCATCCTTATCGGGACATGGTTGTGTAAGAACTGCCCCGATACACTTATCGCTAGCATCGGTGTACAGCACCATGGGCTTACTCATGTCTGGGTAGGCCAACAAGAGTACAGCTGTCAGCTGGACCCTTAGAGCCTCAAATACATGCTGACAATCCTTGGTCCACTTAAACCTAGCATGCTTCTTAGAGCTATTAGGGGGCCTGCTAGCTGACTAAATGCTGGTATGAACCTCTGATAATATCCGATGGCTCCAATAAATCCCCTAATCTCTCTTACAGTCTTAGGTGCAGACATGGCTCTTATAACCTCTACTTTGTCTAAATCCGTTTTTAATTCCTTCTTTGTTTATGATAAACCCTAAGTACTTTGTCCCTTCTTTCATAAACTGACACTTTGATAATTTTAACTTTAATCCATGTTCTCTTAACCTATTGAACACCTTCTGCAGATGTTCAAAATACTCCTCCGGTGATTTTGAAAACGCCATTATGTCATCTAGATACACCATGGCAAATGCCTTAGTGCCATTCAATATAATGGACATTAACTGACTAAATACACCCGGGGCATTTGCTAACCCAAACGGCATAACTCTAAAATTGAAGAGACCCATGTGCCAGGTAAAAGCGGTCTTTTCCTGATCCTTTTCACAAAGTGCTACCTGTCAATATCCCGACCTCAAATCCAAGGTGGAAAGACATTTAGACTTTCCTAAAAGAGCTAGAATATCATCAGTCAAGGGGAGGGGCACTGCCAGCAGTTTCGTAATGGCATTTAATTGATGAAAATCCACACAAAACCTATGCCCTCCGTCCTTCTTTTCGACAATCACTATTGGAAAACTCCAGGGAGATTTGGATCTTTCGCTTATCCCTGATTTCATCATTTCATTCACTGCATCCTCTACTAATTTTCTTTTGTGGATTGGGGTCCTATATGGTCTTAACTTAATAGGTGGGTGATTACCTGTGTCTATCTTCATTTCAACTGTCTCCATCTGTCCCAGTTCCTTATCTGTAATGGCTATTACCTCCCAATTATCATTCAGCAACCCCTTCAATTTCCTCCTATAATGCTCAGGAGCTGTTATATCTTCATTCCTTATTTTATTGCTACCTGTCTTATTCATAGGCCTATTCTCATTCCATACTCTCACCTGTTCGACTTCTCTCACTGGGCACGCCTGTGCAAGTTCATCTCCCTGCTTTATTTTAATAGTTTTATTGGCAGCATTGGTTAATAGTAAGGGAACGGTCTCTGACCTCTTCACCAATGTATCACACACGGTTATTTCCCCTTCACTATTATCATACCTATCAGTAGGAACCACTTGGTACAGGTCACTGTTCAGCACTCCTGTTATAATCTTGCCCTTCCCAGATACTGTAGTCCTAGGAGGAAGCTTTATATCTGTCTGGGCCACCACTAATTATCCTCTCCCAACAGTATCCCTACCCCGCTACAATGTTAGGGTGGCAGGATCAAAACGGATTTGTGCCTTATTCTGCCTAAGCCAGTGACTCCCCGAAATTAGCTCACCACACAAGTCAGGTGCCACATAAACCTTAAGTTTACCTCTGGTTCTTGCCAACTGGAAAGGTAGCCACGTCATACCCTCTATCCTCATCCTGCTACTATCAGCCTGACTTATTAGTAGATCGATGGGACTAAGCTTCGTTTTTAGTCCCAACTGTCTAAAACCCTTGGAGCTAACCAGTGACACTGAATCTCCAGTATCGACAAGGGCCTTCACCTTCTTGTCTCCCAGCAACACATTACAGGTGAAGTCTGGCCCTTCCTTCAGCAAATGGTGCCTTTCTCCTTCCCATATGTTCTCTCCCTTCCTCTCGCTTTCTCAACAACTGAGACATGGGAGTCAGTGACAGGAGTTCACCTTTTTCTAGGGGCTCCAATTTCTGCCTAGGGGTCCTCCTGGGTTGGGTAGAGCTGGGATGACCCTCTTTTCTCAAACTAGCAACCCATTTCTCCCCTCCATTCAAGTTAGGGTTGTTCCGTTCAGTGTGGTCCATCTTTTCTTTGTACCACCTCCCTAGGACACCTGCCCCGCTGTGGCATTGTAAGCTAGGAGCACCATTTCTTGGTCCAAGGGGCCATAGATCACCTGCTTCTTCTGAATGGACAGAATCCATTTGTGTAGGTCCACAGGGTTTCCTTTATAGGTAGGTAGCTTTGTGCTACCTATCAACCTCCTGAAACCCATCGATATTTCGGGGACTCCCATGTCCCCAAGATCATCTGTGGCATCTGATCCTGTTACGCTCATCCTAGCGTCTTGTCAACTACCACTTTCCCATGAGAAGAGAGACCAACGACAGAACGAAAGGAAAAATACTTAACACAGTAGGTGACACTTCAACTGCGTACAAAGTCAACAAAGTCAAAATGAGATCAACAATATTACTGGCAGATCAAGGTGCAATGAGCGGAAAAAAGGAATCCAAAAAGTGACTTACCTGAGGTCCGTCGCTCCGTGTTTTGTTTCTTTTTCCTCCTTCTTTTGCTTCCTTCTCTTTTCCTCCTCATGTCTCTTTCAGACCAATATAGTCCCAACTGGACAAAACAAATGCAACCTTCTCTCCTCTTTCAGACGGCCATTGTAATTCCCATGGGTCTATCCTAGTCAACACAGCACCGGTCTAACACTTTTGCCCCTGCCCCTCAACCTCCAATGTCTTACTCTCTGGGTTGAGGTGTCTACTTGGTTCTAACCAAACTTAAGGTAGTGGCTGTAGGTCCCCTGAGCATCCGTAGATTATTTGACCGGTCCACTGGTTTAATCTTGCTTCCTGCCCACGTTGTGATTTGTTTGATCCAAAAAGCGGAAATGATGTCCGTCTATTCACGGTCGACTGAAAATGTAGACACGACTGGGGAGTCTGCACTAAGAAATTTAGAATGCAGAAAAAAGAAAAAATTAATATCTGCAGAAAGCCGAACAAACATTGATTCAATGGTTGAATTGTTAATGTCTTTTATATAGCAGAAAAGAATAGTATAGAAAAGAAACAGGTTACAGAAAAGAAAAGTAAAAAAAAACTCATACACTGGATTTGAGAGAGAGAGAGTGTAGGTGATTATCTTGTTAAATCGTCTCAGAACGATATATGACTCTTGCGATGGAGGGATAAAGATTTCTGTGCGGGGCTTAAAGTTATAGTGGTGTTCCCCCTCCCAACGCTCACCTGGGCCAATTCTCTCTTCAAGAATTTTCTCCTGTATGTCTTTTTCAGCATAACTATGCATTTATATAGATAAACCCGGCTGGTTATAACTGACCCTCGGCCCTACTACTTCGCATGTGATTATAATGAGGTTCTGGCTGCTTCAACCAAAATCATGTGAATTCCAAAATTCCTTCTAGCTTACTCAGCTCTATTTCAATTTTTAATCAATAAAAATTATTTCGACCATTTCCATTGTCTACTGATGACCCAGATTCAATGGGTACAACTTCTGCCCTCGATCAAATTTCCCCATCAGTAAAAAAAAAAAATGCTCTGATTTAATTTCGCTATTCAAATCTTCTCCAATTTCACTAAAAAAAAATATATACATTTGTGTGTTTGTGTATGTGTGTTTCCCTGACTCTCTCTCTGTCACAATATGAAACCATTTTTATTTCTTCTTCAGTTAGTAAAATATTGAAAACATATGTAAGTCATATTCTGAGTCCTACTCATTATATAAACAAACCCTGAAAATAGTTATAACAATATTCCTTTACGTATTTTTCATCTTCATATTTTCTGGGATAAACACTTAGTGTCTATCCCAGAAAAATGTTCATATCTCTGGGATGAGTGTCCATGCTCTTTCTTTGTCACCACTTGTTATAATCATTTATTATTACAGAAAATGTAGACAGGATTCAAAGTAAGTTTATTCAATATGGCATTGTAAAGTGTTGATTAGTACGTCGGGTTGATCAATTATAGAATGTACTGCTTCTCGAGTTTTGTGGTCACCAATGTTGAATGGGTTAAATAGATAATGCGGCTGCATGTTGAGAAGGTAATCAACATTCATACATAATACTTAAAACATCAAGGAAAAAGAACAATGAGAACCAATTTTGTTTAACGAAGAAATATGTATATTAAATTCAACAATAATACAAAGTAGTTGTAATATGAGTGAAAAAGGGAGAAAAAAAGTAGCTTCCCCTTGACTGTAAGGAAATGTCTTATAGAAGATTTGTCTGAGAAAAATGTTCAGAGTTCAGTGTTGAAAATTATAGAATATTTCTTTCAGAAAATTGTTCAGTAGTTGCAACTTACAAAGTTGATTTAATTTGGTGTGTCCACTGAGAACTGGTGGTGTATCAAATAAAGTTCTGTATTGTATGTATGTACGTGTGGAGTGAGTAGGATGAAATACACGAACGAGTAAATGAGAACTATTGTCTCTGGGTACCTTGACTGTGGTTCTGAAATTACTACAACTGGTTTTTTGGAATGCATCCAATATTTATACTATCTGGAGTGGCTCCAAGAAGAGACGCCATAGTACATTTTTGAATATACATGAAAAATATCCTATTGGATGGAAAATGGACCAATCAGCGATTTTGTAGCAAAGCTTGTTTTGAACAAAGTGTAGGAACAAATTTACTATGGTGGAATGTGATAGATAAATTGTCCTGTTATTTATTGACCAATTAGAATTGGAGAAAATGTAGGCGTGGCACTACAGCATCTTCTACCACAACAATACAAAGGAGCACAATTTTTACTGGCTAGGGAAGGGATAGTTGCAGAGACTCATAGTCTATCAACAATGCATAGTCACCTTATGCAATTATATATATACATACATACAAGCATATATATATATATATATATATATATATATATATATATATATATATATATATATATATATATTATGAGTGTAACACTTTTGAAACAGTATACAAATACAACACTGGTGTCAGAATTACACTTTGACCCTCGACAGAAAGCAGATATTCTGAACTCCAGAACAAAGTACCAATCCAAATATAATTTATAGCTACTAAGCCAGTTTTTAGATAATGAATATTCATGAGTTTTCATATGGTTGTTCTATTTACCATTCTTTACCATTCAAATTTCACCACATTAATTAATTTTCATTCATCCATTTCTATAATAGACAAAAACAAGCAAAAAGTCTATCAACAATTTTATGCAATAATTAAAAAAGTCTTTAATTCTCCTATTTCTTATCAGTGACTAATAAAATAATTACAATGACTAACAGAACAGTTATACTGTAATTATATTTAAATATTTAAAAAAAAAAATTAAAAACAAAACAATCATCAAATTTCTAAAAAATGTGGACTGTAGTAATTCTATTTGTTATCAATGACTAATACATTAGTAATATATTAATTATTTGAAAAATATCCAAAAAATAATTTGGAACTAAGCAATCAGTTGGTCTCTAACAAATGGAAAAAGTTGTAATTCTTTGATTTGTTATCAATGACAAATGATAGTGATAACATTATGATTTTAAATTCTTTTAAAATAATTCAGAACAAAGCAATCATCAACCAGAGAGCACACCTGTGGTTAATACTGCAACTATTTTGATGATGCTCCAATTTCTGGGAGAGAATGCATAATCTGGCAAAAGTTTTTGTATTCGATGCACATCATAATGTACACTTTTTACAATACCTTTTCTTACTGTTTCTGGTGGCACTATCAAATCCCCATTGCATATAACACCATTTTCCATTGTTAATTTGTGCCTTATATCTTTATAAGATCTTTCAGCTTTGGAACAATTATGCCACCTGAATCCTCTTATTCTTTCAGCAATCTTGCTTAATATTGGATCTAATATTGGTATTGGAGTTTCCAATACTAATCTTTGTAGAAATAATATGTCATGTTCAATCCAATGTAATATTTGTGCATCTAGGATTTCCATCTTTTTCTTTTTGATCATTATTAAATTATAATAGTGATTAGTGCATTGACATGTGGTATTATATTTCCCTTTATATACTCAATGTCAAAATCTCATTTTATGGCTCATCTTACAATCCTGGAAGAACTAACTTTTGGTAGGGTTAAAAATAAATTCTAGAATTTATGGAAGTTTTAATAGGAAGTTCTTTCCTAATAAGAATTGTTGAGTTCTGTCTGTACTCCGGACAATGACCAATGCCTCTTTTTCAATATTTGAATAATTTATTTCTGCTGCTGCCAATCTTCTTGAAAAGTACATTATTGGATGTCCTTCTTGTAGTAAAATTGATGACACTCCTGACTCACTCACATCCATAGTTAATGTAGCCTCCTTTGTGGGATCAAAGATTTTTACATTGGCTGTTTTTGCAAGTATCTCTTTTAAATCCTTGAATGCTAAACATTACCTTTGGGTTCATTTGAACTCACTATTCTTTTTCTACAGTTCAGCAGATGGTTCTATTAAGTCACTGTATTTTAGTAGGTATTATATAAAAATTAAACAATCCTGAAAAGGAATCTAATTCATTTTATTAATAGGTATCTCTGAGATTTTCTTAACTTTGAATCTGGAGCAATGCTATCTTTTGAAATTTGGAACCCTAAATATGATAATGTATTACAATAAAATTCAGTTTTGTCTCTATTTATTGTCATCCCTGCATTTTTTAAATTGTTTAACATATTTTCTGGGTTTTGTCTTAATTCGTCTCTAGTGGGAGTACCAAGGCAAATATCATCTTGATAAATAATCACATTACTAATTTTGCCAGTTAACTCATTTTCCGTTGGTCTCTGAAAAATAGCATTTGTTGCTTTCCTTTTCATCCATCTTAATAATCTTATAGAGATGTTTATTATGGTAATTTCCTTAAATTTATTGTCAAGCTGTATTTGATTGTAGGCTGATTTTAAATCAATTTTTGCAAAACATTTCATGCCTGATAATTTCTGGATAGTGGTTTCAATGAAAATAGGAAAAGAGTCCAAGTATATTTTATGATTTATGTCTATTTTAAAATCACCAAGTATTTTAAATTCCCATCTGCTTTTCACAAGACTACAATGGGAGAGGCCCATTTACTGCCACTTGGAGGAACACGCTTGAAAATCCCCTCGTCTACCATTTTCTTTAACTTAGCAACTACTAAAGGTAGAAGATGAATAGGTACCTTACAAGATTCAAAGAGGCATTATTATTTAATTGTATACTGACTTTATACCTCTTTAGCACTCCCAGGTTTCAAAAGTTCCATTGAAGTATTTCAAAGTTCCTATAAAAGATCCATCAAATTGTTTCAATTTCAGATGACTTTTTCTCAATTTTGATTTACCTATTTGTTCCCAGAAATTTCTTGGGATTGGTGGGACCTTACTCCTTGTATCCACTCACATTGGGAACATCATGGCATTTAATTTAATTTTTTCAAAAGAATTCTTTTCCTTAGGTCTTTTTATTGAAAAAGTCTTTCTTTTTCCAATTTTTCTATATCATCTATTTTTTTTTTAACTTTGTATACAGACTGAAAATGATTTTTTCTTCACCAGTTATGGCAAATATTTTCTAAAATCAAGGTACTTTTTTCTGTCAGTTTCATGCTCATAGTTACAGTATTTGCATTTCTTGTGTTCTTTTTTATACTGTATATTTCAACATTGTCCTCAGTAGAATTATATTTTTTTAACAATTCTAGATGTTATATAATTTCCGCATATGCAGTTAGACAAATTATTCAATTGCAATTGTTCAAATATTTTATATTGGTTAAATGTATCAGATATAAATGAATCAACAGTAACTGAATCATTTCATCCTCAAATAATCAAATCTTGAGTTCCAAGTTTCTCAAATTCACAGAATCTGTTAGCTTCTCTTAATTTGTGAAGATATTGCAGAATTGATTCATATTGTTTCTGTTTAATGGACAGAAATTTGGTTCTCTCCCCTATGATAAGTTTCTTTTTAGGTTGTAAACTTCTTTTTATAATTTCTGAAATTTCTATGAAAGTCAAATTCTCCAATTGTTTAGGTTATGCCATAACAGAAACTTTAATTATATCTTCACAACCTGCCAAATTTTTCCCCCTCTTGCCTTGTTGTCTTTCAATTTTTTAGCCCTAGCCCGTGCTGCAAAACATTGATCAAGGACTCAACAAATTCTGGTTCATCCAAGTGACTTAAACATCCTATTAGCAATGCTATATTGTTGTTCAATGACATGTGGTCAGTAGTTAACTTCTTACCTATCACTTAGTTTACTATACACTTTATCTCTTCTACTTAACATATGCAAATAGGTACAATCCTATTTACCAATCCACTAACCCAAAACCATGCTTTCTCATGTGTTCACAACTTTTGGGGTATATATATTTTGATTGCAAAGGGTGATGGTGCGAGTGATGTATTAATAAATACAGAGTTAATCCCCTTGTAACTATTTAACTTACAATTCAATAAAATGCAGTGCCTGTAGCTACTAACTTTCAGAGTTAGTCATGCTATGGGTTGCTACAGATAAGCATACAGTACATTTTGTCTCGTCATTCCACGGTTAAACATTTAATGTCATTTGCATCAATTCTGTGACCTAAAAAGTTCACTTTAAATGAGCCTTAGATGTGAATTTATTTTTCATAGGATTCATCAGGATGCTCTATTTTCAAAATCTTTCAGAAACTTCTTGTAAAAATATTTTAATTCTTCTGGAGAAATACTGGCAATAAGGACCTTGTTAAATTAACTGAAAATTAAGCCTAGTCCTTGAAAAACTTGATTCATAAATCATTGGAATGTGTGTATCATGTTTCAAGATTTGAATCAAACAATCAAAAAGCTTGTGAAGCAAAGACAGAAATAAACACCAAGACATTCAAACACCAAATGGCAAAAAAAAAAAAAAAAATGGTTTCTGAGTTGGAGGGGTGCACATTGTTCTGGTTAAAAAATTAATGCTTCAAAAATAAATATTAAATATTTTTCAGGTAATGAGTTACAGTCTCACCAACAATAAAAAGCATACTTTGTGGTCCCTTTGAAGGTTATTTAAGCAAAGTTTCCAGATAAACCATTAGGAGAGATAACCAGGAACAGATGGCAATAGATCATGTCATTTAACTTAAATGAAATGTTCTTATACATTCACCCAGTCTTCCTCACCAAGCTATGGGACATTTACACTTTCCTCCTCACTTTCTCACACATACACACATACACACAAAGAAATCATATTTATTTCTTATTTCTTTTCATCTTGGCAAACAACTAAAAGGAAAGGATTGTATCATGAAAATATAAGAAATTTAACACTTCCACATGTTAAGAAAAAAACAAATTAGTGAGCCTATGTGAAATTTTCTTTGAACCAATGAAAATGTTTTACAGCAATTAAACATTGAGCCTAGAAAAAGAAAGAAAATAAAATAGTGATCATATGTGAAATCCTTTTTTATATAATATTAGGAGAAAAATTAAATCAACAAAAGAAGAGTGTCCAAAGTCAGGTGAAAAGTTTCATTTCTATTCAGTGTTCAGATTTTCATGTGTGTCAAGTTACTCATTGATTATATTATCAGCCTTAATGAAGCACTTGGACTTTCAAAGAACTTTATTTCACCTATCCAGGAAAACTAAGTATTTCTCATCATTACCATCCATCATTAATCTTTTTGGCATGGGTAAACCAACTGTTCATTTTAACCCTGAAGGCGCATGCTACTATAGAGCTGTGACACTGAGGCTGTGAGGTGGTTAAACATTAATTCCAAGTAAAAAAAATGATTAAGCCCAAAATTAAATATAAACTTGAAGATAGAGAGATAGAAAGAGAAAATGGAAGATATTTTCCTTGGTAATGTGAAAGTGAAGAAAGGGTCATCTGCGTTGCCTCACTCCTATGAATTGGAACAATGCACTGAGAATTTACTTTTTTTATCTATTGAAAAACTGGCAGGCAGGTAAAGCAAATTGGAAAATGGCTTTATCTCTTCCTTGGCAGATCAGAAAAACACGTCATTGGCAAAAAGAGAGGCAGATGAGGAATTATATTTTCGTTAGTGAAAACAAATTGAGAAATAAAAACAGAGAATGAATCTTCTGTGAAGGTTAGGATTATAAAAATTGATCTGTCATAACAGTTTATGTTTTGCTAAGATGGCAAGAATGGAAAACGGCATGTCTCTTTGTTGAGAATTTAGATAAACAAATATACTTTTATTGACAAAAACAAATTGGGAAATAATTTTTATCTATCACTCAGAAGGTTAAAATGAGAAGGTTTATGTTTTTGCACAAAGACAGTTATGCCAGCCCTAAGAAGTAGCCAGAGTTAGAAAACCAAGAAGGAAAGGGCAGAATTTAGCCCCACCTGTGCACAGTAGCAGTGCGAGATATGAAATGAAGCAGGTTGGAGTTAAGTAAGAGCAATCCTTGTGACTACTCCCAAGTAAGGTGGATAATTCTTCAAATTTGGAATTTTGATTAAGAAAGTTTTATTGGAATTAATGAAAATTGGGGAATCACTGAATCCAAAGAACCCTTCAGTCCCGCACCAGTTTTGTGCTGAAGTGCATATAAGAGATGACTTTGGGAAGCTAGGGGAGCCTAGGCTGAGATCCTGCATTGAGTGCTTCTGAAATCCATGTCAGCTGCCACCAGATTTCCTGACTCCAAAGCTTTGAACCCAGCTTTTCCAGAAGTTTAAACAAGGCCCAGTGTCACTATAGAGATTGATGTGGGAAGGGTTCATTTTTGTTGTACCAAGTGCTATATAAACTAATTAACCCCATGGATCTCACATATTTTTTTGTTGTGAAGAAATTTTTCTTCCTTAATGTAGCAGCTGCCATGGCTTGAAACAGCTCTGCCAATTCAACAACATTTGATCTTCCTACTCTGAGAGCAAGAACACAATGTGGGCAGATTTGGTGTGGATCAAAGCAGATAGCAGCCAACAACCAGCTTAGACTAGCATCAGTATTAACCAGTGTAGAGTTACCTCACGGTTAAAATGTCATCCTAAGACCCTGAGGATCAGGTCACTAAATGTGTAGGCAGGTGTAGGCAGCAGTAAAATGTGTTATAAAACAATATCAAACAAGACTTTTAGCAACTCAAGAGAAAGCAAATGCAAGGGGTCCTCCAAGGTGAACTATGGAGGATACTGGAACACAGAGATAAACATATCTGCAGAGCCTGAAATTCTTTACATTTGGCAGTTGAAACCTGAGACCAAAGGGAAAGAAAGGCTGCAAGTTGAAAGAATCATGGCTGCATAAGATCAGAGACAGGAAAAGCTTCAGAAGGAAAGTGTTCGGTTTGCTTCTTGCAGAGCAACTGAAGCTCCTGAGCAAAGAGAGGAAAGATTTTAAGAGCAGCTGAGACTCTTGAGAAAAGACAGGAAAGACTTCTGGCTGCTAGAGCTAAGAGGACTGCTAGCATGGCAGTTATGACTCATGAGGAAAGAGATGAAAGACTACAAGCTGTTGTGGAGTTATTTTGCAGTGGAGGCTTGTATTTGTACTAAATCAGTTTGACATACAAATCGTTAGGAACTTGATATAATACATATTATGCAGAGTAATCTTGTTGTGGTCGCTGACTACTTTCATATTCGACTGTCGACTACTGTTGTCCAACATCGACTGACCATCGTTTCTCTTACTACTCCTACTTATATTAGGTGGGAGAGTCTATTAACTATAGAATAGGTGTGTTTTACCATAACACCCACCTCCTAAAACTTTACTCCGTAGGAGTAAAACAGTTTCCTTTATTTATTTTTTACAGGAAATATGAAGAAAAAACAAAAACTACTTCATTTTTTTAGCAACATTGTAGCGTATCTCTTACGTTTTGGATCCACTTTTAAATGATCAGTTGCCTTTCTTTTTCTCCTGGATTGCCGTACCTCAGGTAAGATCATTGCAGGCATTGTTAGATCAAACGTATCAAAAATCATTTCCATCTGCGTTTCTTCCGCGGGACCGCTGTCAACCACGTCTGAAGAGCGTCATCTGATCTGGCTAATGTGCCGTCTGCACGTGAATTTTTCGCCTTTCACCAAGTACATCATATTGCCAATCCGCTTTACTATTTTTGGTACCTCCATAGTGTTACCAGAAACAACCTTCTGCTTTGAACTTCTTAAGGATGGGGGTCACAGTTTCTGTAGTTTCTTCTTGTGGTTCTATTTGTTCAGCCTCTAGCTTCCCTTTTGTTGATCTTGTTCTTCTTAATGTTTTCTGTGGTGACTTCAGTTGACTTAAATCATTTAATAATACTGTATGTCCTTGGCTGCGGGTAACTCGCTCCCCAGTTTTTCTTGGTGTCGGCTTCATCTTTACTTTCTGGGGCTTTTTTTTCACGTATACCATCGGTGTTGCCCATTCACTATACTCAACTTTTTTAAGTACACCAGTTTTCTCTAATCCGTCCAATTCTTTATCTATCTGTTCAATTGAGGCAAGTGGCACATTCCTTTTCTTTTTGAATACTGCCTGAGCATTTTCTTTTAGCTGGAATTTTGCCTCCATCTTGGTATATGTTCCCAACCCTGGAGAAAAAAACAGTAGGAAATGTTTCCTTAAGTTTCTTTACTAATTTTTGGGCTTCGGTGTTTAAACTTTCTACCTTGTAACAGAAGGAATTTATCGGTAGATCCCATAATTGGAATTCTGTTATCCAATCCGTACCAAGTAAGTTCATGGTATTTTCTATGACAAATAGTTTAGCTTTTTGCGTATTTTTATTTAACGTGATATTTGTAACAAATTTCCCAATAAATTGTATTTATGCTTATTCACATTCACTGACCTCGCTATTTTCTTTGTCTTCATTAAAGTTGGTTTCCCCAACTTCTTCCACGTATGCAAATTTATGATAGATAGATAGATCTGAGCCAGTGTCAAGTTGTATTTTTATATTTTTATTACTTATTTCGATGGTAAAAAATTTTCTGGTTATTCCATCTTTTACCTCATTGGACTTTAATTTTCTTATTTTATTGTCTTTATTTTTTGACCTGCAATGCGTGCTTTTATGACCCACTCTTTTACAGTTGAAACATTTTTTATTCCTAAAATCGCAATATCAGTACCAGTGTAGTTCACCGCAAGCAAAACATGGCTTCAGGAGTTTTTGTTTATTTTTCTCTGGTATTTCACTTTTTGTTTGATAATCCGCAATTTTAGAATTCTTTTTGGTAGACTGACTTTCTTCTTTGTAGCATATTTACCTTACATGCGAAACACCAGACTGTTCTATCTTTTTTGAATCTTTCTTTACACTAACATATCTTGTGCAGTCTTCTGCCAATTTCTTTACCATAATACTTGGATCACTTTCCAATTTTGCCAGTACTAATTTTCTCAACTCTGCATCTCTTTCTGATACCAGCCCTTGAACAAACACCAAGCACTTAAAATTGTATGCACTTAACTCTGCCAGCTTGAATTCTTCACAATGCTTATTCACATTGGCTGCATACATTATATAGTCTTGTTCGTCATCTTTCATCAGATTCAAGCATTTCCACCTCTTGTGAAACAAAGATGTCTTTTTACTAAATAATTCACTTAATATATTTACCGCCTTGATAATTGTCAACTCCCTAGTTTTTTGGTAAAATGTAGTTTACCAATTTGTTATGTTCAGCAGTTCCTAATTTGCTTAAAAGAAGTCTAACCTTCTTTCCTTCAGACCACGAGTGGCAGTCCTCGTTATACACGCCCGTATATCTTTTATAATACTCCTCAAAAGTTATCTCTTCATCTGGACTGTACGTGAATATTTCAATTGAATTCCATATTGTATTCTCTGGGAAAGAATCATTTTGTAGATTTTTCTCTTTCCTCTTCTCAGTTATTTCCAGAATTTTGTTTTGAAACTCCCTATGCATCTGTTCCATTTTTTGTTGGAATTGTATTTGTCTATTGAAAGTTTCCTCCTGTATCTGCATCTGGAATGTTTTTTGTTGCTCCAATATTGTCATCTGTTGTTCTGACTGGAACTTAAAGAATTCCCAGAATATATTTTTGCATTCCTCCATCTTCGCAAAAAGTTTACACAATGCCTAAATACTGTAGAGGGGGGGGTCCTACGAATTTGAAATTTGTGACCTATTTGAGCAAACTGTATTATTGGGAAAAAAAAATTTCTTTTCTCAGTTGAGAATACGACAGATTTTTCATCACTAAGTTGATGTCTTGTCATGCGAAGAACTTTTCTTTTTTTTTTTGTCACTGAATGTTGTTGTGGAGTTATTTCGCAGTGGAGGCTTGTATTTGTACTAAATCAGTTCGATGTACAAATCGTTAGGGACTTGATATATTGGGAATTATGCAGAGTAATCTTGTTATGGTCGCTGACTACTTTTGTATTCAACTAACTGGCGATTACTGTCATCCGACATCAACTGACCGTCGTTTTTCTTAATACTCCTACTTATATTAGGTGGGAGAGTC
The DNA here is from genome assembly GCA_963932145.1 of Acanthosepion lycidas. Taxonomy (NCBI): domain Eukaryota; kingdom Metazoa; phylum Mollusca; class Cephalopoda; order Sepiida; family Sepiidae; genus Acanthosepion; species Acanthosepion lycidas. The sequence continues at coordinate 38,485,496 of OZ010616.1, read as the reverse complement.
TATTAACTATAGAATAGGTGTATTTCACCATAACACAAGCTTATAGAACCCCAGGGAACTGCTCACAGAGCAGCTGAAATTTCTGAGCAAAGGCAAGAAAGGCAACAGGTTTGCAGAACTAGGGAATGTAGAAGACCTGCCCTTATCTGGGAGTACTGGCACTCTACACCCTTTAACTATCAGCTGGAGCATGACTATGCTTCTGAAAAGAATGTGACAATAGGTTCTATGTGTAAAGTCTGTGGTAAATGTGAAGTCAAGAAGTTTGAAGGAGAAGCTCCTGGAATCTGTTGTTCAAGTGGCAAAGTCAGAATTCCATTACTATTCCAAGATCTACCACAGCCTCGAAGCTTATTCTTTCAGGCACCACTTTTGGAAAACATTAGGAAGTAAAAGTGTGCTTTTCAAATGACTTCATTTGGGACTAAGGGGAGATAGTTTTGCACCCACTTTTAAAGTGAAGAATCAGCTTTGCCATAGGACTCGATCCCCACAGCCTCTAACAAATAAAGAGACAATTTCTTCAGTTATATTTTGTTGACAACTTCTTAGAACAAGAATAGGCATAATTCTATTTCATCTGGTACCAGACTCAAGCTTATACTGAGACTATAAGAGATGATACACTATAGAAATAGCTATAAAAGCTTAAATGACCTCCTGCTTACAACTTTAATGTGATCATTGAGGCAGACAAGAAACCTACTGAGCAGCATCTGGCATGATTTAATGAACCTTCCAGCAATGAAATAGCAGTGGTTCTCTATAGTGTCATGTTTTGGAATTGTCTACCTTCTAGAACTCATCTCTAAAAATAAAGTGGCTAGTTCAAACATGGCTGGCTATCACCAGACATCTGTTTTTGTGTTCTATCAATCTGTTTTCATGATGGCAGTGGTAAAAAAAAAAAAAAAAAATGATACTGACAATCTGTGAGTAAAATATTATCATTACCTGTCATTGTATTATGGACCAATCTGTCATTCAAAAAGAAAAGTATTAATGGAAAAAGAAATACATAAAAGATAAAAATGTCCAAATTAGTGATTACACTGGTCATGTCATGGATGACAACTGAGAATATGGTTGAATCATTCCATTTTTTTCAAGTAGCAGTGTGAGCTGTATTTCTCCATACAGGATATAACGGAGGAAAAACAGGTTGACCATATATTGTTACTGTCGGGTGAAGAAGGCCTTCAACCTTCAGTCCTAATTTGTGGAAGTTATGGTCATGATCAGAAACTATGCACTAAACCAGAGACCAAGTGATAAGCTAGACAAATATTTTGATCAAATGTCTTTCTACTTGATTGAACAACAGAATCACCTGAACTGAAGCTTTTGCAAGTTTAAACATAATGCTCCCTAACAGACCAGGGATTCACAAGTTAAAGACAAAAGTTGACACTGCAGTAGAAGGGAACACACTCCTTTTTCATATTTTTCAAAAAATGTTCCTCGAAAAATTGAACTCAAACTCTACATGTCAGGAAACAGCTATACTTGCTGCATACAATGGTGCAATCCTACCCAACATGGGTCTGTGAATATACAATGTGTATACAACCATGAATGGAGAAATATCAAATTCTATTTAGTTACCTTGGAAAGACCAACTGTATTGGGACTCAGAGAGTTGAAGCTAGTAACCATACATTGTGTTATCCAGCAAATAAAATGCCCAATTAACTCCACTGAAGACCTCATGGAAATGTATCCTGCTGATAATTTGACAAAGTTGGTGAATTTGCTGGAGGATGCCACATTGTATTGAAAACAGACAGTAACCCAGTTATCCATGCACTCAGGAAATGTCCCATCCACCTTAAGGAAGAAATCAAAGTAGAACTAGAAGATATGGTGACCCAAGGGATTATTATAAAAATAGATGAACCTATTGACTGGGTAAACAGTATTGTATTTGTGTGAAAAAACAATGGAAAACTCAGAATATGCCTTGACCCAAAGGACCTGAATAAAGCCATCAAGCAATGCCATTACAAGACCCCTACATTAGTGGGGGCGTCTCCCACAAACTAGCAAATGCTAAGTACTTCATGAAGATGGGTACCAAGAATGTCTACTGGTCCATCAAGTTGGATGCCATCTCCCAACCTCTTTTAATTTCTCCTTCAGCTGATACTTCTTCAGGAGAATGCCATTTGATCTTGTAATGTCTCAGGATGTCTTCCAGCAAATAAATGGACATGATCCTGGAGCAATATCCAGGGACAATCAAACTAATAAACAATGTAGTGGTTTATGGGAAAACCAAGGAGGAGCATGATAAAAACCTCCACAAGCTCATGAAGGTTGCCAGAACCGTATGTCTATGTTTCAACAGCACTAAGTGTGCCACAGACCAGAAGGAAATACACTTCTTTGGAGTTGTGTTTAGCAAAAATGGGCTCCACCCAGATTCTTATAAGGTGGATGAGATAAAATTACTACTCAGTCCTAATAATGTGCTGGAACTTCAAAGGGTGCTGGGAATTATCACATATATAGTACCATTTATCTCTCACAGAACCCCTGAGAGAAATGCTAATGAAAGACTTGGAATACAAATGAACAAGTAGCCAACAAAAATCCCTGCAGCAAATAAAGGATATAATCAGCACAGAATTGTTGCTCACTTACTTTGATCCACAAAAGACATCAGTGATTCAGGTTGACGTTTCAGGAAAATGCCTTGGAGCTGCACTCATAAAAGAAAGCAAATCCTCACAGAAACAGAGCAGCACTATGTCAACATAGAACGGAATTTATTAGCAGTGGTGTTCAGATGTGAGAAATTCCAAACCTACATATATGGCTTCCCATTTAACATTGAGTGATCACAAGTCCCTCCTCACCTTCAACAAATGCTTCTTCACCTGCAAGAGTACAACATAGTCATCATGTATCAACCAGGGAAGGACATGACTTTTGCAGATGGACTATCATGGCTCCCAAACAAGAGAGTAAAGGAAGCCATAGACCTGGACATAAAGGTCAACTTTCAACAGAAAAAATTGACACAGATACACCTGGAAGCATGTACCAACCCAATATTATGTAAATTGAGGGACATGATTCTTCGAGGATGGCCAAACTTGAGATGAGAGATTATCCAAGACTTGCAGCCCTGCTGGTCCTACTGTGATTGAAAATTGAATTCTCCTCAAGAGTGGTTGAATAATAATTCCCAAACCTCTGCAACTGGAAATTATACAAAAGATACACTTTGCTCATCAAGGGACAGACAAATACAGATTGAGAGAATAAAGCTGTATGTTCTGGCATGGTATCAAAAACGACATTGCCAAAACTGATCAAAAATGCAACATTTACCAAGAGTGTCAAAGAGCAGAGTGCCGAACCACTCTTACAGCATGAGATTCCAGTAAGACCATGGCAAATTGTAGCAGATCTCTTCCACTTTTGTGACCAGAATTACCTACTAATTGTTGATTACTACACCAAATACTCATTCGTACGAAGACCCAAAGAGTTTTCCACTCAAGAAGTGGTCAATGGGACCAAACAAATATTTGGAGAACAGGGAGTACCCAAAAGGGTTATCAGTGATAATGGGTCCCACTACAGCTTCAGCCTGTTCCAAGAGTTCATGAAAGAGTGGAAGTTTGACTACCACACATTGTCCTTGAGGTACCCATAGTCAAATGGGATTGCAAAGTGATGCATACAATATGTGAAGTCTGTTATGAAGAAAGCAGCCCAGTGCAACATGGTTTTGCTATGCTTTAGAGTTATACCGATAAATGACTTTATTCCTTCATCAGGTGAACTCTTATACAAGTGAAAACTTACCAGCAACATACCAGTTAAATACACAAACCATCAGGCAAGGAAAGATGAAATAGTAAACTGCCTATACCAAAGGCAATCAACACAAACATTCTATCACAATCAAAACATTAGGGAACTTCCCATACTCCATGCAGGACAATCTGTCAGTGTCCAAATCAGGATACTGGTAAATGGACTCCTGCAACAACAGTATATGCATTGAACCAATATCCTATATAGCACAGATTCCCATTGGACAGGTCATCCAATGCAACCAATGGCACCTAAAGGAAAACTGTTCCCAGACCAGAAATAACATTGCAGTTAACCAACTGAAAATCCATTTCAACTCTCCCACCAGAGGTCATCTACAACAAGATCAGCCTGAAAGCCAGTCATATACCAGTCAACACCAACCCATATTCAGAGACCAGACACTAATCACAAGGTCAGGTTGAGTCATAAAACCCCTCCCCAAATAGTTATAGCCAGACATTATGCAAAACTGCAGACAGAAAGAGTGATGTCATGTTTTGGAATTGTCTCCCTTGTAGAAGACTTCTCTAAAAATAAAGTGGCCAGTTCAAACATGGTTGGCTAACACTATATATTTGTCTTTGTGTTCTATCAATCTGTTCACATGGTGACCAACATAACAAGAGTGACATTGTTCTAAAGTGACAGAAGAACACGCTTCAATGAATTAATGACACACATAAATCTTATGATGCTTTTCAGTATTGTCTGCTATTTGTTAATCAGGAAGATAGTATTTTGGTATTAAACATCGTAATATCAGAGAATATGTTAAACAAAGAAGTATCATGTAAGGAATGCTATGTGCACCATTTTATGATGCCAGGAAATTTAATTCAATAATCTTCATCACTCTGGAGATCTCTTTCATCAATATGCAGTTTTGATATGGCTGCTAAACTGGAGTCTGAGAAGCTTTGTTTCATTAGAGACAATCAAAAGTAACTGTGATCAGAGAATTATAAACAATGATGTAGCACCTGTCAATCTTGGGCAACACTGTTTTCTACCATCAAGCTTTACAGGTGGGCCTCGATGCTATGACCTATGTATGACACTATGACAGGTTAAATCTCTTTGTAACCTTTACATGCAACCCAAAGTGGAAGGAAATTGAAAAAACTTTTTCTGTACCAAAAGGCTAAAGATAGACCTGACCTCCTTGCCAGAATCTTTTGTAGGAAGTTAGAGAAGCTCATCAATCTGATTAAAAAGAGGAAAACATTTCGGTCTCTAAAGTGTAACATGTACTCAATTGAGTGGCAAAAACCAGGGATACCACATGATCACATTCTGCTTTGGCTGACAACAAAAATTCGCTTTAATGAAACTGACAGGATAATCAGTATAATTTCCAAATCCATTGACAGACAAGAAGCTTTTGAAATTGTTAAAAGGAACATGGTACATGGCCCATGTGAGAGGGGCTTTAAACACACTTTATGGATTTCATTGAGTTGCAGAACTCAAAATTAATGTGGGCATTAAATGTCTTTGACAGCAAGGGACAATAGGGTACTATCCACTAGTTGTCAACTGACCATTATCTTGGCTTCTGCACCTGTAAGTAGAGGTTAAACATTTTTGTGCTAAAATGGTCCTTTTGCCCACACACTTTTGTACTTCCAAGTGCCATCTTATTACATCTGGAAAGGCAAAAAGCAATGAGTGTGTAGATTGATCAAGAAGTACTGGAGCACCCTGACATTAAGTTTGATAAGTGCCTATTTAGAGTGTACACTGTACATCCCAGCCAACATGAATGCTTTTATCTTCATCTCCTACTTCATGAAGTTCAAGATTCAACAGCCTTCCAGAATCTTAAAAAAGTAAATGGGCTGGTTTGTATGACCTACCATGAAGCATGCTTCAGTAGGTTTGCTTGAAAATGATACCCAGTGAGTGTTAATAATGGCTGAGGCTATTGTGCCACAATCCCTTGGGAATTTTAGGTCACTCTTTGCAGTCCTGTTGCAAACATGTGAAGGAAGTGATCCTGCTTCTTTGTGGCAAAGTATAGGGATAGCTTACTGGAAGAGTTTAAGCACCAAGCCTAACTCCAGTTTCCAGGTATGAAAATAGATTTCAGTGATGAAACTTACAACAGGGCATTAATCATTATAGAAAACAATGTTGTTTCTATGGGAGGGAATGTGTTACTGACATGTGGTTTTCCCAAAACTCATTGGACTAGGACCAATATATCCAGAGAGGTATTGAGAGAAACATGCTATGACATCAATGCCCTGTGTATATATGTTGAAAATGAGCAATGGTTGCTTCTAGTCCAAAGGAGAGTTTATGACACTGTTGTTGACAGTGTCCACTTCTGCAAAAGTGGAATGTTCTTACTAGATGATCCTGGAGGGGCAGGAAAGACATTTCTTACAAAGCTACTTTTGGTCAAAGTTCAACAACACAAGGATATAGCTTTAGCAGTGGCCTCATCTGGTATTGCTGCAACTTTGCTGCCTGGTGACTGAACTGCACCTTAAACATTTAAGCTTCCATTGGACTTGACTTAATCTGATAATCCAATTTACAGTATCAGCAAAACCACTGAATTGGCCCAAGTGCTAAAAAGGTGAGGGTTCATCATATGGGATGAATGTACCATGACACACAGGGCAGCTCTGGAAGCATTGGACCAAACCATGAGAGACATTAGGGATTGTCAGGTAGTTATAACACTCCTACTATCTGGATACCTTAGGCACACACTGCCTGTCATACCAAAAGGGACCAAAGCTGATGAAGTTAGTCCATGTCTCAAATCTTTGTTGTGGTGACATATTCAAATGTTGACTCTTCACACCATGAGTGCACAATTATTTGGAGATCAGCTGCCAGCTCAGTCCTGCAACATTTTGAGACTTGGCAATGGCAATGTACCTTTAGATGCCAATGGAAAGATTACTATTAGCCTGGTCTGCAATGTTGTCAGTAATGCCGATGAGCTTAAGTCCAAGGTTTTCCCAAGCCTCCAACTTAATTTCAAAACTTACAATTGATTATGTAACAGAGCAATACTGACACCAAAGAACAAAGCAGTTGACAGAATAAATGGCCATTTGTTGCAGTTCCTTCCCAGAAACATTTCATATCTACAGGTCAGTAGATACCATTCCAGATCCAGAACAGAATTTCTGAATTCTCTAGGATTTCCCAGATGAGGGTGCCTATAATGCTATTACAAAATCTGGACCCACCAATACTTTGTAATGGCATCAGACTGGTGGTTAAGAAGTTGATGTCACAAGTAATTGAGGTATCAGTGCTTAATGAGTATGGAAATAGCAAAGTTTCTTTATTCCCAGAATTCCCCTTATTCCATCAGAGTCAGATATTCCATTCATATTTAGGAGACTTCAGTTTCCAGTATGACTAAGTTTTGCTTTGTCTATTAACAAAGTACAAGGCAAGACACTATCAGTTACTGAACTACAGTTAGAAGATCCCAGTTGTATTTGGTTGTTTATGCAGGGGAAGTAAAACCAATTTGTTTGTTTATGTTCTACAAGGAAAGACAAAGAATATTGTCTGTCAAGAAGTATTGTAATGTAAAAACTGTTTAAAGTTATTTTTGTATTTGAATAAATGAATTTGAAGTTATATTGTTGTTATAGATTTATTTTTAACTTTTTAAATACCAAGCAATGTTGGGTAGCTCTACTAGTTAATGAATAAATGCTGAAAGTTTCAATAAAATCCGATATTTTTCTGATTTTTTGTAAATTTAAAAAAAATCAGGAGGTATCTTTTATTTTTCACATTATTTGAAAGTATACATGATTTTGAAGATACCTAACATAAATATATTTATATGTGTTCATTAAAATAAATAACCCTTAATCTATTATACAAAAATTTACAAATACTTAAGGCAAATCAAGGAAATAAATCTGTAATGAACACATGAAAAAAAATTGGCAGGAAAAATTCAATGATATTAAATAGGCAAACAAACTGAAGAAATGATAAACCCAATTATCATTGGCTGTTCAGGCAATATTTTGTAGATTCATAAAACATTTTTTCAAGGGCACTTCAGTGTCATGTAATGGCCAGCAAGTGTGTCTCACTCAATCAGTTAACATTTTTTTTCAGGGACACTTAAACATTTGTAATGGTTACCAAGAAAGATCAATTAAACTGAATACTGAGTTTGATCCTCACTGGGTGCTCCATAATCTCAGCCTTGTACCACATCTAAGCTACACTTAGAAAATCACAATAATATTTTTTTATACTTGTTATTATTATCATCTTTCAAAGAGAGTTGTAAATAGTGGAATTAACTAACTGAAGAAAGCAGTGAATGTAATGACAGTTAAGGAATCCAAACAAAAAGACAAAATGCAAGAACATCAGGGTGAAGCTATAGATCACAAGGCTTCTGCTGTTGTAACTTTTTATGGTATATTTAATTATTGCTAGCAGTTAGGTGATCAAAGCAGTATTACATCAAATAATTAAATGTGAACTGATTCCTAGCAGATTTTTCTCCAAAAAAATATATGTAGAGGGAATAATAGAGGGATGAAATATTTTATTTCTGACTGATCAGAAGGCCCTTTATGCAGTGCTTTTCAGTGTAAACCCAGTTAAATTGGAACAACAACAAAGTCAATTGGATACACTAACTGAATATATTACAGACATTATGTATATAAAAAGGTCACAAAAACATAGTTGCAAATTGTTTGTCCTGCCCTTTGACAATATCAAATTGACATATATGACTTATCTGATATTGCCGAGTCACTGACTTTGGATGACAAAATACATTTTTTTCAAAAGTCTTTGAAAGTTTATACTTCAAGACAAGGAAATCTCAATTTTATGGGATAAATCATCATCCTACAAAAACCATTTATTCTTATACAAAGTTTTTTGTCGCTGAGTATCAGGATTACAAACATTTAAGAATAACCACAACACATCTTTTAAATCACACACATATAAAAGGGTTATTTTCTGGAGGAACAGTAGAAGCATAACATTAGTTGAAATAATATGTATATATTCTTTTCAGAAATATATAATAGCAATAAAATGTTTAATTTTCCTTGCAATGAAGTTTGCTTTATAAAGTAATTAAACATTCCAAGTATGGTATGAAATGTGTGGACAGACTTTCTGTCAGCCTAATGTATTTGTGAGTTCATAGACAAAGGCTTAGTAGGTGGCTGCTGGTTAATCTCTTCTGTTGTATGCATGGACAAAGCCTTAGTTGGCAGCTGATGACTGTCATCTTTTCCAGTGTGTGTGTGTGTGTGTGCGTGTGTACACATGTGTAGATAAAATTAGCCTCCAAAATTGTTGTAAGCCTTGAGAAGAAGTATGCTTCTATTTTTATATCCATAAGATGATTCAAAATTTAATTTCACTTGGAGGTGTGAACTTTTGAATACAATGTTTTCATTGGTTAGAAAATCATTTCACAATGACTCACAAAAATCTTTTTCTTGAATTTGCAAGAGTGGTGAAGGGAGTTATAATTGTTATTTTGTAAATGGTCCCAAATAACACATGCTATGTCTACAACTGCGTCCGCAAGTATTTTGCTGATATTTGCCCTTGTAATGATTGTTTATCAAACAAACCTTCTGGTAGGATTTTATTGGTTGAAAAATATATATATAGGATTTAATTCCTATAATTCTAAATAAGTTACATCATACCATATTTTAGAGCATTCAGTATTTTTCACACTGTGGAATTAAAGCTATATGATTAAAACTAAATTCTATTGACTAGACATAGACAAATCTATAGAAAAGTGTTTCATGAGTTGTTTGACATGCCAACAAATTAAAATATATAAGCACACTAAGGCACCTATTCAACAATTCCATATTACTTCTGCTCAATTTCAAAGTGTACACACAAATTTGGTAGGTCCTTTACTACCAGCTAAGAGTAAAAAATCCCATACTTAAGTTCTTATGTGCATAGACAGAGCTAGAAAATGGTTTTAAGCTCAGAAATTACTGCAAAATCTGTTGCAGATTTTTATGAATATATCGACTATTCATTTTGGCAAACTTTTACATGTTTTACTGATTGAGGTAAACAGTTTGAAAGCAATCTATTTTCAGAATTATTCAAATTAATTTCTTTTTGTCAACTTCAAATGACTGTATCACCAGTAGTTGATATAGAACCATTAGATTGGTACAGAACTAGTAGGCTGATCAAAAGCATGCACAGGACAGTAAAGAAGGTAATTATTGCTCAAAAGGCTTTTCCTGGCTTTTTGCACTCTCTATTTACTTTTTAAGATTACAAAGTATACCAAATGAGTTGTATTTCCCACTTTTTTTGCAGTTACATGTTTGGAGATATTGCTTCCCCAAATATTGATTCAGACTGCAAATAATGATGAACAAATGTATTCTTTTACAAGAAAACTAGAAAAGCTGATGTCAGAAATGAACATTGGTGGTCTTCCTTCAAAATCATATTCCACTAATAAAACTTATATCTCAGAAAAATCAGGATTGATTGTATGAGAAAATCTTTAGAAGCACTGTACTCAGGTTCATATAAAATTCTACAACAATCACCAACATTTTTCTTATAAAAATTAGTAGATGAACACATGCATATATGTATATACTGAAAACATACACTGAACTTCATGCACAAGATAAAATAACAAACATGAAGACGTAGACAAAATTTAATAGACAAAAATATAACATAAACAGTGATTTTGGTACTGTTGATCCAAAACACTAACAAAAACCTTTAAAAGAAAGAAAAGTCACATGGAAGAAAGACTATTATTATTACTATTATTATTATTATTATTATTATTATTATTATTGGTATAAATCTTCACTTTCTGGTAAGTGACTATTTGTAGTTTAGGGAAAATATTTGGTAAAACAAACAAATTAGACAGATTCAAATTACAATGGAAACATTATAAGAATGCATTCTATTAATTAATCAGTTTTAGGCAAAAATAAAAATCTTTTTATTGAAAATTTTTAGTAAAATACACTGTCCCTACAAAGTGGTTACCAACTTAAAATAAAATATAATTAACTTTACACTGTATTTAGAACATATTATTAATCTGCAAAGTTTCAGCTTTTAAGTATGTATAGTTAATAAGTTATTAGAAATTTTATACCCTTCAAGTAAAATATATTCAACTAGAGATGAATATTTTTGCTATTAAATATTCATGTGCATGTCTATTATGTTCACATGCCTGGTATAAATAAAAGACAGTGTATCAAATAGTCTGTGTAAACATCTGAGCAGTAATTGGATATAACAGCCTGCACCAAAGTAGCAAAAGGGTTTATTAAAAAATCTTATTTCTAGTCTTTTCTTATTGTATGAAACAATTTTTTACAGACTTTAACAATTTCTGAAATATTAAAGTCTTGGATTTACAGATTACCTGTTTTCTTCTTTTACTTTGAAGAATTGAATATTTTTACAAGGCCAAATTTCACCCTTCAACCTTCCATAAAACAAAGGTTAATGGCAAACATGGACCTTTGTGCCCCAAAAAATACAGTGTAAAAAGGATGGGTTTTTACCATGACACCACTTTTATTTTAACTACCTTCACTCTTTAGCAATGTTTATTGTTTTAAAAAGTGATGATTAGAATTGTAATAAAACCTAAACATATGTAAGTAAATTTATACATTTTCTTTGTTCTTGAGAATTTACAACAAAAATAATAAACACTATTTATTTATTAGATTGTTTATTTACTATTTATTTATTTTATTTTTTAGTATAATAGTGGGCAAAACATTGGCTAATTGTCAATCAATTCAGACTCTATAAAATGGTAAATTAAAAGGATTTACTTATGGCTGGTTCACATATTTTAATAATTTTGTAAATGTTTATAAATAAAAAATTATTTTCATATTTATTTCTTTATATTTTATAAATTGGTTAATGATAAATATTGCATTGCATTAATCTTAATACAATTGTATTAGTTTTAGTATGTTAAAATTTCTCTTGTAAATAAATAATCTAATAAATAAATAGTGTTTAACATTTTTGTTTTAAATTCTCTAAAACAAAAATATATGTATAAATTCATTTTCATTATATGTTTAGGCTGTGGCATGCAGAGATCTGGTAGCACCCTTGGCAATGACTATAGCGCCTCCTGCCCCCTACCACACACACACACACACACACACACACACACACAAAATCGCAACAGTATACTTAGTTTATTTTCTTTTGAACAGATCCATTGTTCACACAGGTTTATCACAATCAGTTAGAGAGAATGTTTAAACAAAATACATTAACACATTATACAAATTCCAGAAAATATTATTTAGATAAGGTTGACAAAGGGCTTTGTTTGGGAAATATTTTTAACTGTATTTTATTGTTTTAACACTAAAACTACAGAAAATTGAACATACTGATAAAAAAAATCTAATAATTGATAGTTATTAAAAATAAATGAAAAACAATTTCAATTCAGTAGTAGTTAGATAAAATTTTGCATAAATATTTCTTGTCTAATATTTGTTTTGCAAAATCTTTTGTTTTGAGAAAGTTTTTTTGTGAATTTGTGAATATGGCAACATTGTTCTCTCAAAGATATTTCATTTCAATTTTTAATTAAAATTAAGCTTGTTTTGAAATTCTTGAATTTTTTGCTCTGTCTCCTGTGACATTGTTGGTTATTAATAATTAACTAAAATCAATTTTAATGTATGTTTACTTTACTTGAGTAAAATTAAAATAGAAGATTTGGATCTTGCATAGAATAGAATGCATGGAAAATTAATGACCAAAAAAAATCAAATATTTTCAATTAAAAATTTCATACTTACATTAATGTATAAACAAATAAATAAAGATTATTATTTTAGTGATTGATATTGCTTTACAGATATTCTGAGGTCTTGTTTAATGTTTTCCTTTGTATGAGTACACCAAACTTTAAAGGAAGTTAGAACAAAACAAGTCCCCATCTTTTTTACATGAAATGACCATCATGTTAACATCTTAAATTTACATGATGGTTGCATAATATAATTATGCATACTGTGAAAGAAATTTCATGTTTTTATTAAGATTTATAAAGATTTGGCCATTTATTGCTATATTGGTGCTACCATCAATAAAGTATATTTAATAGACTTTTACTGTACAAAGTAAAAGTAAGTATAGATAATAATAATAATAATAATAATAATAATAATAATAATAATAATAATAATAATAATAATAATAATATTTAGCTCAACTTTAATGAGATATTTGATGCTGTATCTTATTTGCAATTTTGTTTAGAAGTTCAAAAATATAAATTTAATAAAAGATGCTCAATTTTCCTATAGAGACCATTGAATTTACTCACCCATTTCACTCAGTATTTGTCCAAAAGTTGGATAAAATCGATTCTTGATGTGAAATAATATGTTTGTCCTGACAAAAAATTATAATTTATTTTTAACATATATAAAATTGAACTTTTGCACCAAATTTTTACCTGTCATTGAAAAGAAACTGGTGACATTTTATTCTTAAATTCTTGACTAGTATGTTTTAACCTCTTCATTTTTGCTTTTAAATTCATTAAATTCCATTAAAACTTGTTTTTTGTATAAAAAGAATTTTCAAGGTTTATTTATTGTGTCAAAATGTTTGTTTTTTGGGCATAATAAAATTTTAAAACAATAAAAATATTTTTGGTGAAAGGAAAAAAAAAAGGAATGGCCACCAACAATTAAATCACTGAATTAATAATAAGTAGGAAAATAACTGAATATTAGTCAAAATGCTATGGTTTCAAACTGCTTTCTTTATAAGAAATTAGTTCACAGGTTAGTTTTTGTGTCTATCATGTTTGACAAAGGCAAGGCATTTTTAATTGTCCTCTCACACTTTCAAAATCATATAGCACTTTTTATAGAAATCAAATTAAAAAATGCAGGATTTCTTTTTAAAAATTAAAACAACTATTTCTGGCCATTGAGCCAAGACCAAGAGGTTCTGACATCAATTTCTGATTATAAAACTGGTTAACTAATTTGGCATGTCTTATGCAAAAATGGTAGTATGCACAAGTTAATTAGATTAACTTTTGACTTTTTGAGAGAATTTGCACCCTAAAATTCATCAATTTCATTTTTGCAAAGTTAAGAGCAAAGAATAATAAAAATAATGTTTTTTTTTACCTGACCATTAAAAACAGGGAAAATGGCTGAATATTCAATCATTTTTGTGAAAAAATCAAATTCAATCTTAATCATATTTTATTGCTGATTTATGATCTACATAGCATCCAGAGGGCATACATGTTTCAAAGCAATGATGATAATGAGTTCTAAACAAAAATTAAGCTGACTAGGGCTTTTTTCTGAAAATGACTGAATATTCAGTCATTTTTTCTATGCTGACAAAAGAGTCAACTAAGTATTATTTCAAATATGATTTGCTCAGATTTTCTTTGATTACATTCTTGCTAATATCTTAGCTGGACCATGAAAATACATGTTGCCATATCTTCACTCTTCACATAATAAACACAAAATATACTTGAACCTAATCTACAAGTGTCAACAAAGTCAGTAAATGACTCGATAGTCAGTTTTTGGTCAGTTGGCCTCTAGTCTTTACCAGCCCTGGTCTTTTTGGCAAACCCTTTCAGATGTTCATTGTAGCAGTTAGCCTTGCTAGGTTTGCAGAGTACTACATTTGAATGTTGTGAAAATCTTTGAGTTTTTTTGTCCAAGTGAACTATGACAACACATGTAGCACCTTGACATGCTTATCTTTACCAAGGGATGCTCTTGAATCAGATCTGCTGTGATGTTCAGCAAGCTTCTGGTTTCAACAAGGCTACATGACTTGTAAGAAGTGAGAGCAGCTGCAGCAGCACATCTTGAACTTGTAATGTGGCAACAATGAATCTGAGAAATGCTTCATTGCCAGATCTCTAATGCAGGCAAATTATAGGACTGTGACTCCACTCCTCCTTTCAAAATTTATTTTGTTAATTTAAAAGTAAATAAATATTCTAAATGGAAAATCTTACCAGGAGTTGAACTTGGTGCTTGTTTTTCAAAATGCACATCTGAATCACAAACAGCATCGTCATCATCAGACAGATCTGGCAGAAGGCATTCTGGCTTGATATGAAAGTTGAATTTTTTTTTTCTTGCTTCAACAAGGTGAATCATTTGAAACATCCTTCTCAGGCATTGATGTTTCCAGTAGAAGTTTGTCAACTTCTGTAATAGAGGTACTTCCATCCTCCTGCCAATACACATGTGCCATTGTATCATCCTATAGCATCTTGATCAGCCTAAAATACCTGTCCTTTCAACCAGCAACATCAAAAAAATCACGGGTCACAGAGACTATACTGCCCCCTCTGTGAACAATCCTGGAATCTTTTATTCTACAGTTCATTATGTATCTCATTTAACTCTAATAAAATTTGAAAAATATTACAAAGCATTTTATTGATAGCAAATAAAATAAAATTCTCCAATATGGCTGAATATTCAGTCAAATTCAAACCAACCTGGCCTAGTAAAGCTGTTTAGATGTGGAATGCTTTGTTCAAGTTTCTATTATTGATGCACGATGGTCTTTATGATTCCAATTGAAAAAGTTCTCAATAAAATGTTATGCTAAATAAATTCTTTAGTTTCAAATGGCCAGAGTTTCAAAAAATGACTCTGAATATTCAGTCATTTTCTCACAAATTTGTGACAGACTGAGCATACAATATTATTAACCCAATATCAGAGAAATTAAGGGCCACCATTGAACATAAACTCACATTGAATGACACAGTACATAAACTCTAAAAAGGAAGTCAGTATGGGAATTTTGTTCCTGACTTTAAAGCTTTAAAAAATAAGGGTCAGGTGATAAAAATCCAGTATCTCAAGTGTAGAGACACCTTATTGGACAAAAATCATGAAGTGAAAGGTGAAATCTATACCTACCAAAAAGCATGACTTTAACCTAACTTTTGTTAATCAATAACAGAAATAAAAAATGAAAAATTCAGTCATTTTCTAAAAATTTTGATGAAAAGTAACTCAAAAATGATCCAGTTCATTATCAATATTATTTTTGTATTGCAATAAACTGAGTTGAAAGATAAAAATCCCGGAAGAAAAAAATCTACCCGGCCTTATTTTGGGCTGTGCAGATAATTTCATGTCACATATTTTTTTAACCGAGAATACCCCAAATTCAAAGGCTTGCAAATTTCTGAGACTTTTAGACCAACTGATAGACAGTTATGTTGGGTATAAATCTATGCTAGACAAATCAAGGGAATCTTAACAAGGAAATGTGTAACAGGATTTATGTAAACCTGAATATGACTGAATATTCAGTCATTTTCTTCCCACTTATCATTAAAGTTAGATTCTCAACACTTTAAAAAGTAAATTAGAATTTTATTACAGGACAAGAAATACAATTAAGACCAGCAATCAATTTTATCCAAAATATTGGTGAATACTGATTGAAATGGGCCAGAAAGTTCAATAGTCCTATACAAGAAAGATCTACTTCTACAAAGAAAACAATTTAAAATTTCACATTAAAATATAATTTTAAATATAAGACAAAGATTAAAAAAAAAATTGCTAGCAATTGATTTTTCATTTTTTTTCTTAAAACATGTTTTAAATTTCTTTAAAATTGAGTTAACCAAAAGAAAAGAAAAATATATTTACACATTTATGTTGATGTCAAATTTCCTTTGGGTTTTTTTTTCAGTTTTTAGTCTGAAAGAAGTTGACTGAAAATGTAATTAACTGTTTCAATAATAACCAATAATTTTTTTATATAGTCTCTGATTTTATGGCATTCTATCATCATACCCACCCATTATATCTTTTGAACTTTTTTTCACAGACATGAAAAATCAAAATGAAAGTACTGCCAGCCTTGTACTTCTCACATAGGTGTGAAAAATTGTTGGATTCAAGTAAGTACTCACAAAACACTAAGTGGGAGGGGTTAACTATACTTTATAACCAGCCCAAATTGATCAATTTGATCCCCACTGCCAGATAGTGCTTTTTGGAGATTTTTTAAAACAAGCTAAAAAAGTAATCTGAACCTTAACTAAAGTTTTCTTCACAGGTTTGACCAAATTATCAGCACTACCAACAGTCAGGGTTGAAATTCTCAGAAACAAGCTACTTTACTTCATAATAGGCCACAAACTATCTGAAAGATGAAATACAGTGCTGATATCCTTCACTGTACATATGGTCAATATTGCAGCATGGGAACTGAGAACAAAAAAAAGAACAGAAAAACAGAAGAAATAGTCTAAACTTGAGTATGGTAATGGTGAAATTAACTGTTTTCATACAGGAAATATTTGGTAATTCTTGATCAAACAGTTAACATTACAGTTAGTGGAAATTTACAAAATCATTTTCTTAAAACAATTTTTTTTTAAATTAGGCTTTAACATTTCTATTCTGTAAATAGCATGCAAACAGAAATGAAAGGCTGAATAACAATTCCTTGTACAAAAAGTGAATTTTAAATTATTTGAGTGCTAACAGAGACTGTTTATGTTCACATTAATACTCTTAGAAAAGCATGAACCTGTTCTCCCTTACTTCATCAGTTTGAAGTGAAAAGCTGTTATAGCTATAGTTAACTTCGACATGGTCCAATAAGACATGATGCCATTATATGAGCAAAGAATTTATAAACATATTTGTACATTATATTTGATTTTTATTAATATCTATAATTTGATGAAAACAAAAAAGCAGGATAATCTACTGTTTGCAAAACTGATTCTTTTAAAATTGAAAGCTGTTTAAATTGTAAAAATTAATCTACAGAGTCTAGAATAATTACTTCAAAAACAATGAAAGTTCAGTTTCAAACATATAACAATGTCACTGAATCTTTGAAGCAGATTAATATTTGTTTTGACATCCACTTCCTCCATTTTTACTATCTGTAAAAATTGCTTTTGGACTCAAATAGCAAGAGGTTGTCAGTAATGAATTGGACTTAACAATGTAAAGTTTGTGATTTTAATTCTTGTCTCTGGTTCAATATCTGTTTAAAAAGAAGGAACTCTGAAAAACATTCTTGTAAGTAATCAATGTTTCATTAATAAGATATTTGAGTAATTTTAAGAAATATTTCTATGATTATTGCCATCATCCTCACATTATCTACATGTAGAAAGGGTGAAAGTAAGTTTGAAAAGTATACAGTAATTTTAATTAATGAACAAGGAAGTGTAATTACATTTAAAAGGAATTTTTAAATATGAAATATAGCTTAAGGTTGATTGAGAAATACCATGTTAAATTTCTAAGTTATAGATAAATAAGGTCCTTATTTATCCTATTACCCTTATTATAAGGATAGGAAATAACTGATTTTTAAAAAAATAGTAATTATATAATTTTCAAAATAAATAAAACCTTAGGTATATTAAGTAACTTGGTAAATGGATTGCTATTAAAACAATTCTAACAATTTGGAAAAATTAAAAGCGTAAAATAGATAATTTTACCATAAATTACTTTACTTTTATTACCTAATCTCATATTGAAAAAAGTGAAGGAAAATTTATAATCATTTATTTTAAAAAATTAACCCTATAATTTGGGGGCAAATTTGACTTATTTAAAATTAATTAATACCTTTAAAAAAAGATACTGAACTGATTCAATTATAACATTTTTTCTTCTATTTTCTAAATTCAAATTCATTTTTTAATTTTACATCGTCAGTATCTATTATTCAATTGTAGTGTTTTTTTTCTACTGAAATTAAATAGTTAAGTAACAGTATTAGTTAGAGCACAAAAATAAAGAAATAAAAATATATTTATGTGCACAAACGAAACAAAAGGGTAGATCGACTTAAAAGAATGTCAATAGCCATTTTTTAAAAGTATTTTTAGTTAGCATGTCATCAAAATTAAATCTTTGGTAAAAGTTTGAAGAAGTCTCGTGAATGAATAGTTTTTTTTTTACTGAGTTTTATTTACCAAAATTTAAAATAAAAACGGAAATAGAGAAAAAAAAATGTTCAGCTTTAGATAAAGAGGGACGTGATTATTTATTTATTGGTTTGTTTGTTTTAGTGAGTCATAAAAAGAAATAAAAGTTACTTAATGAATGAATATGACCTTTTTTTTTTTTTGCATTTTTAAAATGGTCAAGTCAAGTTGCTGCATAGTCATCATTGTCATTTTATCCTACCTAAATCATCATGAGATGACTACTGTAAAAATGATATTACCGATAATGGTATTTACAAACCGGGTCTGACGTATTTTATAAGTAAGAAAAGCGTGAAAAGTTACTCAATTAGAATATATCAATGAAAGCGAAGAATAAAAATATACATTTGCGGTGGCCTTTATAACCAATCATATTGCAGCCATTTGTATTCTGCGGAATTGCTTTTTGGGGAAAAATGGCGACTAGTGTGCTCCTAGAACAAGGCTGGTGGGTATATTTATATTTTTATGGCAAGTTTCTAACGCTATAGTTTTTTTTTTTTTGACGTTTTGCTGACCACCTTGCAAACGTCCTAATTTTCCTTTAACCTTCTTTTGTCTTGGCATTTAAACAGCAACATAAAAATGAATATCTGTCATTTCGTTTGCTAAAAAAGAAACTTGGTTAAAGTGCTACTATTTCATTCAAGATAATTCTTGTTTCTTCTACTACGTCTGAATTTATCTTAATTCTTAACCGTAAGCATTTGCTTCTAACTGATTAAACGGAATTTCCTTCGTTCTTTGTTAAGATCATATTGACTTTCTTAAATGTCTTTAAGGCATTTATGTAAATAACTTTGGAGTAATCAAATTTCATGCCTCACTCCTATCGATTCATCTTTTTTGTATACAACGAATTTCTCTTGTGTCCAGCTCATTTAATAACGATTCTTTATAAAATTCAGCTTAATAACTTTGTTCTATTAACGACGTTTTCCTCCCTATTTGTGTCTGCTTACTGGAAGCGTGTTTTTAATAATGAATTTTCTATAGCCATAGTTAAATTTTTAAAAAAATATATAAATTAAAAAAAATTAACCTAAATTTTTGTCTTCGAAGATTGAAAAATATTCAACTATTTGCTCAACACACTGAATCTTTTTCTGTTAAAAAAAAAAAAAAAAATAGTTTTTGAAATGTTTATAATTTTTTCTCTGATTTTGTTTGTTAATTTAATTGAAATAAGTTGAAACTGAAATTCTGCTCTTTGTGTGGCTGAACTTGTTTCTCCGTTTTCTTTTTGGGAAAGAAACGGGGATAATTATACACACACACACACACACACACACACACACACACACACTAACTAAAAGCCAATTACACATTTTTAACTTAAGGTTGTCTTGTCACGTTCTTCTTAGCATGCAATTTTCGAATAATTCGTACAAAGATTATTTGACCCGAGAAAAAAATCATAGTGCAGACGTTGTATTCAAAATGTATGTCACTAAGTCCGAGTTAGTCAGGATTCAGGAGTTACTGATTAACTAACAGTAACACCAACTGACACTTGACTGTTTTTTTTAAGACTTTCGAAATTTCTCAATCTTCATTTTAAACTAAATGTCAAATATTGCAGATATGAATAACTTTTTCCCTTTTTAAAATCGTCTGGTTAAAAAAAAAAAAAAAAATTAAACAATCCACGCCAGTAGTTTTTTTCCCTAATCATTCTCTAAAGGATTTACGTAACTAGCAAGTTTCTGAGTGGAATCACCAACATTAATATAAAGAATTCGAGCTACTACTCCTTTTCATTAGGAGTGTGTAAAAAAAAAAAAAAAAAAAAAAAAAAACGAAACCACGTCTTTATCAATTAGCCTTTGAGTTAAAAATTGACATTTATGCAGATGCTTCTACTAATAACTTAAGTTTCAAAAACAATACTTATTCCAAACCCTGCGTCATTCTTAAACTTGTGACTAAGGCAACTACAACTTAAGTTAAAACTAAATTCATTCTTAATTCGAAAGTACTAAGTTTCTTATCAGGAGATTAATTCCTTTAAATTATTAAATTGGCTATATTTTGTCTGTGCTTGATAATTGAAGTTAAGTATCTTGTAATTTGAAATGAATATTTAATGTGATTGAAAATAAGTATTGACTAAAAAATAAAAGGTATTCTTGCTCTTGAAAATTGAAAGTAACATTCAAGCTTACTTCTCGTACTTAGAAGTTCAACAATAAACTTAGATCTATTGGGCTTGCTTCGAGGTTCTATACTTTTTGTCAGTATTTTTATAACTTTCTTTCTATTACATTTTAATCTCTTCCGACCAAGAGAAATAAGTAGTCATCTATTTCATATTTAAACATTAGCTATGTCTATCCACACAGTGAAGAAGTTTGTCAAGAATGATGGTTCACTATCTGTAGTGTACATTTTCCCTTCTATTTTCTATGTTTCTGGATTTTTGCTTTGTAGAAATAAATTTATTAAAATTAATAGACCATGGCAGTATCTTGAAATGTATAACAGCTGTGGTTTCTTCTTGTAACTTCTGGAATTAATGAATTTTAAATTCAATTAATCAAATTATTGATTCTTTTATGATAGTGAATTTAGTAACTGACTTATGGTCACCAAAACTGATTCATCAAATTAATTCAAAAGTTCAACATATACAATCATTTTCATTTAAAGAAAAAAAAGCTGCAAAAAATAATACTGGCACATATATATATATATATATATATATATTAAACACTGGAATACATAGGTAGATATGAATTAGGTTGGTGCAAAAATAATGTCGTTTTCTCACATAGTAACATATGTGAGAAAACGACATTATTTTTGCACTAACCTAATAAAACCGTTTTTGTACATACACGCTCTTTGCTGATATAATTTACCTGAAGCCAATTTTTTCCACTTGGTTACCTTAGTGACAATTTATTGTAGTTGATGTAATGAATTAAATGTTTATTGCTGTAAAAATGAATTTTGTTTTAATTGCTTTTCAGTTTTTGTCTAGCATGCTTGATATTGAATAATCAAAATTTACTGAAAACATTGAGAATAATTTGGTCATAGAAATAATTAAATACTCATTATAGCAGCTTACCTTGCTTGAAGACTATATAAAAAATAAAATTAGACATTTAAAGTGTTCACTGAATCTTGTAAAAGATTAAAATCTGTTAAAACACATAGCAATGAGTATATGGTGTTCTTTTGGATATAATTTCTTAGTATTTGAATAAAATGAAAATTAAGGAAAAGGACAAATCTTAGCAAAGTTTCTCTGTATAAAATCTCAAGTGAGAGGGGATATTAAAATAATTTTAAAAGTATAATCTAGCTAGTATATTTGTATTTATTGTACTTTTACATACAATTATGGCATGAAGCCGAAAAATCTAGCTAGTATATTTACATCATAGTAGTACCTAAATTTAAATTGGTGATACTCTCTAAAAAATCCACTCGACAATCTCCTAGACTAATCATTTGTCTATGGATAGTAATTATATTGAATTGAAGCAATTTCTCTTCTAGCAAAATTAAAAAGGAAATTGTTTAACCAGTTTCTTAACCACAAATAAACACATCAAACAAACACAATCTGGCACAAAACAATTTTTTTATTGCTGAACACACTAGTTTTGTAAAATATACTTCTAACATTAGTTAATTTTTTTTTTTTTTTAGTAATTTAAAGCTTAAATATACATATTAAGTTAATGTTTGTAGGCCATAACAAGCTAATTGAAATGAAAGATGGCTCTAACAAGAATTGTCCTTTGAAACAAAGGATTATTTGAAAAGGAAAGTAAGCATGGAGTGTGGTAAAAGATGTTGGTTGTTTCCAGTAAGCCGTATGTAAAATTTGCTCACTGATCTATATGTCAGGTATAGGACCAAAAAAGATGGTTGTCATTACTTTAACACTTAATTTAAGACACTTTTATCATTCCATAAATAGATAGGTTCTGTGATAATAGTCATTTTTCAGGATGTAAAACATGTTAAAGGAAAGACATATCAATAAGCTGTTCAGATTTAAATCTGGAAAATTGGTAGAAATCTCAAAATATTACTCATGACAAAGTTGATCTGTAAGAAGCTGGAATCATCTTGATGGAAAATCTTGATTTTATTTATTTTTTTTAGATGTTAAACAGGAATGGATCATATCTATAATTTGTTTATTTTAATGCAAATTAAAAAAAAACAAAAAAGCTGATTGAATATCATCTGTATAACTTTTGACAGGGCTTAGTGAGATCAATCTTCATTTTCAGATTCATTGTTTTCACGGGAAAATTTCCCTAAGTAATTGTATATGTATACATAAAAGCTTTCTAAATTTTTAACACTTAGCTTGTATTGCTGGTAGAAAATGTGGAATAGCTGCCCAGATTACATTTTTCCATATAAACCTGGATGTGACTGTAGATTAATTTGGAATTTCTCTCTAATTCCAGGCACCTTACAGAAGAAGGAATTGCTGAATGTATTGAAAATGGAAACAAGAGTGCACAAGCAATTATAAAAGCTGCCCTTGATGTATGTTTATCTTGTATTTTACTTGATAATTTATTTTTATTTTTTAACTACCTTCAATTTCTGTGTATATTTTGTAAGTTTTTAACATTTCCTCCCTTTGACTATTTACCAATATTGTCTTCAATCCAGATATCAAATAAGAAAATACACTGAAATGACTTAGAATACTTGTAAATTTGCTTTAAAGATGATCAATTACCTTAATTTCA
This sequence comes from Acanthosepion lycidas, assembly GCA_963932145.1. Classification (NCBI taxonomy): domain Eukaryota; kingdom Metazoa; phylum Mollusca; class Cephalopoda; order Sepiida; family Sepiidae; genus Acanthosepion; species Acanthosepion lycidas. The sequence goes on along the minus strand of OZ010616.1, from coordinate 38,461,904 downwards.
AAGAAATGTTGAAATTTCAAAACTTTACATTCTAGAAGACCTTTCTTGACTGTTAAATAAAGTGAATGTAGACTGAAAATATTTTTGTTTCTATTATAAATCCTCTCAATGCCTTAACAATAAATAATGCATATCCTAAAAATGGTATTTCATTAAACATGTGATATTGCTTTTCACAAAAATTAGTTGCATATTTTCTGACTGAAAATAGTTTGTTTTTATTCTGTATTAATAGAAGAATGAATTGTTTTATTTAGGTTACTTCCAAAGTTTTTGTCACAAAATAGATTGAATAATTTGTATAGAATTTTTTACTTTAAAAAAATATATTCCTGTCTTGACTCAAGTGCTTGGGACAAAATTATAAATATTGCATATAAAATCACAATTGATGAAGATTTGCATTAGAGATTAAGTGGAGAAACGATACTCTGGGAGAACATTAGCAAAGAGATAATTTCTCATTCACAGTGGTATAGGTTTATCAAGCAATTACAAAAAGACTATATATTTACTTGCTCACTTCAGTAAAATGTGGCAAGACAGTTTATAAGAATTCATATATACATGGGTCTTAGTAACAAAATTTGCTCAGTCTCTGTACATCTCTATTTGAATTCCTCAGGGATTGGTGATTAGCTCTGACCCTCTCAATGCAGTGGAACAGGTAAATTGCCTTCTGAAACTGAGTATATAACATGTTGTTGCTGTGTTTTTTTTTTTGTTTTTTTTTTTCTCTCCCCTATAATTAAAATCCCAACTAATAGAAAGGGCAAATTTTTTAAAAATTACTAAGACAGAAAAATTCAGTTTATTTAGTCTTGACAGATGTTCATTTGTAAGGGAGTGATGTAGCCTTTTCATTTAGGTTTCATAATACAATTTTAATTTTCTGTTTTCATATTTTAGTTGACATTACAAAGGCTGTAATTTACAAATGTACTCTTACAATAAAGACTACAATTTTAATTTCTTTCAGTTTAAATAAGAAATTTTTAACATCAGTATTGTTAATCTACTTTGCAAATGTTTAAAAATTCAATGAACTTTTTTTTTTTCTTTATTGAATTTATAATTCCAGACTGATCTTCGCCATATTGGAGAAAAATATCTCCCTGATGACATTAACAGAGGTAGGGTAGATTATGTAAGTATTTCAACTTTTTTTTTTTTTTTTTTTTTCTTTTTCCAAAATCCCTTATTGTTAATATACATTAACAATAGGAGTATAACCCATCTTTGACCTGGTCTTTCATTATAAGGACCTTTTGCCATACAATTGGAGCAGCTTAAGTTTAAAGTCAACCACACAAAAATCAATATTAGTAACAAATGGGTGTAACTGAAGCACATTCCCAAATGCAGAGGGGGGGGTCCCAATTTGAATTGAGGCGGGCGCTGAAAAGAGCCATTTTTGCATTCTCAATCTTCTTTCAGCCTCACATGCAGCAGCAGTTGAAGAGGTGTTTCTCCTCAGCCATTGAGTCCATTGATCTTCACTCATTGGCTCTGATTGAAGCATTTTGAGTGGCATTTTGAGACTGGCAAACTGAACATTCTTTCTTTGGTGGCATGTCTTAGGCAAGTATGAATTGTCAAATGGAATATGTGGGCAAATACCAGAAAAGAATGCTAAAAAGCTACAAGAATTACTGAGCTGAAATAACTTTAGGAAAGCTTGGAAAAATAAATGTTGAGTAACAAGAAAGCAAGTTTACTTTAGTGAATGCAATGCAAAAACTGGCAGGACAAAAAAATATATATAAATTGGGAATGGTTATAAATGACAACAAAAGCAACTCCTTAAAACTGTAGTAGTAGGCTTTATGCAATGGAAAAGTTAACCTCACTTGAGAGATATTGATTGCTTGGCCAAGAGAAGGGGAATGTTTAACCAGGGCTCGACGTACAGAAGTAGAAGCGGAATTGCAGAATTAAGCAGTAGCAATGAGCTTAGGACTGTGTAGACAATCAGTATGACATTGTGACATTTGATTGGACATATAAAGGAGCTTTGTGCAGCCAATGGGCAACTCTAACAGGTGTCACATTATGCAGGTCATGTGTATGCACAGTGCTGCACGCGCTAATTATAAAGGTCAGCAGCAACCAATGGGCAACGTGTGGAGATGTGAATCATGCCCACACAACATGACTTCGGATTGGAAGGTTGTGTGAAAAAGTAAATTAAATTTTTGCCTTTGATTTTTGTGCAAAGTGTTAAAAAAAAAATTTTTTTCTATTTTTTACTTTCAAGGTTGTAATTTTTTCCAGCTAATTTGAACTTGAAACTGGCACTGAAGAATCATCTATAAAACAAAATAAATTTCATTGAAATCAGATGTAAACGCATAAATAACATTCTCTCTTCTTTTTTTTTTTTTTTTTTTTTTTTTTTATATATATATATATATATATATATATATATATATAATCAGGGGCAGCTGAGAGTGACTTTCAGCTGCCCCTGACAATAATTCTTTTGGTTGCATCTTTCTACCAAATAACCATTTGACCGAACGTATCTCCAATAATTTAAATGCGTTAAAAATTAAAACTACAATATTACCTACTAGAACTATCCGTAGTTTATTAAATAGCACCAGCAAACAACATATTACATCCGATGCTTGCATCTACCAAATCTCATGCAAAAACTGTGACTTAAAATATGTGGGTGAAACATGTAGGTCCGTAAAATCTCATGTTTTCGAACATAAACGAGATATTTGCCTCAGAAATTTAAACAATGCTTTAGTTGTACACACAACTAAAGTAGATCATAATTTTGATTTTGATTCCATGAAGATTTTAAAATATTTTCATAATAAAAATCTTAGGATTTATGAAGCAGGCATAATATCCATCTCATGCACGGTAAATACTAGACCTGGCTTCTTTAGTATTTCCCCTTTTCTAGCGAGATTAATGCTCGACAAGTGTACATATAAATTTTAGATCAAAATAGAATTCTTTTCATTCAAGATACTCAAATTTTAGGAATACGTTTTGACAGCGTCGCCCACTTGATGACAACGTGACCATGTTTAAACGAAACGCTGATCATATAAAACTTTCAGTAATCTGTTTGGATAAGTCTTGTTCTTATGTCCATCGTCTTTGTCATGTTGAATTGATAATGTTAATTATATTTTATGAATATGTCCTGAAGATGGTTTATTAGACTGAAATGTCCGTTGACATTATATTAACATTAAAACAGCATAATTGCATATAAGGATTTTTGTTTGTTTTTTGCGTATATTTTTCTTCATACTGTCGGATCTATATCCATATATTTGCTTATATATATATATATATATATATATATATATATATATATATATATATATATAATTTAATAATTTAAACTATTATTATTAAAGTTTTTATGAAAGATATATATCCAAGAACAGACAGTAATACATTGCTGAGTTATAATGGACTGGAAGTAGTGGAGAGCCTTTGTCGCCAACAATTTGGACTCAAAACCAGCACTGAAGAAATATTTATCAAACAAAAAATATTTCATCGAAATCGGATGAAAACTGGAAATGCATAAACATCTGATCACTCATACACATTTTGAGAATTATAGATGTAGATTAAAAATGTAATGGTATGCAGAAAAATTGATATTAATTTCAAAGACTTACAAGAACACTTCTCAACCTTAATGTATGTTTAAAAGTAAAATCATTACTCGTTTATACTGTTGTTTTTCTGAATTGAGACAATGTAAAAAAAAAAAAAAATCTTTAATGCTTTGTACAAATCTAAACAGATTCCTAAGGCATTCTGTCAATAAAATCTTGTACTTAGTGATTTAAATGAAATAAAGCTGAATTACTGAGAACAAGAATTTACTGTTGGAAGGTCTGTAGGATTAGTTTAGACTTGTGCATAGAACACTAAATTAGTTGAGATAGTTTGGCTTTTAATAAAATCAGAAGAGAAAAAAACAAAAACAATTATGGTCTCACTTTTAAAATTGATAGTTGAATCAGGAAACTAGTGAAAAAGTTGAAACATTCCTGAAACTTTTTTTCTCATACTGGTTCCCAAGAAATGAAATATTATGTTTTTCATTTTAATTTTTCTAGTGGACATTTTTTAAAAAAAAACAAATGAAAACTTATTCCTGTTTTCTTAGAATTTTGTGATATTATTAAGTATTTTATTTGCTTACAGATTCAAGGCCCATGTATTCTTCAAGTACAGAAAATCCGTAATGTTTCTGCTCCTAAGGACAATGAAGAATCTCAAGCAGCACCCCGTTTACTGAAATTGACACTTACAGATGGACATAATAGCTGCTCTGGAGTTGAAATGGATACAGTTCACACTGTGAGGTAAGGAAAACTTAATTGATAGATGATAATGAAACTGAATTTCCTTAGGAAGGATTTATTGTTCATCTCCCAAATTTCTTTATTATTTAACTTTTATTTATTTAACTTTTCATATCTCTATTGTTAGGTTTGGGAACCAAACTTTAGGTGTAAAGGAGGAAAAATAACTCTCTTCATTCCCTAAATCTGTTTGGTCTGCTTTATATAAATATGAACATAAACAGAATGTAAACTAATACACTCCTGGTTAAAAAATATAAGATACTATTACTTTTAATGGAAATATATTTGAGAAACATTTACATTTAATTAGAAAATATAATTTACCAATAGACAAGTGAAAATTTGAAGCTTTAAATTGAATAATTTAAATAAACATTGAAAAATAATTTTTTGGTTGGTCATAAAGATAAGACTGTGGGAGAGGATTACTGGACAAAAATTTTAGAACTAGTCAGTGTGTGCAGAGCTTCAGGCATGCAGACATCTATTTAGCTCATTTCCAGCATTAAATTTCAGACTTTAAAATGGCTCAGGGTAAAATTTTAACAAAGTTCGAACAGGGCAGGATTGTTGAACTTCAAAGACGTGGTCTTTCACTACAAGCCATTGCAAATGAAATTGGCCATAGCAGATCTGTCATTGCTAACTTAATTAAAAATTAGGATGTGTATGTATCTAAAAAATCTAGCAGTTTCCTCAATAAAATCTCACCATCTCTAGACAGACTCATTATGTGTAAAGTTAAGAGATTTAAGCCTAACATCAAATCAGATAAAAGCGAATACAGAAGCTGAATGCAGCTCTCGAACAATTCAATAGCATTTAAATAAGCGGTTTATTAACATGAAATGACTGCAGAGGCCTTGCCTTCTTCCTTGCCATAAAACCTCATGGTTACAATTTACTTCTGATTATCAAATTTGGGATATGGATAAATGGAAGAAAGTGTTGTTTTCAGGCAAGAAAAAATTCAATCTTTATGGTCCAGACGGTTTTCAATGTTACTGGCATGCAAAAGATGTCCTAAAAGAAATTTCCTCAACACTACACAGTGGAGGTGAATCCATTATGGTCTGGGGTTCATTTTCAAAAATGGAACTTTTGAGTTACATGGGGGTAAAAGGTTATCAAACAGCTGCTAGTTACATCGACATGTTAAGGCATAGCTAATTACTGAAAGCCCTAGTCTATGTGGAGAAAAGTGGATTTTCCAGCAGCAAACCACAATGCTCAAAGGTTGATGGTTTAATTGTTTAATTTATTTATTTATTTTTTTTTTTTTTTTTTTTTTTTTTTTATGGAAAACATTCAGCTTTTGCGCCATCCACCATGCTCTAAAACAAATTTGGAATATTTGGGGATGGATAGCAAATGTTTATAAGCATGGAAGATCACAATTTGAAACTGTAGATGCTCTTCATGCTGCACCTTATGCATTTTGGGCAATAATCCCAAGCACCCTCATGCAAAAGTTAATAATTAATATGCCAAAGTGAATTTCTGAAGTGATTCGCAAAAATGGAGGATATACTGAATATTAAATTGTCATGGCTTATTTGTTCTGTATTTTCTATTTTTATTTACATGGTCTTATCTTAATGACCAATCAAAAAAATATTTTTTCAATGTTTGTTTAAATTAATCCATTAAAAGCTTCAAATTTCCCCCTTTTTTTTTTTTTTTTAATAAACTAAATTTTCTAAATAAATGTAAATGTTTCTCAAATACCTTTCCATTAAAGTGGCAGTATTTTATATTTAACACTCTTGTATCTGGTCTTAAGATTTTGACCAGGAGTGGAAAATTGGCCCATTCATGTTGGTGTGTTTACTTTAGTATATTACCATATCTGGTGATTTCATTGTGGTAATGAGCTCAGTACTCATTGGAATGCTCACTACAGTTTTGTACCACACTTATATATACTAATTAACTAATATAATTACTTTGGTATTTTTAAATGGTAAAAATAAGATTTAATAATTTTAAGTTAGGTAAAATTATTACTCATTTCATATTTGTTTTTCTGAATTGAGACAATGCAAAAATTTCTTTATAATTTTTGATATTAAGTATTTTATTTTTAGCAATATCCTGTTTCTGATCATTTTATTGGCTGAATAAAAACGAACCTTTTGAAAACCTAAGTCTTTTTCATCTGTATAGCTATTTTTATTTATGATTAAATCAGTTATTTGAACAAATGATCTTACAAACTACTTGCTTGTCTCATTTAAGTAACTGACAACCCACTAATGAGACTTTTCTTTCTTAGCATCATTTCACTTGTCAATAGTAGTCCACAACCTGTGGCAGTACTCGCAATTCCACATAGCTGCCATCAGGTCTTCCCTCATAATCCCTGTGACACTGCTGAAGACATCAGGAAAGCTTAGTTTCTTGCTTCTACTATGGAGTTGAGATCTCCTGATGATTAGTGATGTGATGACCTCATTCTCTTCTCAATAACTGGCCTGTAAATTGAATTCCCTTAGCTTTCACTGAAAAGTGGAGACTGGATATTTCAACCAACAGTAAAGTTGAGGGTTTGATCAATGAATGCTTCCTGTATGGAAACAGCTAATTTCACCATTACTATTTCCATAATGCTTAAACATTCAAAACATTTTAGGTCTGTCTACAGTCAGACCTTACTGAAATCAATACAAATAAAGGCAACATCTGGTTATTTTCTATAACTTCCTCTAAAAGTGAATTAAGTGACAAAATTTGACTGAATTGTGGTTCTCCCAACTTCTAAAACTATTTTGGTTCTTCAGAAGAGGCTTCGCAAAAGGAATTTGATTAAGGATCAATTTGTTGTAGATTTTTACAGCAATTGAGAAGTGTTATTAAAAGTGTATTGAGACAGGCACTAAATGGATGAACAAGTTTTATTAATAAAACACGGATTGCTTTTTTTTTTTTTTTTTTTTTTTTTTTTTCTTCCCACAGCTGTTATGTTTTACAGTAACATTGGGTAATATTCTACTGGCACTTTTTAAGATCCTCTTTCATTGGTTGACAGTGAATTTTCAAGCTCGTAGCATTTATGCTTTTACTTTTTACATAGAATATCAATGGCCACATCTTAATCTTGAAACTTGCTATATACACATTACTGCATGTGTTGTCAATCTTTACTTATTTAACCCCTCCTCTACACACATGCACACAAGTTTACATGTTAAATATTCTAATTTACTCCAGCTTAAGTGAAGTTAATTTAAAGTGCTCAATAGTTTGTTTAGCTTTCCACAGTGACCTAAATTTTTAATTTTAGTAACTTTTTAATAAAATTTGTTTGTAAACAAAATTTAATCTCTTCCTTTTATAAAGATATAATTCTCTCATGTATAATCATTACTTTTTATTCTGTCTCTTTAAATTGTCCCCATTTCAATGACATGCATCATTTCTCTCCGCTCCCGTATTTTTCAATGTTTTTTTTTTTTTTTCTTTATATTCCAAAAATTAGTTTCACTCCACGTTGTCTATTTACATATCAAAATACTTCTATCTTAAAGTGTGTGTGTGCGAGGGAGAAGGGTGCTTGTTAATTTTGATGTCTGTCACAAATGTCTCATCTGTAATAATAAATCTTTCATGTCTCTGCATTCATACAACTTGAGTGTATGTGAATCAGAAAGAGGGTATACTGTGTTCATTTCATGCAAAATTGCTGACTGAGTGAAGGAACATCACCAGCTGAATCTCATTTTAAATTATACTTGTTTTATAAATGGATGTGACAGTTTAAGTTTTCCTTATATTTTCTTTTAATGATGCATTTTAAAACTAAAGCCAATTTATTTGTGAAATAAATTGGAAAAAAAAAAACTGTAGATTCAAATTCTATTTTGTTTGTTTTTTGTTTTTGTTTTTTCTCTCTCTCATGAAAATAACTGAAATAATAATTAAAAAAAAAAATTGGTAAAAGTTTTGAACAGTTTTAATAACTTATTTCTCTGAAGTTAAATCGTTTTTATTTGAAAGATAGCTACCTAAAAGCAAGTTTGAAAAAAAAGTTTTAAAACATTGCCATGGTCACACAGAATTTACACTCTTGACAAAAAGTGAAAATAACAAATTTAAGAATCCATTATTTGTCTTGTTTTAAAGTAAATTGGTAAAATTAAGGAATCACTCATTGGAATTCTCCCCCGCCACACACACACACACACACTTAAAATACAGTGAAAATAACATTTGTCTGGTAATCCATGAGCTGTCATGACTATAGTGGCCTTCTAATGTTAACACTTGAAAATGTTATTAAACTTTACATTTTTTCAGTTCTGAAAACATTTCATCATTTAATAGAAAAATCCCTTGGAGTTCAGAATTGCAATAAAAAAAAAAATTACAAGTACTCCCCCCCCCCTTTTTTTTTTGTAAGGTTCATGGCAAACATTCAGTATGTTCACATTTCAATGTATAAGTTTTTATGCAAGTAACTTCAGCGATTTTTTTTTTTTTTTTTTTTTTTTTTTTTTTTTTTTAGTGTAAAAAAATTTCTCAAACACTTCTTGAAATTTCAAAATTTAGATAATGGTATTTGAAAGTTGCTTGGCACTAACAAAACGACATGCATCATTTTATCATCATTGATCAAAACCTTGAACATGTTCAAGGGCAATCAGGCAGGAGCTTGACTGGAAATGCAATCAGTTCTTGGCATGTCAAGAAAGTATGCAAAACATTTGTGACAAAGATGAGCAACATGATATACTTTTGAAACTTTATCTACAAGAAAGCATTACTAAAAATGAGGCAAAAGTGAAGCTGCTGCTGAAGTAGAATCATTAAATCAGTCATCAAGCATGGTGGTCCTGTGATGTCTATTAAAGTTGTACAACAAGTAGTGGTTTGGAAGATCAACTTAGATATCAGGAGGTTCTATTAGGTATCAAGATCAATACCAGGGAAGTAAATCTTGATGCCAGGAAAATCAGTTGATTCATTTCCACCACTAAGACAAAGGAAAGAAGAAAAGGCACTTAAACAACTCTAGCAGTTGTGATGAAGAACCACTTTGGGTGACTTTCAGTTATGAGCACCAAGGCAAATAGGTTGCAGTATATTATGACTCCAACTTTTACATTGGTCAAGTTATTTATATTGCATCTCTATTTAGTGCTGTGATAATTTGTATTTTATTTTATTTTTATTTTTTTTTGTTTAGCCTCTACAAAGAGCAGAAATGATTATTTCTGATGGCCTTTATCAAATGATATTGCACAAATGGAATCAACATGTCTTCAGATGTTACTTTGATGTAATGCTATTTTCAAATGATGACTGGATATGGACTATTCCAGAAATATTAGCCAGCTCAGACTTATAAGGAAATTCAGTCAGCAAATCACCATAAGAAGTGCAAGAGAACCACTCAATGTTCAGAAAGTTTTTTTTCTATCAGTTTAAAACCCTATTATAAAGTATGTTTTTCTTTTGTAAGACAAATTTCTAAGTTTTGTAGTCATTAATTTTTGACAAGTTGAAAAGTACATAATTTTACAAAATTCTTAAAAATAAGATATGTATATTACAAAGTAAGTGATATTACAGTGAAAAGAACTGTTGAATTTGTCATCCCAAGCTTAGTAAAGTTTAAGGCATGTAAATCCAGTGGAAACGTTTTTATGGCAAGTTCAGTATGATATATTTAGATCTCTCTCACATTTTTTATATTACCGCAATTGCTGTTTTTTTATGTTGTGTAAATAGAATTTTTTTTATTGATGTAATACTGAAAAATAAATTTGCTTAGTCTTTGTTGTGCTATGAGATATGGAAAGAAGTTGCAAGGCATTAACTCTTCAAATGAAACTTGTATAATCAGTCAAGTATTGTGCTTCTGTATCATTTTTATGATTTTATTTTTGAGAACAAGATTTTCCCAGTGTTTAGGCCAGATTGATTTAATCATTATTGATTCCATTATCTTTCTTTTGCTTCAAGACTTCCTATATGACATTACATTTATGTTTTGTTTTGTTTTTTTTTTTAATTTGTCTGAAACATGCATCTTCAGTTATACACTGTTAAATTTTTTTTTTTTTTTTTTTTTTTCCTCCTTAACTCAAACTTTGGTGATAGCACATTTGCTAATTGAGCTGAGATAAATTTGCTACCATTTTTCTTTTGTGTTTTGTCAAAATGTCTCTGTCTGTATTAAAGATATATTGAAATAAAATTTTACTTTGGGATACCTAATTTTAATTTTGTGGATTTTTTTTTTTTTTTTTTTTTTTTTTTTACTGAAACTCATCTCCTGCTCTAACAAAAGTTTGTATTATTGGCAACTATTTTCAGTATAACCTGTTAAAGTTTTTTGCATTGGCATTCTATTACCAACAACAGAAATGTAGAAATTCTGACTTAAATAATACACAATGCTACCTGGCTTATTTCTTTCTCACAGATCTGGGCCAATGTAATTATACAGTTGTTTGCACTACTGATAAATTTATATCTGTCTGTTCTTCAAGACAGCTATAAATCATTTTTATCTTTCTTGTTTTAAAACAATTGCCAAGCTGTCACCACTTCTACTGAAACCTCTACATTGATCATAATGATCTAACTTTTGTCAAAAATTTCATGGACAATTTTGGGTAATAAATAATTTGGCTTATGCATGTGGACTCTGAAAATAGTTAAATTATTATCCCATATCTTTTGTAAAATCTGAGATGCTTATAAATACTTATCAGTAGTAGGTTATATAAGATATTAATGTGATCTTAAGTAAAAAAAAAAAAAACTTATTTTCAACATTAACTTTATTGAACAACTTCTTTGTTAGTTTATCTTCTAAGATTCTTTTGGGCAACTTTACAATTCTCAGCAAGGAATTATTAAATACATTTTTACAGCCTCTAGGGATTTTTTTCTTTTCTTTTTTGAATATAGCAGAAATAAAAATTTCACAGCCAAGCCATAATAATTTTTTAATTCCCAAATTAAATTGCCTGTAATTAACCTGATGAAATATTACACCCTTTTTCTCAACAAATTTTATGGTTTATGGACACATCACATTGAAACATTGATTCTTAACAATCACTGAAGTTAAGCAACATTGAGTCTGATTAGTACTTAGATGGGTGACTGCTTTGGAATACCAGGTGTTATAAGCAGGCAGTATAATGGATAATGTCTCAGAATTGTTAATTGGAGAGCCGAGTTCCAATTCCAGTTTGGTTTGTTATATTCACTTATGCCCAAATACCCTTAGGAACCGTATGAATCCACCTCTTCTCCCCCAGCTATGGGGTAATTAGTAAGGCCTGTCACTAAACTAATTTTATTTCCAAAAGTAAAATTGTATACGAAACATTTAGATTTTGACATTGGCAGCATATCAACCTCTCTGGGTTAAACAAAAACAACCAATCAACTAATTTTGCATGGTTTTCATTAATTACTGCCTTATATTACCCTAATTAAGAGTAGTATTTATTAGTCTCTTTGATTTTGGTGCTCCAGAAAGAGTTCATAGTAGTGGACTACCTTTTTAATTATGCATCTTTTTTTTTCAAATGGCACATTCCTGATTATCCCTTGTTCTATGATGTAATGATGTCTGTAAAGTTTAAAAAAAAATTTTTTTCTAAAAATGTACTTTTCTGAAACTTACTTTCAGCTTAACTGATAAGTATAATTTAACCTGATTTAAAACAAATATTATTTAAAGCTTAAAATATCGCAGAAAGTTTTTTTTTTTTTTTTTTTTAACTGACTAGAGTTGTTGACAGCCTGATAATATCTTAAAAAGTAGAAAAAAAAAAAAAGAAATGAATATTTTGTGTGAATAATGGAAAATAATTTTTTTTTTTTTTTTTTATGCAAAGTATTAAGTTCTGAGAATTAAGTTACTTGAATGGTCAGAATAATTTTTTTTTTTTTTTTTTTTTTTTTTTTTTTTTTCCAAATTTAAGTGATGGTATTGAAAGAATTTTGGTGCTATTACAGTTTTGTACACTCTAACTAACCTTAAAATACCATATATATTTACTTCCCTTGCATCAAAATTTGCATTATGACATTTAAATTGAACATCTGAAAAAACTGTTCTCAATTGAAAAAATCAACATAATAGATAAAAATATTAATCAGGATATATAAATGTCAGTTTAATGGCAAAAATGATATTTTGATTCGACATATATTCTACAATGTAATCCTCTATCATGCCACAATTTGGTGGTTTATGCAGAGCTTTTATTTTTAGATTTTGTATTATTGCCATATAGCCCACATGTGATTATGCCTGAGGCTGCAAAAGTATAACACCAAACTTTTAGCTTAAACTTTTTTTATTTTATTTTTATTTTTTTTATCTATTAATGAATAATCTAGATTCCCAATAGATGGTGTAACATAGCTTGATTATTTGTATAGAATAATCTACATAGAGTACAAGACTAACAAATTGAACATTTTATGTGTAGTAGATATTGAGTTACATTACTAGCATACTGATAAGCTAACCTTTTTATAACAAAGATATCCAAACGTACTACTTTTATTATTTGTATAAAACATCAATCAAATAACTTTAAATGAATGAGTTGTAAAATGTGTAATAGTTTTGTTTCGAGAAGCACCTGTTAATATCCGCATATAATGTCAAATTATACTTTATTTTGATATATAGTCAATCTGTTTTTAATCACTGTATCTTCACTTGTTATGAACAAATGAATTAAGGTCCTTTTCTTGAACATTAAATTAGTCTTGATTTTTAAAAAGGTATTAATTTAATTTTATATTGGAATTATTTTTAACTTCAGATGATATTAATTTGTCATTAGGTTTATGCTTCAACTTCAAATATAAATTTTCTGTTAAAGTCAATATGTTAAGTATTTATATTAAACCTCTTGTATTGGCCCATTCATGTGTGGCTCCAAAAACTTCAATTCTTCTGATGTCTGAAATATCTGTTATGAAAGACAGACTTAATTTGAATCTTTATATTTAGTCTTATTTTTATAAAATTCACCTTAATCTGTATATCATTGTTAAATGTCATATTTTTGTTAGTCTTTACTTTTGTAACATGTCAGATTCTTGCCTCATCTTAAAATAAAACTAGTAGGTCACCTTTTTAGTTTGTCTGATATGTTGCATTAAGATGGTTTGAGATTTGTTTACTTTCTATTGTTGATACTGAACATGTTTAGACACAACTTTTGGCAACTCACCAATCAGCCACACCCGCTAACTACGAGTTTACCTCCTACAAACATTCCATTTTATTTTTTATTTTTATTTTCTCTTTATCTTTTCTTGCTTGTGTGTGTGTGTATATAAAAAAAAAAAAAAATCTATGGTAGACATTTTTAGTTGTTAATGATTCTTTTTGCAAAGTATGCTGATGAATTTGCTCATTTGGGCTACAGAATAATGTAATAACTACAAAAATAAAATTACAGAAATATTTTAAAGTTGCAACAATTCTAAGACATTATACTCCTATTAAAACTCTGAAACTGGAAATGACTTAAATGAAAGATTATTTGTCAATTGTTCCAGTTTAATGGCATATCAACTCTGTCAATTATTTAATGCTGAAAAGATTTTTTTTTTATATAAAATATATGGCATGTAAACACTCCTTTGGCTTGTTGGTTTTATCACTTGCCAGTTATGCCTTTAGGATGGAATTATTTAATGCTATAATTTGTGGTATAGACTAACCTTTAAATAAGCTAGGATAGTTTCTTGAAAAGGTTCTCTAGTCATGTCATAAAATCATTGATGTATATGGGGGCAAGGTCATTATATATTAGTTAGATAGAATGTTGCATATGCCTCCTGACATGCTGTGCATTCAGAAGGATGTTCATTATTTTGTCTTTATATGAGTAAGTGATATAGGTGTGTGCTATTTGGATTCTTAATAGAATGACTTTTTCCTTCCAAGAAAGTCTGAGATCATGCCATACTCCTAGAATGGGTTTAATTTTGTAAAATTTGTTTTGGTTGTAGTTACATAACTCTTGACACTTGTTCAGAATGTATGAGTTTATTATTGTTGCTTTAAAGTCTGATTTTCAAATTTGAAATGTTAGCTTTTCCATTTCTGCAGATATTGATATGATTTTTTTTTCTTCTTAGAAGATAAGATTGTTCCTGTTTAGTAATTAACTGTTATGGGATTGTTTGTGTTTTTGCTTCTCATTGATATAAGTACAGATAGTGAATCTGAGAAAACTGGAGTTGTTTGGCTCATTGCCTGTTTATGATGTCTAAAGTTAAGTCTGTGGTTTGTCTTTTTTTTTTTTTTTTTTTTTTTTTTTTATGTGATCAAGAACAACTGAAGTGACTTATCAATGTTTTTTGAACTATCAGTATAGATGTGCTTATATTTTGGGTGCTCATGTAAAATATGAATTTGTTTTATAAAGGTAGATGAACTGGCATTAGTTTTAGAATATTTGGCAAGTTTTAGCAAAACTGTTGGTTGTTTTGTTAGCCAATGTGGGATTTTCAGAATAGTTGATTTAAGGAGTAGTCTATTGGGCTTCATTAATGTTTTTCCATGTAAAGACCAAAAGGTTCAAAGGCTATTTTGCTTGTTTTGTTTTTTTTTTTTTTTTTTTTTTAAATAGATCTTTATATTGTGATTGGGGAAATATTTGAATGCAGAATCATCTAGACAAGAATGAAATTATTAAATTAAATGCTGAAGTTGATAAGTTTGATCAACTATAGCAGAAATTAAGTAGAAAATCTATTTTTAGTTTTAAAATAGGTTTCTTAACATAGCAAGGTTTTCTATCTTGGAAATATTGTGCTAAATACTTCTCAGTATGCTTGTAGTTATTTTAATATAAAGTTTATTGAAATTTTAGTGTTGTTGTTTTGTTTTTGTTTTTTAAAACTTTTTGCCTTTTATTATGGCTCCCTAGCATAAGGTAGTCTTGTGGGTGCCTATGTAGATGAGTTCCGACCTAAATTGAAAATCAGGTTATGTTGTCTTAGGAATGGATTTCTGAAAGTCGAGA
Source organism: Acanthosepion lycidas (assembly GCA_963932145.1). NCBI lineage: Eukaryota > Metazoa > Mollusca > Cephalopoda > Sepiida > Sepiidae > Acanthosepion > Acanthosepion lycidas. The sequence goes on along the minus strand of OZ010616.1, from coordinate 38,446,528 downwards.
GCCCCCTGTAATTGTTGGATTTTAATTAAATTTTCAGGGCTTAGTCACAAATGAATGAAATTATTTTAGAGATTTTATCCCTACTCTTAATTTTATTTCATTTCAAGAAATTAAATTTTATCCTGCTTAATGTCTCCTTGGAGAATTTAAATCATTAATTTTTTTTTGTAAAACAGAACCCCCAGTTACTGAAAATTTGCTCTGAATCATAAAATAAATAATTGCAGTAAAATTAAGACATTATTTAATTAGAAAAGTTTTTAATTGCTCTTATAAATAATGTTATGGGCACATTGTCTTAAAACACTTTTTTTTTTTTTTTTTTTTTTTTTTTTTTTTTTTTGATGAATAATTTTTACAAGAATTATTTGTTTAAAATTTGAATTAGAATGATTTATAAAGTTTTAAATCTCTGTGTTACTTTGCCCTGGTTAGATGATATCGTTATTAAGTAACCCCTGACCCGCATTTTAAAAATTTTGAAATTGTTTTTGCATGTATACACATGCTGATTTTTGTAAATATGGATGTCCTTACATTATATTATTGGAGAAATAAGAGTGGTAACTTTAGTAAATTTAAAGCTAAAGTACATAAAATTCAATAAAATATTAAAATTTAAAGAATATTTCTTAAATTTGAAAGATTACTGGGTAGTTAACATGAGCACCTTTTTTTTATATAATTATCTCTAGTAAATTTTACAGATATGTCCACCATAGAAAAAAATTAGATTAGTTTCTGCTTTTCAATCAAGTTGTCAAAACCTTAAATAAACAGATACTGCCATGTTACAAAATGCATTTCTGCAATATTTTAAACTTGAAGTAATATGTTTCAAATCAAATTTAGTTAAGCTTTAAATCAGCCAATATTCCAAGAGAATTACATTATGAAAGATGGCTAAAAATGACGCAAAAGTTTGATTTTTAGCAATTTCAAAATGAAAACTGATTTCAGTCAATTTAAATTAGTTTTGAAATACAGCAAGGTATTTTGCTTATTGAAAATATTAAATTTAATAGCTTGAAATTAAAAGTAAAATGTTTCAAGAGATTTCTAATAATTCATTGTAAATCTTAGATATTGCTTTTCTGTGGAAGTACCTATATAATATATATTATACATATTATATATAAAATGTAATTTAAAAAAAAAAATTTTTTTTATGAACCTTAATTTTCAGCTTGAATACCCCACCTGGAACCAAAATACAATTTTCTGGAACAATTCCTATAGAAAATGGATTCTTACAGTTAAATGGCAGAAACACAAAATGTATTGGTGGTAGAGTAGAAAAACTTCTAGAAAATTGGGAACTCAAACGGGTATGTTTTTTGTGCATTTTATTTATTTATGTATCCATGCTATTATCTTTTTTGTTTAGTATGATACAAAATTTTAATAAAACTTGATTCTAAAACTTGATGAAATCATTTAGCATAATGATTAGCTATTTGGAAAATAAAATAAAACTGTCAAATGAATTGAAACCAGCTTATGACAGCTCTATCTTTCTGCAACCATGACAGAATCCATTAATTATGAAAGTATTAATGTAAAACAAAAGTACACAATTACTGGATTTAATAATGAATATTTTAATATAGAATTAAGTATTTATGGATTATTTTTTTTTAAATTTTAAATTTCATTAAGTATAATATTGATTTATTGGCAACTAAAGTAGTAAATGTTGACTTTATAACAGTTAATTTCTGTCCTTTTCTTTTTCTCAAAAACAAGAAAAACATGTTATATGCCTTATTTGAACTAGCATACTCGGGTTATATTTTGAAACTTAGAATTTTGAACTAAACTTTTTATTTATTCTGCATAGATAGTTTCCTTTTTTCTTTCTATGCTTAGGGGAGATAACTCATATCAATTAATACGTAACCAGTCTGATAATGAAAAATCACATGCTCAGGTTCAGTGGAATAAACAAACAAGCCAGAAGGTATAAAAACCAAAACATTGAAGACATTTTATAATATTTCACATCTCAAAAATCTCAACAAAAAAAATAACTTTAATAATGACTATCAAATAAAAAAAATTTAGAATATAACCGGATACATGATTTATCTGCAAATTTTGCCATCTATTTGGGATCTTGGAATTTACTTACTGCAGATATTCTATTGTAAAAACAAGTTTTAGCATTAGTTGTTTAATGCAAATGCCCTAATTCTTTTTTTTTCTTTCTTGAACTATTCTTATAAGGAAAATAAAATATGAACATTTTTTTTCTTTATATATGTTATTGAATTCCCTTTTCAATTTTTTGAAATTTTTTCAGAGATTGGCAAAGCAACACAGAGCTGGTATCATCTCTGAAGGGGGTCCACCACCATTTGTGCCTTTTGGCCAAAAAATGAATAAAGCACATGTTAGAACAGGTAAGTTAACTTTTTGTAAAATAATTTGGAAATCTAAATTCCTAGTCAACTTCAAATATACAGTTTTACAATTCTACTTTTAATTTTCAGTTTAAAATTGATCTTATGAGTCTGATGTTTCTGATTTTAAACCTTGATCACTTCCAGAATTTAAGTTTTCGTCTGTAGATTTAATACCTTTTCAGCATTGTAGGGGCCTTATTTATTTTGTAATTTTTTTTTTTTTATATGCTGTATAGACACTGAGTGCCATCTAATAATCAAGCGCCCATTCTATTAGGTTGGTGCAAAAATAATGTCGTTTTCTCACATAGTAACATATGTGAGAAAACGACATTATTTTTTGCACCAACCTAATATCTAATCTATAGCAGGAGCAGGAAGAAATAAACTCCTGCTTTATCCAAAACAAAAATGAAAACAGAATACAACAAACTAGGTTGAAATTTGAATTTGCTTACCATTTTCTAATACAGTTAAGGTATACAAATTTGTCCAAAAGCTTGCCCTAAAAGAATTATTTTCTTCCACAAAAGTTTGAAAAATATTAGAAGTTCAACATACTTAGTATAATGTAAAATTGAACTTGTCAGTAAAATACAAATCTTCACCTTCAAGGCAAATTACGGTTCAATCTCTTAATGTCTCATAGCTATTGAACATTTCTCTCTTTCTCTCGCGCACACACACACACATTTATTTTGCACTGTTTACATTCACTTTACCCTCAATTTTAGATAACTTTAAATCTCTGGATGTTGGTAAAGAAAAGAAAGAAAGTGAGGAATTTGAAATGCAGAGAAGAGCTACAATTGCTGAAGCTGTTCAGGCAAAGGAAGAAGGGAAAGCAAAAACATTTGGTGGCAATAAACAGGTAATATATTTTTATTATAGTCCCCCCCCAAAAAAAAAAAAATTATCTTTAATACACTTGCTATCAAAATGACAGAACTTCCAACAAAATTCTTGTTACATGCTGACTTTGGGAATCAAGTAAATTATCAGGGATTAAGCATCATTGTTACCAGTCCAGAAATAAATCCATTTCGCCTTTTGATTGAGTTGGTAAATTTTCAACTTCAGTGGGAAATAATTCATCAGTTAAAATTTTATATATTTTAATCATAAAACTTCATTCTATCAGTTTTTATACTAATGAGAATTCTTTCCATTGTTAACAGGTTAATAGGAATTCATTGTATAATTTTTTTCTTAACTAACAAAAAAAGTTCTGTGAATTTCAAGATATTGGATTTATCATTGGAAAATCTCATATCAAAAAGTGATGAGAAACATCTTTTTTGGTAAATGAGTGTCAGTGCATGCCTGAATTTAACACTGACTTGGTCCCTCACCAGACCAGAATTTTTTTCTACTTTATAACAATGAAATACTTCATTTTTATCTCAATAGCAGCAATTGTAATCTTAGTTGTTGCCTGGTGTATAAAGTTAAGGAACTTTTCCTTTCTCTACACTAACCAGATTCTCAATTAATTTTAGTTCAGCTTAAAATAAAAATTATTCTATAATTGAGTTAAACTCTTGATTTTTCTCAAAAGAATAAAATATTTTAAATTTTGTATTCTGGATAATCCATGGGCTATATAAATCACTCTACAATTAGATACTTTGTTTTTTCATTAAGAAAAATTAGCAAATACTTACTTTTAAATTTGTTAGTAAATTTCTAAATGTACTTTCTGATTTTCAACTGTTTGCTACAACCTCCCATCACCCTCATTCCCAAAGAAAAACTAATAAAATTCTTTAAAATGGGAGTTTTGTTTTTTGTTTTTTTTTTTCTGTATAATGAATTTGCTATGTCTTTTAAATTGTCATCATGTGCTGCGTACCATTCTTGTTTTTACTATGGTGACTGAATAAAGATTAATTTGTCATTCAAATTTTGTACTTAACAAGTAGATGTTGCAAACATCATACAAGAGAAATTTAGTTGTATGTTTAAATGGTATCTTTTAATAAAAGATTCAGATACTCTTCAGTATAAGTTAAATTATTCAAATGCACTAAGTTTTAGAAATATTTAAAATTTTTGTTGTTTATGACACTGTTTTAAAAAATAACTTTTTGTAGGCTCTGAATGACAAAGATGTTGCACACCTTGTAGAGATGGGCTTTGGTACCGAACATGCATGTCAAGCCCTTCGTCAGAATAATGGAAATGTTAATGACGCTATTGTCTCTTTGCTTGGCAAGTCTGGAGGTTCAGGTCCAAGAGATGGAGGATCAAGAGGGAATCCCAATAATTCTACCTCCGGACAACTTAAGACTAGTGCCAAGCTGGGTGGAGAAAAGCCAGAGAAATTTCATGGTAAGTCAGTTTGCTACTGTTCTGTTCAAAGTTAGTTTTGAATTTTTTTTTTTTTTCTTAGTTTTGATAATATCCAAAAATATTAACTATAAAGTAAAGACTAAGTATAATTATGAATAAGAAATTTTTATCATCTCTTTATTATTGTTGTGGTTATTTAATTTTCAATAAAAATACAAATAACTTAAGTGCAGTTCCTTGACTGCTTCTTGCTGGCATATTGTTGCTTTTTTGCTTAATTAATTTCTCTATATAGTAAAAATATGCTTTTTAGGTTAAGGTGTATTAAAATACTTAAAGATCTAAATGTGTTGATGACTTAATATTGAGGTGTGTGTCAACTTATTCTATTTAAATATCAATGCAAGTTATACAGAATATAACTGAAGGTTCAATTTTTCTGTCTCATTTAAGGCCGTGAAAGAAAAGGTCGGAAGAAAAATGAAGAAAAAGAAACTGGAAATGAAGATGTTGCTCCAAGTCGTCCATCAGGTCCTGCAACATTGTTTGACTTCTTGGAAACAAAAATACCACTGAAAGATGGTTTGTTAAATTTTAGTTTTTATTTAAAATAGCTATTAATATGCATTTGTCATTGGAAAGCTATATAAAAAAATATTTAAATTAATATTTCACTTTTGAGTTTCTTTAAATATTGCCAATATTTATTTGATATATATACTGATTACTTATTTAAAGTGGTATTTAATTTCAGAATTTACTTGAAAGCATTTAACATTTAGTTAAAATCATCTTTTTGTAATTTGGATCACTTTTACTGACTGTTCAAAATGGATTCAGACTGGCTCTAAATTATACTTAATCCTTTTGCTATCAACATCTATTGTTATAGATGTTCTTAGCCTAACAATCATTAACTATAATTTGCTTTTGTCTATTTGGTTTAATATCTTTCCACTATCAATTTTGTTGGTTCCCAACCCCGTTCATCTGCATATGTACTTATACAGGAGTTTTTCTTTTTTTTTTTTTTTTTTAAATATGTAGTTGTCTATTATCATGCATGTTGGCGTGATAGTGTATAAAATGGATTGTCATATGGTAAATGCACATGAGGAAATTAATATTGGCTTGTTTTAATAAATAGGTATAAAAAGGTTTTTCATCAATTCTTACTTTCAGACACAAAATCACATAATGACCGAAAGACTTCAGATTTGAAAAAAGATGCTAACTGTGATAACAGCAAGTTAGATGTTGATGGGCGTCAAAGTTCTGATAACCGAAAAGGAGCAGGAAATAGACGTAACAATTTACCCCCACGATTGTCAGGCAAATCTAACAACAGCAGCAACAGCACTGGTCAAAACCATGGCAACAGTGGTAACTATACTAGTAATAGTTACTCTAGTGGACCTGGATATAACAATAGTGGTGATGGTGGAGGTGGCAATAACACCAATAGTCTGCCTTTCTCTAGCAGCAACTCCCATTCTGGATATGGTGCTAACAACACTGGACATGAGTATAGTTCCACTAACCATAACCAGCATAACAACCACCATCACCACCACCACCACAATCATCATCATCAACAACAACAACAACAGAATAGATATGGTGGTTGTAATTCTAGCCATACTAATTACAATAACAGCACCTCATCTGCCAACAATTGTGGAGTAATTGGTAACCACCAAAATTATAATAGTAGCCACCACCAACAAGGTTCCAGTAATTTCCATAATGCATCACCAGCAGGAGACTCTGGCCAAGGAAGTGGAACCACACATGGGCCAAATCATGTCCTTAGTAACAATACACCCAGTCATTACCTTCAGTCACAACATCGTTACAACACTAACAATAACAGCAGCACCTCAATACATAACAAACTCCCTGCCTACCAGAATTACCATGGTGATCCTAGGCAATCTGGTATGGCACATAGTACCAACATGAGGTCTCCCAGGAACTTTTCTAACAACCCAGGACAAGTACAAACAGCCCAACCCTCTAATTATTTCAATGTTAATGTTAATATCTCAGGTCAGCAATCACAGCAGCACTACACAAATGAACTCAATGCAAGATACTCTAGCTATAATCAAAAAGATATGCATCATCAGAATGCTGGCTCTGATAATCCAAACAAGATCTTGAGTAGGGATTATCATAATCATCACCAGAAACAGCAGCAGCAGCAGCAACAGTTTTCTGCATCCATGAAACATCCCCGAAAAGTTTTGAGCAACCTGAATGTCTCAGATTCTACTGGAAATGAGAACAGGCATTTTGGTTATGATGGAGTTGGAGGTGGAGGCAGAACTGGACATAATTATAATTCTACAAGCCGTCCAAAAGGTGGAGGTGTTGAAATTGGAGGAGCAAGCCATAAGAAGCAAATTGATATGGACTCGGCTGATTATAAATATCAGGACAGAAAGAATAGTCATTCACCAAATACGGTAAGAAGTTGCTGCATCTTAATTTGATGGTCTATTTTCATTTTACAAAAAGCACAGATTAAATCTTTGTTAAATATTACTATTTGTTGAAATTGTTGAAAATATTCACATTGGTTGTTGATAATATTGACTTTTGTTTTCTAGTTAAGTATGTGAAAGTTTTTGAAAAGAATTTACTTTTTAAGATCTACTATTTAGAAATTGAGATTAGATTCATTTTATTCTGGCTATCAATCTTGTGAAATATGACTTTTTTGACTAATTGTTAATTTTCAGTCTTTTAGACATTAAGGTTTTTGTCAGTCCAGTTTTTAATTTTAAGATACCTGAAGTAGCTATTTCTCCTCATATTTTTATACTCTAGCTTAAAAAATCAAATTTCTTTTATAATTTTGCTTTTAAAATTAAATTTAGTTTCTCTATAGTGAAGTAAGTGAATGTTGTAATGGATATTTTTTCTTGTACATTTTATATCAGTAAAATATTCTTATAGATATGTCAAACAAATCCTGCCATTAATCTACACTTGCTTAACATGAATCAAGTATAGCACTTCAGTAAATGCAGTTAAAGTTTGTATTTATGTAATCCCTTTTGCCATAGGGATAATTTTAGTAGTATTTATTAAAGACTGTCTATAGTAATGATTGTTTTTGACATTAATTTATATTGAGAATATTAAGTTCTGTGAAGCAAACATTTTTCTTTTTGGTAAAATAGTTCATATTTATATTTAGGAATATATGCCTCTACTGTTTTTAAAGTATTACTAGATTAGACTATTCTTAATTTTATAATAATATTCTATCAGTGAAATATTTTTCAGATGAAATATTAACTTTTATTTTAAGTATGTTTTATTGAAATAAGCTGCATTAGACTCATCAATTAAATGTAACTTATAATTCAATGTTAAGTTATTATCTCTCTTAATCCTGTAGTATATTTTTGGCCAGTGTGTGTGTGTATATATATATATATATATATATATATGAGAGAGACAGTATTCTTTGATTGAGACATGTTTCATTGAATAATTTAGACAAGTTTTGTCTACTTATTTCCAATTGGATCTTTTCATACTCACGGCCAAGCTTTTTGATATCGTTATAAAAGGGAGAGAGAAAATCACAATTTTGATACATATTTTATTCAGAGTACTTATTTATTCAGAGAAGCAAAATGTCATCATCAGGGTGTTTATTTTGAGGGAAATATTTTAGTCTTCATCATTTTTCAAAGACAAAATTGCTGTGTTCATCTGAAAGTTAAAATTTTTTTTACTTGTGAATTGAAAAATGCTGAGTATTGTGATAGGCTTAACACTTTAGGGGAAGTTACTAAGTATGGTGTTTTCAAGTTTTTAAGAAATAAGTATTAAAAATATTAGTACATTGTCAGCATATATATATATATATATATATGTACACACACACACACACACACACACACACACACACACACACACACACGTACATATGTGTATATGTACATTAAAGTCGGTCGATTTTGGAACTGTAAAAAGAATAACTCGAAAGTTGCAAAATAACGTCAAAAATTACCACAAAAAATCTTTTTCTTCAAAACTTCCTATTTGAGGAATCGAACTTGAAGACAAAATAAATTGATTTTTATCATATCGGTGTCACCGGAAACATGTGTAGGTTAAATTAAAACCGAGTCTTAATGAAAAGAAAGGAAGAAAATAATGCTTAATAATGGATATTTTAGAGCTTATTATCTATTCTCTTAATAAATTAAATGAAATTACTACAAATAAAAATAAAACACTAAAATATTTAGTTTAAAATACAAATAACTACTTATGAACGCCGTCTTTTTTACTGGATATTTTTTCGGTATTTACTGGTAGTAATTACCTCCTCTTGTAAGTTTGTTTTATTTTTGTTTACGCTTGTAACTAGCACAAATATCTATTGCATTTTTAATCGAAATATACTTAACTATTTAAAAAAAATACAACTTTTATAATTGTTGTAATTTGTTTATATTTTCAAAATTAGTGTGTTTTATTAAAAGCCTGTCGACAAGTTAATCCCAGAACTAACTCAACTTTTAGGTAAATAAACATAACTTTTTTAATTTAATAATGCATTTCAAACTTTATTTTTCAATCTATTTTGAAAAATATTTTTGTGTAATTTCTGATAATACATATATTTTCTTTGTCAGATATTTTGATAAAAATGGCAAGAAAAAGCATCCCAAAGGGCCTTTTATAGCCTTATCAAAATTCCATGGTATGTTGTTGAGTTGATTAGGGGTGATGTATCTTCCAATCTTGGAGCCAGCCTTGCCAATGCATTGCTCTTTGATTTGAGGTCTATGGGCCTTCTCATCCCCCATATTAATATAAGTGAAAACCAATGCCCATCAACAGCATGATGAGAAGGTGGAAAATCTTCTTTGTATTGGAGTTGATGGGAGAACTGACAGACTAATGTACAAAGAAATAGTGGAGGAAAATGGAGAGAAGACTGAAAAAAAAACAAAAAAAACAAACAAGAAACCAGATCGCCACTTGACAGTCACAGACATATGAAAGTGAATATCTGACACATAGGGTTCTTCCTAATATTGGTGCAACTGGTGCTGTTCTTGCTGATCAAGTGGCAAGTTTGTATGAATTCAAGTGTGAGCACTATCAAGGCTATCCTTGTTGACAACACTAATGCCAATACAGGTTGTGAAGGTGGACTTGTTGCGCTTCTAGAAAGAAAACTTAACAGAAATCTTCATACTATTGGTTGCTCCTTGCACCAAAATAAACTTCTTTTTAAACATGTGGATGGTACCACAAAAAAGCCCCTGCCACATTCAATGGTCCACTGGGTGTATTTACGTGCAAATAATTACCATAATTTACCCCAAATATAATTTTCAGCTATTGGCAGTCCTCTGGATTCTATTTTTAAAATTAAAAATGCAGATACCTTTAGTTGTGACCAAAGAGTCTTTTATGAATATACAGTGGGTATTTCTAGAGGTAAGGTGGACTCTAGATTTGCATCATGGAAAATTAGTCCATTAAACCAGGCAAGGTGGTTAACTTCAGCCATCAGGTTGATGTGTTTATGGACTTGTGGTGCATAGCCACAAAATCTTTCAACTAAACTCCAGTTTAATAAATTTTATTGTGAATGTATATGCCATTTGCTGGTTTGAAATTAAAAGAAATAACTAGTTCCACAATCAGCAAATCATATATTTTCAATATGATCAAAAGGATTAGAAAGCAACCATATGAAATCCAACAGATCACATTGAAAAATATACAATACAATGCTTTTGCCTTACTGCCTGAAAATATCTTATATTCAATGGTCAAATCTGATGAATTGGAAGTAAGAGAAGAAGCTATAAAAAGAATTTTATCCATTAGGTTAGTAAATATTTATTCATATAAAACTGACTAAATTAGTTATACCGATTTATGGAATCATTTTAAGGATTTTATCTAATTTCACCATAAATATTAAAACGGTACAGAGTGCATTTTTTAAAAAATAAATCAAATTACTTTATATTCTTTCAAAAGTGGGGAGAAAACCAAGAAAAAATTAAAAAGAATCACAACTATCAATTTTAAAGTTATGCACTGGACACAGTTAAAAGATCTGTCATTAAGTGGAGTTTGTGAACCACCACTCACAGAAGAATTTTCTGAAAATGAACTTCAGTAATAATTATTAAATGGTACGAAGCTTGATTTACCAGATTTGCCCTCCAATTCTCAAGGCGTGGAACGGGCAGTCATGTTAACAACAGAAGCTTCCCAATCTGTGTATGGCTTTGAAACAAGACACCAGCACATATCAAAAGCTTTGTGTTAGAAATTAAGACCATCAATTTCGTCTGAGGGCTCTTATATGGAGCTATTTGACTATATATTGAGCCCTATTAAACTATTATTTATTTTTCCATGTTGTATTTTCATTCATAACAGAAAAAAAATGAATTTTTTAATGTATTCAACTAATACTGCTGAGGTAAAAAAACAGCATTTCAAAGTCGTCACTGATTGGGGGAGGGGACAGATTTTCAATTTGAAGTTTACTTATAATTTCTTCATTTCATTTTAATAAAACAAAATAACATTCCCTGATTTAAATAGTGAAATTGTTGTTGTTTTTTTTTGTTTTTTTTGTTTAGTCCAAATCTTGCAAAATTGTGGATTTTTCAGTGCATTTTTGTCTACGACCTTTGATGTCAAATGCTCAAAAAAACGTTGAAGTGTCAGATCTAATTTTTTTGTGTCAGTACTTAATAGGTCTATACACAACTTTCGGTACATTATTATTATTTTTGATATTTTAAAAAAAAGTGAAAAATCAACCCACACTAATGTACATATACATATATGTACATGTATACACGCACACACACACACACACACACGCATCTGTGTATTTAGGCAGCAATCCCTTTCATGCACATTTCATTGAATACAACAGACAAAAAAAAAATTAAATAAAAGCACCATGTCTGTTGTATTCAATGAAATGTGCAGGTGTGTGTGTTTTCAAATAACTTGGACTAATTTTAAATGTGAATTAAGTTTAAGCATCTAATGATTTTTTTCTTTTACTTTTAGATTTAACAACTTGAGTTTTTGGCAATTTTGGCCATGAAAAGATTAAAACTCAAACAACATGTTAAAGTTATCTAAGCCTATTATGAAAATGGCTGTTCAAATTTATAAATATATGGCCCAATGATCCCACTAACAAAAAATGCACACCAAACAGTGACCTTTTGTGGCTGCAGTGGCTTCTCAACAAACTTCCGTGGATTTTCATCAGTCCAAATGTGACAATTCTGCTTAAAGAAATCCACCGAGATGAAAATGGGCTTCATCACTAAAGAGGATTTTTTGCGAAAAATCTTCATCAGCTTGTCTTTGCTTGTGCACCTAATTGACAAATGTACAGTGCTCCAAATGGTCAGCAGGATTCAGTTCTTGTGTCAATTGAATTTTGTATATAGGGACAAATCTTTTGTCAAAATTCAATGTAACGTTGTTGCGGGGAGGTTCAATTCTTGCACATGACAAATAGAGGTGTCTAAATTTTCAGCTACATTCTTGTGCACTGCAGAAATGTTTTCAGTTGAACGGCATAAATGCGCATGCAATGGTGTTTTCACATCTCACATTGATCCAGTTTGTTTGAATTTACAAACAGTTATTCCAATTGCATTCTCTGTTGGTCAATTATGTTGACCAAAATAATCGTGAAATGCATTTCTGTTTGAACATCCATTTTTGTAATAGGCTTCAATAACTTTAACATGTTTGATTGTTAATCTTTCCATGGTTGAAATAGTCAAAGAATTAACTTGTTAAATCTGAAAGGAAAAGAAAAAAAAAATCATTAGATGCTTAAATTTAATTCACATTTAAAATTGGTCCAAGTTATTAGGACGCCCTATATATATATATATATATATATATATATATATATATATATTTCATGTATCTTTTAAATATCTGGCATTAATAAAAAATTATATTTGATATTATATTTTTTTCATTCATGATGAAAAAGTACCTTACAAAGATTAGAAATCAGTTACTAGTTAAATATAAATCAAATATTGTATCATTCAATTGAATTTTGCAACATTTTTTTTTATTTCATGCATTTGTTAAAATACAGTAACTAAAAGTTGTGCATTTAAAAGTTTCTTTAACTAATTTATATTTTTTTATGTAGAGAATTCATTAAAGTTTATTTTTCAGTTATGAATTTGTCCTATTACTCAAATTATATAATCATTTATGCTTCTTTATTGATATCTCTACCCTCTTATTCTTAAAAGGGTAGTGAAGAATTTCATCAGCAATTTTCATATTAAATGTATATGAAAGGGTTTTAATAGGTCTTCTATGACTGTTTGATATTCACATTAAAAACCAAATACCTTAAAAAAAAATGTCAAATTAATATTTACCAAATTAAAGGAAAAGAAAAACTACGATTGTGATAATATGGTTAATTTAACACATTCCTTCACTCACTTTTTTTTTTTTTTTTTTTTTTTTTTTTAACTGTTTATTATCAGATCCTTCTAATTTCTTAATATGTTTGTAATAATTTAATATCTTGATTATTACAGCCTTCTCATAACTGGCGCAAAGGTGACCATTGCTTAGCAAAATATTGGGAGGACAAGAAGGTAAGATAACTCTATTGTGCTGTGTTTATCACTACAGCATTTATAATGATATATTTCATTCATTCTGATTTTTGGTGACACTGAGATTTTAAGATCCTTTAAGCAAACTCTGGACTTTTAATTTTGCAGTTGACATTATCCCTTAAAATATTTAATAAATTTCTTGTAATTCTCTATAAATAAAAGGAGTTTCATTACACACAGACCTACAATCACATGTTAAATGTTGGTATTTTCTTGATTGCCTTGAAAAAAGAGGTACCCTGGATTAGTACTACTACTTGATGTAATCTCTTAAAAGTTAGTTTTAAACTAACTTAACCCTGGTTTTTTGAAACATTGTTAGATTCTTGTCTCTTATGTCAGCAGAAATTAATATTTTTTAAACCAGTCATTTTTCTTGCCTTGTTTTGAAGAGAGGTACAACTTGAGTCAGTTATTGCAAACATTATCAAAAAACTTAATACAGATATAGTGAGCTTGGCATATAATGTAAAAATGCTACTAAAGTTATCTTGGTACTTCAATTAGCAACCAAGTTATGACTATTCAAAGTTTGTCACATATGCTATTGGGTCAGAAGCCAGTAGCATATGTGACTAAAAATGCAGGTTTCAAACAAGTGAAAAATCATTACAAATGTAATGTCATTTACATAGTCTTGAAGTAAAAGATAATACTAATGGAATCAATCATTATTAGGTTAGACCAGCCTAAACATTGAGGAAGATTGTTTCTAAAAAAAAAAATAAGACACAGAAGGGAAACTTTGATGTCATATAAATTTAATTTCATCAGTTAATGCTTTGCAACTTAATTATTCATAACACAATAGAGATGAAGCTATTTTTGTTTTTCTTTTAGTAGTTTTTGGATCAGGATTTCATCAACATAGTTCTTTTCTTTGTAATATCAATCAATATCTTTCATCATAGATGTATCTAGTTTTGTGAAATTATATAATTTTCAACTTGCCAACAAGGAAAGTTTTGATTATAAAACTTAGAAATTATTTTCATGAAATAAATCATTGGTCAATATTTAAAAAAAAAAAAAAAAAAAAAAAAAAAATTTGTAGGAACTTATAAAAAAAGACTTTCTGGACAGTTTTAATGATCTTCCTGCACTTTCTCTCCTCATGATCTGAATTTCTTTATAAGCCTCTGGAACGCTCCATATCCTGTCATCACAAATGCTAGAGTTATTTGTATACTTAGATTCACTGAATGCCTTTCTTTCTTTTCTGTGTTTCATTCAGCTGAATTGACAGTTTTTTTTTTTTTTTTTTTTTTTTTTTTCCTGTTATCAAGTAATCACAGTAGCTTCCAACTGAACATTATTTTCACTGGTGTGTTCATCTTGGCTCCTAAGAAAACTCTCAGATATTTCATTAATCTTTCAGCTTGTAAAAGCTACTGCCAGATATCAGTTTTCTGTATTTGTTTCACAGATCTTAAGCCAAAAAACAGAACCAAGCAAAAACCTTTAAGTGGCAATATACAATTCATGTATTACAAAAGGAACAGGAAAGAAACTTTAATATTTCTTAACCTAAAGAGATTTTGTGAAACAATTTAATTTTTTTTTTTTTTTTTTAACATCCCTTAAACCTTTGAGTACTCGGCTATTTAAGTGCTTTCCTCATTTCTTCATCTTAAAAACCATGAAAGTTACAGGGGTAGGACTTAAAATAAACAAGTAACCCTGTTGCCAGCAAAAGCAGAACTACATTTGGATTACTGAGCCACAAAGCCAAACCTAAACACACACACAATACTGAATTACATTAAATGTTAGTGTAAAGATCACACTTGATCACACTTTTTAATTGTATCAGCAAACTTTTCATACTCTGCATTTAGGGTTCTTTGGTCTGCTTTTCCCACTTACTAGAAAATTACATCAGGGTGTTGAGTTAGTCATATACTGAACAGAAAATTTTATTAAAAACCTGTGTAGGGATCGCTGACATAGAAAGTAATAATTCATAAAATAGAGAATCACTTAGAAAAGAAAAAAGGGACACCTACCATCTTCCATAATGACTTAAGAAAAAAGATTAAATAAGTTTTAACAAACCAACAAAAGTTTGTAAAAGTTAAAGAACTAGCAAGTAATTGATTTTGTTTTTGTTTTTGTTTTGTTTTTTAAAGAAATCCAGTTTATTTTTTTTTTTTTTTTTTTTTTTTAAGAAAATGTTAAATTTTCGTTAAGCTACAAAAATATATCAAGTTTATTTTTTTATTTATTTATTTTAAGAAAATTGAAATAAATTTTCAACTTAATCCCAAAATCTCCAGATTTTTTTATGTATTTCTGTTTTTTTTGTTCTTTTTTTTTTTTTGTTCTTTTTTTTTTTTTTGTTCTGTTTTTTTTTTTGTTCTGTTTTTTTTTTTTGTTGCTTTTTTTTTTTTTTTTTTTTTAATGCATAAAGACATCAGTCATAGCAAAAATAATTCTGTGTACAAGAAGTTTGAAAAACACCAATATGAAATTCTCAGCTTTTGAAGTGCAGGAAAGAAGCATCCATCTTTGGATTAGTGGCATCATTTAAAGAGATGCAAAGTAAAAACTAATCATCACACAAGAGAAACATTTATCTTTTCTAAAGAAAAAAACTTAAATTTTGCTTACCTACTAATTTTATCAAAATAAACCCCCAGAAATAAGAGATCACATCAGTTGAATTTGAAGAGAATTGAATTATTTTCAACCTGTTTTCACCATGTAAAATAGGGAAAGAGTAAAATTAGTTGTGAAAGAGCAAAAGATTATATTTCAAAATGGGGAAAATAAATGGTGAAGTTCATAATAAACTGCATATATAAATATCAGCAACAATAGAAAATGCTTGCTTTCACTTATGGTATTGTTTGGTGGGATGATAGTTAACAAGAACATGAAGACAGAGCAGAGTATCTACAGTGTAATGTGTCCACACTTTTTTTTTTTTTTTTTTTTTTTTTTTTGTTCTAAAGTATGCTATGAGTACGAAATGTTTGGGAATCACTGATTTAGAGTTACATTGGTTGTGATTGCAGTAAGTGTTCTAATTTAAGGTAGATTTATAGTAATAGATTTATACCATTCCCTTTCTAACATAACTATAATGAAGTCTTTTTTCATATTCAAGACGGGTTCATTTGTAAAAATTTTTTATTAAGTAATTTGTATGGAGCTATATGCTTGTAACGGCATTTCACTGAAATGACTTTAATTATGTTAACTTGATGTTGAATATAGTTAAGTACAAATGAGTAAATTACAAATTAACAAGTTTCTTATTTATATAATGCATAATAAGCTTTCTCATTTCTCAGCACTTTACTCAGGATTACATTTATCCAGAATATTTTTTAAAAATTTATATTAAGCTATTAAAATTATTTTTCCCTCTCAAATTTTATCTTTAATTTCAGTTTTACCCTGCAGTTATTGAATCTGTTCCTGATTTGCCCACTTGTGTGGTAACCTTTATAGAGTATGGCAACACAGAAGAGGTGATGCTCACAGATATCAAACCTATACCTAAAAACTGGGTAAGTGTGTATTTTTTCTTTTTTCTTAATACTATGATTTATAAGTTTAAATACCTTTCTTGAATTGTACTCAATCTATAATTTTCTTTTTCTTACAAATGAAAATTGTTCTATTGTTTCTTTAATAGGAAAAATTATAATTGAATGCATGTTTCTTGCACAACATTTTTATGTGTAATATTCTTTTATGATGTGCTCTACATATAACATAAACTAAAAAAATAAAAATATATCATACATGAAAAAGTAGCTGTTACTGAAAAAAATATTCTTACATGAAACAAATGACATGACTTCTGGGTGCCCAATATTACTATTTCTCCTGCTGGTTGCCATTTTACCCACTGATAGACTTGTCTGGTGTCAGCTAATTGATATTACCTTCAACATCCTGTTATAAACCTTATATGACGGACCCTCCAGAAATCATTCTGTCCACTCATCAGTGGGTAAAGATAATGTACACGATCATGCTAACATGGAAAAGGCCAATGGACAAGCATGAAAGTCTGGTTGAGTCCAGAAATTTTCAGAGATTATCATGTAGCTCTGATGATTATGACAAGGCTGATCCTTATTCTAGAGATAAATTCTCTTGAATTCAAAGCCAAGTCTCTTTGAATTATAGGGATCCTAGAAATGAACATATGCATACTACTTCAATTAGTATATTTGCCTTGATGACATGTAAGATAGGCTGTTTGACAGCTTGGAAGATTTTCTAAGAAGCATCATGGGTATTGGTGCTTCTTGTCATTTGTTGAAGATTGGGGAAAAACACAAGGCACCTTTAGAGAGGAACTCACTTGGTTTTTGAACAGTCTCCCAAATTTCTGGAAATGTCAGTTGTGCAGATGAAACTCTCTAGGAAATTTTTCTTTTAATCCTGAAAATGTTTTGAAAAACTTTTGGATGTGGAGATAGGATTTTAGAATTGCACAAATTTTTTTTTTTTTTTTTTTTTTTTTTTTTTTTTTCCAAACAAAAAAAAAAATTGATCCTTTGGAAATCAGTAGCAGCTCTCTTATCTCTTTCCATATATCAATTTACTTCCAAGATTGTAATTGGCTGCAGTACAGAACATGAAAATTCACAAACTTATTTTACATCTAATGAACTTTGTTGGCCCCTTACCATTTACTCTCTTCTGAGCAATGCCTCACTCTATTTTGTTGGAAATAGCATTCTGTATTTTTTTTTTTTTTTTTTTTTTTAATTGCATCTGAGAGATTAATCTTGCATGTCCCATGTTATTAAGTCGGTGCAAAAATGACGTAATAATGTCGTTTTTTGACATATATTTTTTAACGTCAAAAAACGTCATTATTACGTCATTATTTTTGCACCAACCTAATACTTGAGATCTTGCAGTTCTCCACATAAAAAAAACCTGGTCTAGATTTGACTTCTGTGTGTGTGTGTGTGTGTGCGCGCGCGCGCGCGCTTTCTCTCTCTTTATATATATATATATCTATATATATATATATATCTATATATATATATATATATATATATATATATATATATATATATATATATATAAAGTTAAAAGTCCAGTTTTTGATAATGAAATTAAGTGTACAAATTTCAGTCCACAGAATTAGAAGAAACTTAAATTCTTTGTTTACCCTCTTAACCGTTTTTGATAGTGGAGATTAAATCAATAGAAAGTTAATTTTCTTTTCTCTTTTCCATTAAATAAGATAGGAACATGCCCACATTTCTGTTATTCAAAAGGTTACATGGATAGCATATATAAAAATAGTATTTTAAGATTTTATGTTTATACATTCTTTTTATAGATACAAATATTTAAGTAAATGCTCTGTTTATAATAAACAGTATTAAACAACATTTACTGGCCTAAATGTTCGAAAAATTTTCATAGAAAATATTCGTCCTCCGACAGGATTCAAACCTGTATCCTATACAGAACCATCATATAGCCTGACGTGCCTTTTAAATGATTTGGCCACAGAGGAGCGTTCGGTTAGCAAGGTCGAATTTACTGCTTTTAAACTTCAATCATCCATGATATGCCATGAGCAAAAATAGTATTACTGACTGAAACAAAATACAACCAATTTTCCTACATTTATAAACTTATAAAAACTTGACTCTGTTTATAAGAATTACTCTTTGTATGCCTTTTTGTATTCATCTTATTCTTTTGTACAATGGAACTTTGGTTATTTGCCATAATCCATTCCAGATAGTCAGCTGAAAACCAAATTGCATGAAAACAGATAATATTCTCATAAAAAAATAATGTAAATCCATACTACACACCAAGAATATTAACCACAAATAATTTTATACAGAATAACTGTAGTTTTACATGCAGAAAACAACGAGAAATATAAATGACAAATAAAATAGATGAACATTTAACTTCACTTTACCTTAGTCTTTTGTTGGTGTATACCATTTCTCTTTTTAAATTTTTTGAACCAGCCTCTACTAACCTCTAATTTGCCACCAGAGACCACTTCCTCAGAGACAGTATTTCCTGCTGTTTTTCATTTAGTCACACCACCGTCACCAACAACTTTTCAACATCCATTTTTTGTAATCTGTTTCAACAACACATTTAAAACCTGGAAAAAAAAAATTAAAGCAGCAGCTTTGTTTTTTTTTTTTTTTTTTTTTTTCAGTATGGAGTTGATTGTTTGCTATGCACATCCTAACAAGATCAGCAATGTGAACACAAATTTTCATATTTTGCTACTGGTTCTTTTCTAAATTCTATTGTTCTCAATTCGTTTTTCTTTGGGCATTCTTTGGACCCATGGTGGCTTATTTAAAAAGTCAATGAAAAACAAAACAAAAAAACACTATTTAAAAAGGAAAATTTTTAGACTAATGCTAGAGATGATCAGCAAGAGATAAAGTAGGCTGTCACACAGACACACATACACACACAATGCTTTGTGTGGGAGCTTTGATTTGGGAAGTCATGTAGCAACAAGTAGACAGGAATGTAGAATGTATAGGTGCTCATGAGGGGATGTACAATTTCTGAGACATATTTTTGCCAACAATAACAGATGCTCAATAACCATGTTTCCACTGTAATGTAGACTGTTTTCTATGGTCAAAATCATTGAATTTTTTAAAAAAAATTTTTATTTTCTAAATCCCAAATTTGTTGGGTACTATAAAAATTAAATATAGGGGCAGTGATAAAATAGCAAATAGCTGAGTTTTATTTCTTTAATCAAAGCTAAATTTATTTTTTGTGGTTCTTTGCTAACAGCTCTTGTTTTTTTGGGTTTTTTTTTCACTTATGAAAGATAAATCTGCATACACTCTTCATGTGTTTGACTTTATTGATTTTTATTTATTGTATGATAAAATTATTTTCATGTCTACAAAATTTTGTACTAACAAATGTAAAATTATGTATATATTAAAAATTACTTTATCTTAATAAAAGCATTACTTTCAGCCTTTTTTGTTTTCTTTCTTTTTCTTATACACAATAGTAAATGAATTAATTTTTTTCTCTTATTCCTTAATCAGCATGAAATTTCAAAGAACTCTAATTCTCGTGGAAAGGGCCCTACAGGACAGCAGCAGGGCCCATTCCACAACACTGGCATGATTCCTCATTCTGGAACAATGATAGCTCATCAGCAAATGAATTCACACCAGACTCCAATGGCTGCTGTAGCAGCAGCTGCGGCAGCAGCAGCAGCTGCAGCTGCAGCTCAACAACAAATGACAGTCTCTAATTCTCAATACCCTGGGGAACAGCTGATGATGCAACAAAGCCACATCTCTACCATGGAATTCCGTAGAGGTGGAGGTGGTTCACCATATGCTCGTAGAATGCAACAACAACAACAGATGATGATAATGCAAGAAAAAGTGAAACCTACCCAACAATTTTATATGCCTCCTGCTCAGAGAGTCATGAAACAATAACAAACATTGCTAGAAAGAAAAATATATTATGCCCATTTAACTTTAGTGCTATTACTATAAATATTGTATAATGTAATGAAAATAGAAAAAAAATAGAAGATTGCAATCTGTTTTATCAAATATTACTTTATGCCCAATGTTGGCCTGCAAGTTGCTATTTCTGGCTTGCTCACAAAACCTTTCTAAAATTCTGGGATTATATACAAAGATTAAAAAAAAAAAAAAAAAAAAAAAAAAAAAATTTGATTAGAATGATGGGGAATTCTTTTTTTTAAATATGGACTTAAGTAAACCTTTGTATGTGTGCAGTCCTTTAAATTTTTGTTCTTTCAATTGGATGAATTGTTTAGTCATACATTTTTTTTTCTTTTTTTTTTTCTAGTCAAAGAAAATTCTTAAAATTTAAGGTTTTCATGGTATGTCTACTTTGATTTCAAAGAATTGGCTAACATTATTATATAATTCTTTTTTATGTTAAAATATATTCTTCTCCCAAGTTCATATGAAATGTTTGAATGGTTTCTTCACATCTATTAATTTATAAATCGATATATGAATTTAAATCTTAAGTTTCATGGCACTCTACTAAGCAACAGGATTTTTGCTTTGACATACAAATGTTGATGCAAACATGCATATTGACAAGTCTGTTTTGATAAATGTGCCCGTGTTTTAACATGAATTTGCTTCATCTTATTCACAAGTTGCTCCATTAACTAATTTAGAATGCATTTACTCTGTACTCTCCTTAAGAAATAACTAAGGCATATTTTAATGTCCCCATTTTAAATAATAGGAATGACAAAAGATCTTGATTCTTTAAAGCCATTTACTTATTTTTATTAATAAATATAAAGTGAAACTGATAAATTTACCAGCTCAAATTGGAAACTGGAATGTTGGTTCCATTAATGAATTTGTCTTTTTCATTGATTTATTATAAATTGTTCTTCTTAATAATAATGATATAAGCTTTTCATAAATTTAACTTTTTTTCATTTCTCATTTAAGATTTTGACTTGATTTAAATTTTTTTTATTATAATATGAATTGAAAAAACTAATAATGAAAGAATATTATCCACACTTTTAATCTATTAATAAGAGTTAAAACAGTATTCTTATCACTCAAAATTCAGTGCAACTTAAAAAGAAAACTTTAATATGTTTTTGGAAATTCATTGTTTAGGCTTGTGTTTGAAACTTAGAATTCTGAAGTGGTATGAATATATACAATATTTTGTGAGTAAAGCATCTTATTCAAAGCTATAAAAGTACATAACATAGGAGGAAATTGATATATAATAATTAATGTAATGTAATGAAATGATCTGTATAAAATATAAAACTGATGCCAAGTACACTACTTTTTTCTTTTTATTCTGCATCTGTAATTATCTTTGGTGAGTTGGCTGACAATATCAAATGCCAGCTACAATTTATACACCAAGTAATAAGATATATTTTTTCTTTTTCTCCAGTATAAGAGATATATATATATATATATATATATAAACAAGGGACTGTAACTATTTCAAATGGTTTCTAGTAAAAATTAGCTAAATGGTTTAGTTTTTGTATACATTTTGTATGTGTTCAAGTTTTATTTCATGCATAAATATAATAAATTTAAAAAATGAATTAATAGAACAATTACTATGAACAGTAGCTATAAATCTACAAGTTAGGAAATTATTTTATTTGGTATAATCCACTTTTTTTTTTTTTTTTTTAATAATAAAAAACTTCTAAGAAACTTTAAATTTTGTTAAAATTTCAACACTTGTACAAATGCAAACTATAAATTCATTAAAGTTTTTTTTCTCTTCATTTGGTGAAAAATGATAAATATAGAGAAAAACAAAACATTTCCTAAAATAATTTGAATGCTTCATTTATTGAAAATTACTGTTTTAAGTTATTTAGTTAAATGAGAATGGATTGTTGAATTTAAAAATAAAAGTCCAATTTGGATTTTTAATACTAACAGTCTATCAGTAAAACAAGTTAATTTTTATATGAATTATATTTTGATGAAACCTTTCATTTCCTTATTACATTACATTTTATGACTTGTTTTCATGTTATTTTTGTCACAATGTTTATGCTGCTTTTAACATTCTGTGACTGAACCTGAACTTGCATCACGTCTTTGGAAAACTGTCCAACCTGTAATAATTGATGGTCACAGAATGTGAGTTTTAACATAGTGATTTAAAAAAAAAAAAAAAAATTTGAAAAATAAACTAGAAGAAAAAGAAAAAAAAAAAGCAATGCTTCATCTAAAATTTTGGTAAAATCAAACATTACTCTATACTTTAAAAAGTGTATCTAATTACTTCAAGACTATAATAAATTATGTAAAAACTGTCCTTGAGGAGGCTTTGAGAAACAAATATCAAATACCCAAATATTTTGAAGTTTAAATAAGCTTTACAAATTGTTGACAATTTCAACATTTCTGTAAATGCCAAGCTTTACATCTTGTGGTTTGGATGTTTGTGACAAGTGAAAGTATATTTAAATTATCCATTGAATGTTTATTTTTTAGAAGCTTTTGATTGTGTGTGAGAGATCTTTTGCAAGTATTTTATCATTGTTTTGTGGAATCTGTTTAGATATATATATATATATATATATATATATATATAATGAAAGTCATGTTTCAAACACTTTTTTTTTTTTTTTCTCAAGGCAGGCTTCCCCTACTTGAAAGATGTCAAGTATTTCCATTCCAATTTCCATTTAATTAACTTTGTGTTATACTAAGCAGTCCATTATATCTTGGATCCTGTAAAATTATAAATAGCTGAATTTTGTTCACAATAGGCATTTGTTAAAACAATCATCTCTTATTGCTATCTTGCACTTGACCATCATTATCTATTTTAACCCCTACAGAGTCCCTATGAAAAGTGGAATTCTATACAGTCTTATTTTTACTTCATTGTTATAGGGTAATCTAATTGTACCAATATGCAGTTTATTTTGTTTATTTATTTTCAGAACAAGTCTCACCTCGTCTTGCATGACATTAAATCTCTCATATAGAACATTAACTACAGGCAAAAAATACTGAGTTTACTTTTCATGATACACAACTGTCTTTAAATGTATATACATACCTGTAAGACTGTTAAATCAAATTTCTTTGCAATAGTAATACTCTGATAAAACTAAGGTTGTGAAATCTAAGGCTTTGATTTTGATAGTCTTCACAACTCTTAACTTCCTTTTTAATATTGAGCAACTTGTCATTTTGCTTTTAATTATATTCTCTAGTACAGTGGATATATTCTTTGCAAAGTACAATGGCTTGGAACTTATTTTCTTTTTACATAACACAAAATTTATTAATTCATTTCCAAAATGAATCTCTTTTTCAATTGTTCAAAAGGTAGATTCTCAATTATAACCCAGAGAAAGAGACTTCTCAAACTTTGCAGACTTTGTTAAATCTCATAGCAACTGCAACAGTTCATCTCTGCAAAAGGCACCATCCTGTATCTTAAAGGTCATTACCTCAATATGCTTTCTGAATGTTTCATTCAATTCTGGATGCTTAAAAGGCAAATATTTATTGTAAACGTTTTGTAATTGTTTGCCAACTCACTTATAAATATCTCCCGAAAAATTCCAAACAAGATATTTCCTCCTCTTCAAAATTCTCATATTTATTTAGTAAATTTTCTTTCTTTTAAACCTAATTTTAATTTCTGTCCTTCATTTAGACAGTTTTAGATATGACAAAAATGTGTCTGTCTCCTATAATAAAATGCTGCAAGATATTTTCACCACACAAGATCTGTGTGTCCCTGGAGATAGTTTTAAGTCAAAACTAAATTATGTTTGCATAAAGGTTTGTTTTTCAGAAACTTAATCATTTTGCCATAAGTGATTTATCATCTTTATTTTTATAATTTTAAGTTACTTGTCTACCTTGTCTTTTATTGTAGTGATGTGCTATAAAATTCTAATAAAATGTTGTTTTCAGCTATATTATATAATTTTAAGTTCCTTAAATTTGCTAACTCTAAGTCTCTTGAGGGATGGGGTAGGGAAAATATTGGTTTGCATTTGCATAAATACTTAGATGCATGTCTGTATATCAGACATTATTATTATAATAAAATCAATAATATATAATGTATGTCATTACATATATGTAATATTATATTGAGATACATAATGATATGCATGTTATGTATTTATATATGTACTGTATGACTTTATTCACACTGAAAACCTGTCCTTATACCTACTTTATAAAAATAAAAAAATGGTAAGTAAATCATTCAATAGGAGTTTTTTAAAAATTGAAACCTAAATGATTTTTCTTCTTTCCTCTCCTTTTTTTTTTTATGCATGTTTTCTGGTTTCATGCATAACAATTTATACTTTTGCATTTTTATTTTGGCAACCATTTTATATAAATAAAGACAATTTTAAAAAAAAAAAAAAAAAAGTTACACAATGTATTATTGAAAGAAAACAAACTTCATGTTTGTTGTTGTGTAGTGGTGGAGAAGAGATTTAAAAAAAAAAAAAAAAAAAAAAAAAATCCCCCCCCCCCCCATACTTCACCCAATATACTCGCTCATTGAAAGCAACTCTAGTTGTGATTGTTTTGGTGCTTTTTTTTTTTTTTTTTTTACACTCATATTATTCCCATTCTCCTCACCTCCACCCCACAGGGTATTAAATAGTAAACTAATTGTACTAATTTTTTAAATAGAGGAAAATATAAGAAGCCTAATGGAAAGAAATGAGGAAATCGACTCTCCTCCGGGGAATATTGGTGCAACTATGTAAAGAGCTTCTATTAGTAAGAGATCGGGGTTCTCTTGGAAATATACTTATAGTATAACCTGTAGTAATGCATTTTTAGTTTGTTTTTTAAATTTCTACCTAATTGAAGAAAACCATTTATCAGAGTACCCTTTACCACATTTAAAATTATACTAACTTTAACTAAAGCTTTGTTCTGATGCAAGGGATTTAATGGATTTGTCAGTAGGTATCTCCACACAATTTTAATGGAAAATACCTGAACCTTGTATAAAAATAAATCTTTGTGCCATTAAAGAAAATTGAGTTCACCTTGACAGAACTGGAGATATTTGGATGTGAAAAGTTTGCGCTGTGTAAAACTGTTGTAATAATTTGCAGGAGAAAAGATGTTTTTCATTTCAAATCTATCAAAAATCTGCTAAATATTTAACTTTCAGTACTTATTTATGAAATTAGTATTTTGTAATTATTTTGCTATTTAAATTTAAAAAAAAAAAAAAAATTGAAATATTGTTCCTAAGAATATTTTGCATAAATTAATTGAATAATTTTATTTGAAACTTCAGCTGGAGATTGTAAGAGTTTATGCTTTGAATTTGGAAATAAAAGATTAAAAAAAAAAAAAAAAAAATCAGGAAGAAAATTAAAATCTTTCTTTCTGTATTCTTTTCTGGTGATCTTTGAAATATTAAATAACTTTTAGTAATTAAGAACGGTAAAATTTAACATCCAATGAATCAGATGAACGATGGTTAAGAAATAGTAAAATTCTCTTTTTGTTACCCTTGCCACATTTTAGCATATGAGGCCCTGACTTATAAACTTGATGTTGGTATTTTGGGGTTATCTATACTTTGGCACCATTTGCAGAAGATTTTATAAGATGGAGCTGGTAGCCCTAATACTCAACTGGTTTGACTTGAGTGTTGCTAACCAATGCTGAAGGGCCCAGTGTGTCCTGCTATTTAACCTGTGGCTGGGGAGAAAATGGATTCATATCTTTCCCAAAGATATTTCCACAAAAGTGAATATAGTGAACTCGGATGGATCACCAATTTTTTTTTTTTTTACTCATTCTGAACTAACCATTATACCACTTGCACAGACTATTTAATCTACTGGTTGTAAGGTTACTTGCATCAACAGAAGCCACAATATCAGAACTTTGTGATAACAACAAACATGAGGACATTAGTCTGAACCTATAACACTTCATCCCAGAAATTCTAAAATTATATTTCAATTATCCTACGTGTAAGTAATTTTGGGTGACAACAAAAAAAACTTTAATACTTGATTTAAGTATGTGTGTATGAATTACTTTAAAAGTCCTAGTAGAGGCAGCTAGACTATAGAAATGGATTGACCGGCACAATGAATATGTGGATGGAGAATAAATAAATAAATATAGATACATCTTAATGATCACAAATGAATATGTACTTCATTTTTTTTATTTTTAACATTATTAAGAAGACAGAAGATAATTATAGACATTGCATTTAAAATTTTGAAAATCAAAGTTGACTGGAAAGCCAGAAGAGTTCCACAAGTAAGAGAAGAGACTGTTAACATAGAACTTAAGATTACATCAAGGTATTTCAACTATAAAATATCTTGCTGTCAAGTGAGTATTTTTAAATTTGTAATGTCTAAGTACCATAGGAAACAGTTCATCAGAACAATTATGAAAGTATTTATAGAAAAGGCAGAGGGGGAAGTTATAACAATAGGGGAAGTAACTGAAGCAGAGATGCCTGGTAAGGACCAAGTAACATTACAGTGTTTTTTGTTTTTTTTTATTATTAATGTCTAAACATAGCAAAAGCACCAGACCAGATGTAATATCAATATTCAATGCATGGACAAATGATAGACTTATAAATGTGTAAGATAGATTCTGACAAAAATTATCTAATACAATATAGTGAACCAACTTCGTAGCAATTAATTTCATATCTTTCCATGTAATGTTATCTGAGAAGATACAATGAGTCCGTCTCCTGGAAGTTAGTATCAGCCTTGCTGTTGGCTGGCACAAAAAAGTTTCTCTAAGATTAGAGCAATTTTGTTTTGGGGGCATTAAAATTAAAAAGCTATATTCTGTGCCAATTAGCAACAGATTGAAAGTAATTTTTCAGCAGTTGACTTTGAGAAGTGAAAACCATATTGTTTGTCTGAAAGAAGACTACAAAGTGAGATGCTTAACCAATACAGAGTTGATTACAGCATCTAGGACTTTGCCAAAGGGAGGTAGAACACTAATAAGGCAATAGTTACAAGGATCAAACAGTTTATCTGAGTTTTTAAAAAATAGAAACTACAAAAGAGAATTTCTAACAAGCAAGAAGCAGTAAGGCATTAGAGATTAGAGAGAACAGTGTCATTAGAACTATTGCAAAGATACCATCAAAGTTCCCACACTTTATGGTCCTCTCTGGTTGCCTTAAAAGAAAAAAAAAAACAACTAATCACCTTTACATAGCAGACATGCTGAAGATTTATAACAATCTGGTGAAATTACTGGTGAAAATTTGTTGGTTTAGCACGGATACCAGGTCATATTGGAATAAAGGGTAATAAGAAAGTAGATGAAATAGAAAAAAAAACCCTGTAATATACAGATTTTAAAAAGTAAATGAAAGACTATATAAACAGTAAATTGTTTCTATATGGCAGGACTGGTTTAAACAGGTCAAAGTGACAGATTAAATAATGTATTTAACATGAAGTGTACCTACCAAACTACTGGAAAAAAGAAAAGTATATATGTATATATGCAATATATGTTGGTGTAAAATGACCCATCAGGGTTGACAAACAAAATCCAGTTTAAAAATTATAGCAGAAACCATGTATGGAGTTGTATGCATCTCACTTGATAGAGACTCAGTTCTAAGTGGAAAGCCAGGCAGAGATACTCCAAAAGAGTAGAATTTGTAGAGAATTTATGAGCACAACATTGTGCTTTATCAACAGAAAACATTAACACCTCAAATTGAGTGAAGAGACAAGGGATAGAAGACTTACTCTTATTTAACATGCTATCAAAGAGCCACTAGTAGTCACAGTATGTGTGTGTGTGTGTGTGTGTATATATATATATATATATATATAAATAATTACAATTATTTATTCATGTCTTAATGGTGAGTCTGATTGGTTCAATAAGGTGTCTCTCTCTCTCTCTATATATATATATATATATATATAAATTATTTTATAGAGTGTATCTGTAAAGGAACAAAATGAATAAAAAACTATTCTTGGCTGAAATGTCTATTTTGTCTTGATTAAGTCCCTCAGAGGATGAAACATATCAGCTAAGAATAGTTTTTCCTCATCTTTTATATATATATATATATATATATATATATATATATATATATATATATAATTCTAAACAATCCGCCCTTGATGTTACCATGGAAATTTTTTATTTCAATTCTGACCATACTATTAAAACTCGTAAATTTCAGAAATAAGTCATTCCCAAAAAAATTTCACTTGAAGATGGAACAGAGCCTACTTTAACTCAAGTTAATTCAAATATTATTTTGAAGTTTTCGGCTCTTGTTTTGAAACATGAAACCTTATGTAGCGAGTTGGAATCATATTTTTAAATAAATAATTATATATATATATATATATATATATATATAGTAAAGATAATAAATCCATTGGTATGCAAGTGAATCCCAGTAATATAAAATATAAAAAATGATGCACAAAAGAGCGCAATGTATTTTTTTATACAGAGCAAATAAATAGTAGTAAACTATAAAATACAAAATTACCTCATATGTGGTATAGACCTATTTCAACCGACAAAAACTCTGTCAGTCTTCTATTCAACCCCAGTATACAAACTAAGTTTGTGCTGTAATTAGAAATTAAGCTGTGACAGCTATCAAAAAATTAATACAAAAATTATCCATTTCAACGTTTTAGTCAGATGAAAAGCCCAAGACAGTTGTCAGAGGAGGGTGGAAGGTATTAGCCTTAAAGGGAAGAGGTTTTATAAATGAAACCCAGATATTAACCTTATGACATTAAATTGGGAATGACGAATGAAATTCTAATCAATAACTAAGAGATGAATGAAAGGTTGTTTTTAAATTTTTTATAGAGATAAGGTTAAGTTTAAAAAACTACTTAATAATACTCTTCCAAGATAAATTATACTTAAAAGTGAAATATGTTTAATAAATTAAAAATAAGTCATATTTAGATAATTTATATTAAAATTAAGTGAGATTATAATTAATAAAAAAATTATATTAAAGAACAAAAATATTTAAAAAACATAAAAATACTAAGTTATATTTAAAAAAAACTTAAAATATATAAAGAAGTGGAAATGATGAAAGGAAAGAGAGTTCATAGAATGGGACAATTATAAGGTATTAATATGGTGTAAAAATATAGAAATTAGAATTAGTTATCTATTCGACATTTGAAGAGTTAGAGAAATAGTAGCTAATAAGGTAAAATCTATATTATGGAAATCTGAATTTATTTTTATGTCAACATTTTAAAACTAATTCATTCTTTTGATTCAATAGTTTGCTTTAATTATTCTATTTTATTATTTTAATTTTTTCTTGTAAACATAAGTTACACATATCTATAATATTATTGAGAGTATGTGCAAAACCTATAATCTTTCAATCTGTCTGTGGGCTTAAACCTTTCTCCTTCAATTCCCAAAGTTTTTTTTGAAAGAGCTGTCTGGTATTTTAATTTAGGGTTGGTAAAAGAATACCTATGGGTATAAAATCTCTGTTTCCATTCCCCCATGGAAATTCCAATGTAAACATAAATTTTCATATTTTCTTTGGGGGAAATGGTTGCTTGGTATATCACTCTAGTAGATCTGCATTTGGCATGAACTGGACAATTTTCTTTATATCTACAATTACAGGAGGGTTTAATACCAGATTTGTTGTTTATACCATAGAAATTACTTAAAATATAGTTATTATTAGAGTTGATAATTTTGTATATATTTTTGGTACAAGAGTAGCTAATTTTAACTGTTTTCCTATTGAAGATCTTATATAGAGTGTTGTTTTTTATGAAAATGTTTATTTATCAACTTTAGAAAATACTGTCTGATATAAATATTTGACAGTTTGCAGAAGTCGGGGGGTTGAACCATATAAATTTTCTTTTTCTATTTCTGCATCTACATTTCACTTTAGATATTTTAGTGTTACTTATGGGGGTTAGATAATTTATTTTTAAAACCACTTTTATGGAGAGCATTTTCATACAATTCTTTATCTTTATTAAAGATGTTTATGTTGGACAATAATCGTGCTGACAGTGGTGGGTATCTGTCTCATAATAGCATTGGGGTGGTTAGAGTTAACATTAATAGAGATGGGGTTTCATTGTCTTTGTTTTAAACAGTTACCATTACGATTGGGAATTATATATATATAGGGCTATTTGTTTACAACCTACAATTCTGCTAAGTTTTGTGCCTTCCATCTGATTGAAACATCGAAATTGATCATTTCTGTATTAATTTTTTGACAGCTGTCACAGTTAAATTTCTTATTCCAACATAAACTCAGTCTTATTCAACCCCAGTATACAGACTAAGTTTTTGTTGGTTGAAAGAGATACCCATATAAGGTAATTTTAGATTTTCTGGTTTACTCCTATATATATATATATATATATATATATATATATATATATATATATATATATATAGAGAGAGAGAGAGAGAGAGAGAGAGAAAGAGTTAATCTATGTATGCCTACTTAGAGAATGTAAATTTTAATAGTCTTATTTTTATTTCACTTCAAGCAAGACAATAAAGCCACTAAAATGCAATAGGTTACTGAGTGTGAAAGAATAAGAGAGAAAATATTAGAGAGACAACAATAAAATAATAGGAATTAAAGTAGATAGCAGATAATGATAATGACATTGCATTTAAATTTTTGAAAATCAAAGTTGACAGGAAATCAAGAAGCCAGAAGAGAGTTCCACAAGCAAGAAGTGTGAGAGAAAAAACTGTTAGCATAGAACTTACAGCTACATTTTGCAACAGTAAAATGATGAGACATAACTAGTACTAAGTTTAAATTCATGAAGTCAAGGTACCAAAAAAGAAAGTTCACCAGAAATTACCATGAAAATATATACATTATTTTTTAAAAATATGATTCCATCACTACATAAGAGTTCTCATGTTTCAAAAACAGGAGCTAAAAACTTCAATTTAATTATAAAAATTAAATTGAATTAAAGTATCAAGCTCTGTTTCATCTTCAAGCAAAAAACAAATGTTACGGCAGTTTTTATATATACAAAACCCTTTCATAAAGAAATAAAATAAAAAAATAAATAAATCTCCAGACACGTAAACCAGACTAGGCGAAAAATCTTCCGTTTTAAATTTAGACACCCACACCTTACCCTGACTTGACATCTATGAAAGTAACTCTATACTGATACAAATTATTAACACCCAACACCCCTACCTATTTAAACAATTCGCCCTGGCTGTTACCATGGAAATTTTGATTTCAATTTTGAATATGCTATTAAAACACGTAAATTTCAGAAATAAGTTATTCCAAAAAAAATTTTGCTTGAAATGGAACAGATCTTACTTTAATTCAATTTAATTCAAATAATTATATTGAAGTTTTCAGCTCTTGTTTTAAAACATGAGACCTCTTATGTAGCATGTTGGAATCATATTTTTAAAAAAAATTATTTTCATGCTCTACTTTTGTATCGAGCACTATTTTTTAAAAATAATAACAAAAATACTAAAGAACTTTGGATTATTTACCTAACCAGTTCTTTCCTATTTTCTATATATTTTCACACACACATATATAAGTGAACATAGAAGTCAACACTTAGAGGCGACAGTCTGTTTCATGCTATATGCAATCATCAGGCCACATGTGCTGTTATTTTTCTTGGCTATTTATATATATATATACGGGTCAGTGGTGCATTGTGGGAAGTCTATTATGGCGGTTGTTTTACCGGAAGTCGTTTATTTATTTATTTGGGTTAAATTATTTTGCTTTTTTTTATTTTTTGTTTCTTATTTTATTTTTTTATTTATTTTTTTTTTTTTTTTATCGTATAGTTTTGTTTTGGTTTGAGAATTTAATTAAAACTATTTATTCAATTTTGGGGTTGATTGTTGTAGTTTGTTCTAACTATTATTTTGGCAGGAACAGTTTTTAATTTGTGTTTATTTGGGTTGATTATTTTTATTTGTTTTTTCTAACGGTAACTTTATTGGTAAATTTTTGGGCGATTGTTTTAACTTCCTTATTAATATCGTGTTCTGTTGTTTTGGGTGCCTTTTTGTATGTTTTGGTTATGTTGTTCTTGAGTAATTTGTTGTGCGTAGGAGGGCTTAGTTTGTATAAATTTCTCGTTTTGTCAGCAGTGATAAATACTTTTGCTGAGTTGTTTATTTTAGTTATATCTTCTTTTAGTTTTTTTTTTAATGCATCTTTTCAATTAATTTTAGTTTATATATGGTTCAACCCGCCGTACAGCAAAAACATAAAAACAAACGTAGGAAAAATATTCTTCAAACTCTTACACAAACACTTCCCGGAATCAAGCACCCTACACAAAATATTCAACAAAAACACAGTAAAAATCAGCTACAGCTGCACCGAGAACATGGCACAAATAATAAAAAAGCACAACAGGAAAATTACCAACAAACCACATGAACAAATTAAACCCACGTCCAACTGCAGAATAAAGAACGAATGTCCCTTAAACGAAAATTGTTTACAAAACAACATAATATACCAAGCCACGATAAAATCACCAGATAATGAAGAAAAAGTATACATAGGAGTAACTGAAGGACCCTGGAAACAAAGAAATTATACACACAAAACATCTTTCACAAATAGTAAATATGCGAACAGTACAATGCTTTCTAAGTATATCTGGGGAATTAAAAACAAAACGCACATCACACCAAACATATCTTGGAAAATAAGGAAAAAATCATCAGCCTTCAACAATCAATCAAAAACTTGCAAACTTTGCTTGGAGGAAAAAATAGCTATCATTACTTTCCCAGACCAAAATAAATTATTAAATAAAAGATCCGAGCTCATCTCAAAATGCAGACATGAAAACAAATTTTTACTACGTTACTTAAAAAATTGAAAAGGAAAAAAACAAAATAAAAACAAATAAATAAACAATAACAATAAAGCTAAATTAATTAATCCAAACAAATTACCAAATCACACCTGTTAGAATAGATGAAAAAGAATAATAATAACAAAAAAACGAACCCAAATAAATAAAGTAAATAATAAACAAATTAGCAAACCATTATGACCAAAATATTAGTTAGACTAAAAAATCAAACCAAAAAAATCGGACGAAAAAAATACCTATAACTGTTATGTAACAATAAAAAAAAAATAAATACTACGTTACTTAAAAATCGAAAAACCGAAAAAGAGAAAAGATACACGTAAAATAAATTAAAATTAACCTAAATTCATCCAAGTAAATAAATAAACAAACCAATCCCGATAAAGTTACCGTTAGAAAAAACAAATAAAAATAATCAACCTTTATAAACACAAATTAAAAACTGTTCCTGCCAAAATAATAGTTAAATAAGTTAAAAGCAACTTTTTGTGAAGGGGTTCTCATTTTCTTATGCAGTCATTGAAGTAGCAAGTAGCTTGTAGAGTTGTTGATAAACCAACAGTGACAAAATATCACAGTAGACTGTATATGCCCTGGATCCAAGTCACCCTTACCACTTATAAATATATGTATGTATATATGCGTGTGTGTGTGCACGTTTATTATATATATCTTTTGAAACATGTCAGCCACTGAATAAAAGGTAACCTGGTTTTTGTAAACAATGGTCAAACAACATATCTCCTGACTTCAAGTTTTGTAGATAAACTCCTTGTCAGATTAAGATAAATGTATTGAATTCTATTGATATCATGTTATATAAAAAATAATAATCATTGACTCCAAATAAATTTAAAACCTGTTCTGAAGCAAAAATTATGACATTTAAATATTATAGAGAAGTTCTAGGGGAAACGACTTTACATTATGAAATTATGAAAACTAAAACAAAAAATGTACAATTTTTAATAGCTTAAATTTAAGAATTTATGATAGAAATAAAACCAGCAGTTATCCAAAGTACTTTTATATTGTGTAAAACAAATAATACTATATTGAAAAAAAGTATGTATGGCTTTTTAAAGCAAATTTAAAAAAAAAAACAGTTGTTTCTATATAGATTTATTCAACTGTATGTGCCATTTTGTTCCACTACCTTTCACCATCTTTGAGGTGACTTCATGATTCCTCCCTCTCAGAACTTGGCATCTTTTTGGGTGATGAACTGTTCTGTTTTTACATGCTTCCAGAGAATTTTGTAGAAATTGAAATAAGCTGCAAAGTTAGGTGAGTACAGTGGGTGTAGTAGGATATTCCAGCGAAACTGTAACAATTTTTGTTGGGTCTGTAAAGAAGTGTGAAGTTTAACATTGTCAAATATGGAAGATGACACTCTTCCAATTGGCCAATTCTAGACAGTTTTCATTGATTGATTTTTTTTTTTAATTGGTTCAAGTAGGAACAGTAATTGTCTGAATTCAATGGTCTGATTTTGCAGGATCTCATAATACACCAGATGCAAAGCATTATCTTCAAATAAAAACTGGTTTTTCATTTTCCTCAGAACCATTTTCACTCTACATTGTTAAAAGTCTATCTTTCATTGCCTGTGATTATTCATTTAAAAATGAGTCGTTTTGTGTTTGAGCAGAGACACAGGAAGAAATGCAGTTCATTAAAATTTTTTACATTAAATCAGGAAACACCCAAACACATATTCAAAGCATTTTCAAATACCTTACAATGCTCATATGAGAAATACAAAATATCTCTGTGATGTCCTGTGTCATGTGTTGTAACCTAAATTATTTTTAATATGAGTGTCACTTGGTCATCAACAACTGCAGGAATGCCACAATGTTCTCAGTCTTCCGGATTAAAAATTCCACTCTTGAAACTTAGTGAAGCACTTACAAACAATACTCTCAGATATAGTACCATTGTCATAAATGGCGCACATCCTTTTTGCCATTTCTAGTGTTTTTTCCCTTTCTGGAAATAAAAGGGCATCAAATAACTCACTTTCCTCCATTTTTACTTTTAATGTAACAAAATATTCAAAATTTACAATCCACACATGAATTAGAAAGATACATTGAAATGCTACCCTTTCAAAATATGTATATATATCATAAATTTCAGTCATGTGTGAAACAAAATTGTGTTCAAACACAGGCTATTGAAAAACAATATGAACTTCTATCTCAAACAATACTTAACCTAAACATGAGTTTTCTAAATTTTTAACAAAAAGAAAAATTAACAATATCATTAATAATTAACTTGCAAATCATTGTTATAGAAATCTTTTTAGAAGGAAGGATTAGATTTAGTCTTCTCAAATTTGAAAATTGAAACTAAATTGATATTAAAACATTTTCAGTTGATTCCATTAAATAAGCATTAATTTATAATAATAGATCAATGCTTTTTTTAAATTAAAAAAAAAATAAAAAGCAAAATTACTCATGAAAATGAAATTTTTTAACAAAAACTGACAGACAATACTGCTTCTTATTTTGAAAATTTGGATTTGATTCATTGGTATATTTGTGAATTATTTTTTTCAAGCTGAATTATATGCTTTAAAAATTCGTTTTAAAACAAGGTTAATTTTATTTGTCCTTTTTTATGGTCATTGGTAGTGAAGTGAAGATTTTTCAGTTTCAATTTTTTAGTATAATCATTCTTTATTAATCAATTTATTTAAAGAAGAAAAAAGAAAAAATACAAATAAATTCACAACATCAAAGAAGCTTTTCATGAAGTCTTTTTAGGCATTTACTATATCATTTACTATATCATTTACCAAATCTCATCCTGCACAAAACAGAGATGTTTGAAATGCAATCTTAATTAAATAGTAAAAAAAGTCAAAGTTATAGGCTTGACTAATTTCACAGCCTTGGTTAAGCTCAATGCTAAAATAAAAATTAAAGCTGAAAATAAAAAGTAAAATGCTATGAAAATATATGTCATTTATGGAGAAGTTGGTATCAAAGAGAAGAAAAATAGAGCAATCAAATTTAAAGGGTTCATTTACCAACTTCACATTATTAGAAATCAATTGATATAAATATCTATTGTATTAACTGGTTAATTTAAACTAATTTCCTTGTCTTTTGGATTTCTTCTCAAGTGTTTGTTGTACTTTTGAATGTCAAATCTGGTTCTAGGTTGGGAATATGTTTTCCCTGACCTCCAAGAATGTCATATCTGAACAGTTTGTGTGTATGAAAGTATCCTTGCTGCATGCATGCATATATATATATATATATATATATATATAAATAAATAAATAGGCACACACTTAATATACACACAATTTAATGGTTACAACACCTAAAATGCAATAAAAATGAAATAACTACATTAGGTGTTCACTTAATAGTGTTTTGGATAGTTTCATTAAGTGAAACCAATTTTAGTAGAGTCAATGACATAAAAAGTTTTAATTATTTTTCTTTTAGTTAGAAAAAATATCACAAACTTGTAGATAAAAATTCGAATTACTTAGTATATAATTAATATTTTCAGCAAACATGGTCCTTCGTACCTGCAAAATAAAGTGGCAAAAAGACAGTTTCCCCTTGAAATCGCTTTTATTTTAACTAACTTCATTCCTCAGTAATGTTTATTCTTTTAAAAAGTGATGATTAGAATTATAAAACCTAAACATATGAAGAAAGTGAATTTATTCATTTTCTTTGTTCTTGAGAACTGACAAAAAAATATAATAAACAATATTTTTTTTATTAGATTATTTACACAATCTATTTATTATATTGTTTATTGGAAGGGTTGGCAAAACATCAGCTAATTATCAATTGATTTAAACTGTATAAAATGGTAAATAATAAGGATTTCCTTCTATTTGGTTCATATATTTTAATAACTTAGTAAATGTTTATAAATTTATGAAAAACAAATTGTTTTTATATTTATTTCTTTATAAATTGGTAAATGATAAATATTGCATTAGTTTTAATTGTATTAGTTTTTAGATTGTTGTAAATATAAAATTATTATTGTAAATAAACAATGTAATAAATAGCATTTAATATTTTTGTTGTAAATTTTCAAGAACAAATGTATAAATTCACTTTCATGTTTGTTTTATTAGTTTTAATCATTGCTTTTTAAAATAAACATTGTTGAAGAGTGAATTAAAAGGTAGGGTCAATAGAAAAACCATCCACGTTTAACACTGTTTTTTTTGTGGGCATGAAGTTCCATGTTTGCCTGTTACAATTATTTAAAATAATTATTTAATTAATGACATGTACAATATTTGTAAATAGCTGTGACTAAGTTACTTTGCACAAGTTTTATTTTTATTATTAGAAATTGTTTAAAGAATTTTTTATTTTTATTTTGCTTGTTCAATATGGTACACCTTGCAGTCTATTGTGATTATCTCTGTAACACCTATCATTTAATTTCTAATTTTACACTTTTTCTGTTTTTGAACCCAAAGATATGTGCAAAGACTAAACATGTACTAGCCTTTACTTTCCAGTTTTGATGGAGTTCAAAAGCATCTATGCATCCTTGTGGGTGATGAATTATTTTTCACACTACAATCTCTTTTCCCCACAGATGAAATGTTGCAAACCTCTTGCTGCTTCTTTGCTATTTCCATGGAAAGTGTTCAGATGAACTACATTCCTTAGTTTCACCAGTTCTAACCTTCATGGCTAAGACACACCATGCTAGACATTGTAGTGAACCTCCCTCAATCCCTTCATATAACTGTGCTCCTTACCTCTTACTCTGTAATCCTTTGCCTTGAGTGGCTCTTGGGCCTTGTACAAGGTAAACATTATTGTGGAAAAAAAAAATTCAGTAGTTATTTCAATATAATCAAAGAATGTTTGCATAATGAAAATGGTAAGGAGCATCTCCTACCATCATTTACTTCAAAATACTCCTACCATCATTTACTTCATTAAATATCACATTAGCGGTAAGACACTTAATATTACATACTGCATTTGTTTTTGTGTATTTATATGATTATCATACACTTTATGAATTTTTAAATTACACTTTTTTACTTTCACTCCCTTTAATCAATATTATAACAAAATGTTATTTTAACAAAACAGGAAAGGTGAGGACCTATGTTTTTTTTTATTTATAATTTATAATAAAAGTCTTCTTTTTAGGCCAATTTTTCCTCTTGAGCACTACAGCCACAATATTTAGTACAGTTTATTCTGAAATGCAATGATTAAAATATGGGCAAACTTGAACCTTCATGCCCACAAAAAATAGTTTCAAATGGACACTTTCCCTTGACACTGCTATTATTTTTTATTTTAATTTTGTTGTAAATTTTCACGAACAAAGAAAATGCATAAATTCACTTTCATATGTTTAACTTTTTTTTTTTTTTTTTTTTACAATTCTAACCATCACTTTAAAACAATAAACATTGTCAAGGAGTGAAGGTAGTTAAAATAATAGCAGTGTCAAAGGAAAAATCTTCCTTTTGACACTTTTTTTTTCAGACATGAAGTTGGACCATCATGCCAAAATACGTACGTATTTCAAGTTAAAATGGAACATTGTCAATTTTGATAATGGATATGAAAGCTTTCTGTTCATATGTACTGCGTAGTAGTCAGATATTTTTACCAAGTACTTATTTATTCATTCTCCTCCATCAACCATCATGGCAAGACTTTAAGATATACAGGAAAAGGTAAATTATGCCTTTCTTAAATTTATCAGAGCAAATTGAATATAAGCAGTTAATTTTTATTTATCAATTCTGCTTATGTTCAGAAAGATTAATGAACTGTTGAGAGAAAAAGAACCTACATAAAATTATTTATTGAAAATATCCTTTTAAGATATGGTGTAGATGTTTACTGAAAGACTTAAGAATTAGAACCTACTTAACCACTGTAATGATTTTGAAGTTTGAAATAGTATCAAAATTTGACAGGTGAATTTAATAATTTAATAAGGGTATATCAAAAGTATTATTGTTTTTAGTGGTGGAAACAATGATATTCTAGTAGTTTTTAACTTTTTAAAGTTAAACTTCAAACTCATTTACAGAATATGTAAAGAGGAAGGGGATATAACAATATCTGTCTGTATTGCCCACAAGTTCTAAAGCTTTTACCATATTTTTCCTTAAAAGAAATAAATAAAATGGGCAAGCATCAGTTATAAGTTATCATACTTTACATTACAAGGTAGAGGAGAATGCAATCAGCAGTACTTTTGGAAAAAAAACTTTTAGAACAAAGATCATTAAAAGTGTCATATACAAAGCATAACATAGGCTTAAAAATAAGTAAAAATAACAGTTGTTCTAGAGGTTTCTATGGTTAAAAAATGAAAATGATTTTGATCTGCCACAATAATTTTTGTAACTTTCATCTTAATTTCAGTTGATGCTTATTGCATCTATACAGACTATTTTACAGCTGTTGGTAAAAAAAAAAAAAAAATGCAGATCAGAAATAAAGAAACTTTTATCAAAACTCAAACTACTAATGTAAATAAATAAGCATTAAAAATACAATTGCTGGATAATTAAGGAAAATAAAAAAAAATAGAACTGTGTGGTTAGATTTTAGTTTACTTTGATAGCTAATGAAATAAATTATTTTTGATAGAATCCTTACAATGGAGAAAAAGGAAAAAAAAATCTTTAATCTATTAAAAGCATATACCTTTTTTTAACATTTCACCCCAAGAATATGCAGGGGGTTACAGGGGGTGAAAGAGAATTAGAAGACTTTAGTGAAGAGAAGTAAGGAAAGGAGTAGGATTCAGTTAGACAGAAGATGGCAATTGATGCTGCATTTAAATTTTTGAAGATTGTAGATGGCAAGGAAGCAAGAAATTGGAGGAGTGTTCTACAGTT
The DNA here is from genome assembly GCA_963932145.1 of Acanthosepion lycidas. Taxonomy (NCBI): domain Eukaryota; kingdom Metazoa; phylum Mollusca; class Cephalopoda; order Sepiida; family Sepiidae; genus Acanthosepion; species Acanthosepion lycidas. The sequence continues at coordinate 38,405,845 of OZ010616.1, read as the reverse complement.
GAGAAGTGCGGGAAAAGAGACTATTAGAATAGAAGAGGTGGCTGTATCTAGCTTGTTCAACAATACAATTAAGAGATCTAGTTGCCAATTTAGTGGCACACTTAAATTCATATAGATGAGGCATGAGGGGAAAAGAGTTCATCAGAATAGTTGCCATGAAAATATTTGTAGAAAAACAGAAGGAAAACATGCCAGTGAGAAAGTGACTGAAGTGAGATGCCAGGTCAGGATCAACTAGATGAATCCCTTCTTTGAATTTTATCAAGTATCTTAACAAGAGTACCAGACCAGATATTGCAGCAATATTCAATGTATAAACAAATGGTAGATTTATAAATGTGCAAGATGGATTCTGACAAGAAAAATTTTCTGGCATAACACAGTGAGCTAACTTTCCTAGCAGCAGATGTAGCAATTGATTCAATATAGTTGCTCCACTTCATGTCAGTGAAAAATGTGAGCCCAAGAAAGGCATAGAGTGTTTCTCTCCTGGAGCCTAGCATCAGCCATGCTGATTGCAGGCAGATGAAGTTAAAGTGATTAAGCTGTCTGACCTGACGGGCATTAAAGTCACCAAACACAAAGATATTTGCAAATGAGTGTAAAGAGAAGGCCTTATTTATATCATCGGGAATTCCATCTAGCATAGAACAGTCATGAGAGGAAGGAAAACAATAAAGGAAGAAGTGATAATATAATCTACTGTTTATTAAATCTGTGGAATGCTTAATGGCTGCTAAAAAAGCAATTGAAATTACTCACTCATCAACTCGTATGGAAACATTGATCAATGTTTGTGGACTATATTAATATATATATATATATATATATATATATTAATAGAATATTATTTATCTATCTAATGTAAGCATCATTAAACTATAGAAAATATTAAGCTTCACTCATTTTAAAAAATCAAACTGTTCTTATCTAAAAGTTCTTATTGGTTAGGATCTGTAAATAAATAATCCTGTTATTTATTAAAGAAACTGCTAATAAAAAAAGAAAAGAAAAAGCTGTATTGTTAAATTTAAGCTTCTGTAATTGTTATTTTTTGTAGCTTAATCACTAAAGCCACTTTTCCACAAAGGTAGGCTTTCAAAGAAAGGATAGTCAGTTTGAATCTCACTGGTGGCTTTAGGCTATATTTCTGATCTATGCTGCTTACTAACAACTGCAGAATGACTGAGAATTTCAGTAAAAAAAGCAACTGCAAATGATATTAAAGAAATTCTAGTCAAAACTGACAATACTTCAACTAATTCAACATAATGTTAATACAGAGATGTTGTCTTTTAAATTCTTTGTATTAAAAAACAAACAAACCTCTTACTTTAATGAGTTAAAAGTTAAACAACAAATCTGATTTCTTGGTAATCTTATAAATTATCAAGTTCCATGCATTGAATTTTGCTTTCAGTCCTCTGTTCTATTAAGTTATTCTTTGTCTTATAGTACCTGCCATATATTGGAGGGTTATTGTAGAGAGTTTGTATTTTGGCAAAAAACAAAACAATAGAGAAAAAAGTAAAAAATAAATAAATAGATGAGTAAATAAAAATAGAGGCTTGTATAAATGTTTTATTTGATGATTTCATATTGTTGTAGAAAAGCAAATCTTGTGGAAGGGGAACTTGAACAAGTTATTTCCATTTTCTTTCAGCATGTAAAGGAAAAATGTTTCTAAGGTTTTGGCTCCTTTAAAAAAAAAAAAAAAATTTACAAAGTCTTTTAGCTTTATTTTTTCTATGTGTAAGTTTTAGGATTTAAAAAAATTAATGTGTAACTTGTTTTCACATACAGAGAAAAAAAAAAAAAAAAAAAAAAAAAAATTAAACAATTTTCTTTGATAAATCCATCTTTTAAATACTCTTTATACATTTGTGTATGTGTGATATATCTCACAGAATTATAATGACATGGGTGTCCAAGAAAGGTACTATGAAATATAGTAATTATTAAAAAGGGGTCCAACATTTAACTTTTCAGTCTCATGCGTAAAGAAAAAGCTATTATTTAGGAGTTTTAAAGAACATTATAAAAACTATAAATATAAAAATAAACAAGTTTTGTCTTTACAGAAAATTCTCAAAATGTTTTCTGCAATTTGTTACTGTACAAAAGAGGCATTTTTGTAAGTCTAATTTCAAGATGTGACTAGACAGAAATGGTTCCATACACAGTAGAAGACGGAAAATGCCTCTATTATGGTAATGCAAAAGTTCCCATTTTTGTTTTTCAAAACTAGAGACTGAATTCACAGAAAAACAGGAGTTTCTTTTTAAATTAACACACACACACATACACACAAGGAACTTTCCCACACATAATATTTAAACACAAGGCTTTCAAATTGGTGTTCAGTACTATTACTACTAAGTATAATAAAAAAAATAATTAAGATATTTTTAATGTTAAAATAATAAAAAAATGAACAAGTAAAGAGAGATAAATCAGAAGAGATGGTGGTGGATACAAGTTTAAAGTTAACTTAAGTTTGTCTGCCAGTCAGGTTTAAATTCATTAATTGCCCAAATCAGTCATATTTAATTGAAATTACTTGCTCCCAGTGTTTCACAGTATAACAGAAAACAATATCAAACAATATTATTTAAAATAAAAAAGGGGAAATATTTGTCTAACATCATAATGTGAAAATAAAATAAAAGCTTAACTACTTCACCCTCCCCAATTCCAAGATTATTCAGGAAAAAAAAGAAAAGAAAAACACATTGATTATTAAATCAATATCTCTATGAAAAATGAAATATTTTGAAATATTATGTTAATAATTTTTATTTATGAATAAATGCTGATGGCCATAAATCATTTGAAAAATGCTCCGATTACTTTGATGAACTTTGAATTACTGAAATAATTTTTAAAAAATTCATTTTTTTTTAGTTGTTATTTTCTGTAATATGAAAAACACTGATTTTGTAAGATCCTAATAGCACTCTAAACCCTTATATGACAAGGAAGAAAAATCACAATAGAGAGAGAAAAAAAAAATGTAACTTGTTTAACATACAGTTTATTTTGTCAAGTCTAGATAAGAAATTTACAGCTTATTTTTTTAACACCTTCAAGCATTTACAAACAACATGCAGTGAAGGATTAAAAAATAAAAGAAAAAAGAAAAGAAAAAGATAAAATATATATTATATGAGAAAATAGTAATGAATTTTCAATAATAAAGTACTGTTTGCAATTTCATAATTGAACTGAGGTATCAATATGCAAGGTAAATAAAAATACTCACCCAATATGGGTGGTAATGCCCTACAGAGAGCATAGTTTCAAATGGGATCATATTAAATTATCATCATTGTTAATATTACATAGAGTTGCCTGGCATACAATGGTGAGCTTTTTAAAAATCATTCATTCTAACATTAAAAATCTTATTTTGCATGTAACCTTCAAGTTGTCAAAGGGGTGTATTGTAGCCAGAGGTACTGAATTAAAGGTACCTCTAAAACTAAGTAATGAATCTGAAGAAAATAAATAAATAAATAAAAATAGAACAAAAAGAATAGGGGTGATTTTCAACTGAATGATAATATTTTTGGATAATATTTGCTTTTAACTGGAGGGGAAAATTTTTTTCTTCAAGGGAGATAACTATTGAATACTTAAAACATCAAGCTGGAAAATGTTCCCTTTTGCACACAATACAAAGATAGCATAAGGGAGAGAATTCAATGATAAACGTTTTGGGGGTCACAAGGTTGTTAGTATCGATTTAAAAAAGTGTATCAGACTTGAACTTCTGTGCTTGCAATTAAATCTTATTGTCAGAAAAATACTTTTGTAGGTTTTATTCACGCTTTTTATATTCTTTTTTTTATGCACTTACAAAAATCAGAAAAAGTTGTGCCACTATGTGATTAGCTTTTTGCTATTCGTTATATATGTATGTGTGTACACACACACATTATATATATATATATATATATATATATATATATATATACACACACAAAAATATTAAATTGAAAGTAAAACATGCCTTGCTTTGAGGCAGGGGTTAGTAAGATAGACGTGTAGTAAATTCAATCCTCACTGGGTGTCTTACACTTGTGACCTTATGCAAGGCAAAACTAACTTTCATGTATAATATAGTTAAATTATAGTTGCATTATGTTAAGTGAGAAAGGGAGTTTAAAACCTACACAAAATTTAATTTTTAATGTGATACAAATAACAGAATTATAGAAACATTATTCTTGTCTTAGTAACAACAATTGAGAATTTTCTTATGACAATTGCATAATTGGTTATCAAAAGATGAGGATACAAATTAACAAGGGATTAATGAGAACAAGTCTGATTGAGATCCAACATAATTATTATAGAAGCTAATTTGCATTATTTTGACTATTAATTGAAGAAAATGGTAACTTTTTATGTCAATTTAACATTTTTAGCAGCTAATCAGTTTAAAAAACATTTGGTAATGACATTGTTTAAATTTGAAACTTCTCATTCTTCAGCTTTTTATTACTTAGCTATTGTTTTTAATTATTCAATATTGTATCAATAGTCATTGTGTGAAGCAAGATGTGTTATATGATCATAGGCATAAGAAATTTACTGTTGAGGAGTTTGAAATTAGTGCACTTTCTATACAATTTTATCCTAATAAATTTTAATTTTAGATACATCAGACATCCAAATTTAAGCTTAAAGTTTGATTGTCTACATCCTTAAAATGTTTACGTAAACTGTAACTGGTATTTATTATATTTTCTATTCTCACTCACCATTATAAGAGCGATTCCATCAATATAAAACCATTGTCACAGAATGAAAGGTGTCATATTTTTCTGTCTTGGCATTTATTTGCTCTCACACATTAGTGAAATCAGCATACTGATTCCTTTTAATTTTGAAAGATAAAAGAAAAAATTCCCTTGTAATATATCAATATTATAGTTTGACATCTATTATTATATAATAGATGACATTTAGATTCAAGTCTTGAACTCAATAATGTATAGTAGATATCTCTTATCAAATTCTCAAATTAAATGAATCTTTTTTTTTTTTGCCTGTTTGAAGATCATTTAAATTTTGATAAACTACTTGTGATAACTTGCATTCAGGCTAATATCCTCATCTTTGTTGTTTTCACAATGTTTTCACAATTGTGCTTCCAGCTTTCTTCAGGTGTCTGTTGATTTGGGTAATCTATAGGGAATTTCAAATAGAACCCGTTATTTAAATTATAGGGGTAGATTGTTCTTGTTCCACATTCTGTGTCTGAGAAGAAGACCAGAACACAATGGCCAAAATGTTGTCAACAACAATGATGAGGACATTAGTTAAATGATAACTCCTCATCCCAGAAATTCAATCAGAAAATTGTTCTGATGAATTAAAATGATTAACTGATAAAAGTGATCAAATAAATGATAAGATGTGGTAAGAAACAAAAATTACATTTCTTGAAGTTAATTCCAATAACTTTATAAATTTGTACAACTCATCAGCTATTTACTGTAAAAAAACAAAAACAAAAAAAAAAACAAAACAAAACAAAAAAAAAAACAACAACAAAGAAAAATACTACAAAGCATGGAAAATTAAGATTATATACATAAATTAAAAACGTCTTAGCTGTAATTATCAGATTACTGTATTATGAGTTTTTAAGCAGTGGTTAAAAATTGAACAATATATAACATTAACAAATCTATATTCCATATCAGAGTCTACTTTAACTTATGAATATTTCACCTTTAAAATATCTGATAAATGTGATGAACAAAATAATAAAAATAAATGCATGTAATGATGACAAATTGTGTAAATAAGTAAATGTTATTACATAGTAGAGTTATCTACTATCCCCTGCTCCCCATATCACATATCTCTCATAAATATTATTGGGGAATAAAGAAACACATTTTTTTTTCTCTTGAATATATTATATTTCCTGAACTTGTAGACAGTTTCATATATATGACAATTATGAGTATAACAACAACCTGCTTCTATTTTGCCTCAATAGGTAAAAGGTAAGTTACCTCAAAGATGGTCTTCATCAAATGCTCACTCACCAATTATTGTGATATACCAGTGATGAGACATTTTGTTAAGATATTTTGGCAGTTGAACAATGCATAGATAGAAGATTCTTAATTTTCCCCAAAATTTAATACAAAGTGAATATTTTTGTGTGACCTCAAAATTAGATGTATACTTTTTGTTAGGTTTGAAACATTTTCTCATTATTTTCTGGAATTTAGAAAAAAAAAAAAAAAAAAAAAAAAAAAATCTAGAATTTAAAGAATTAAATAAATAAATTAAGGTTTCACATCATACTTCCCCAATATCAGTAGCTGATGAACAGGAATTCCATAAATGATTATTTTTATTGATTTCTCAATGAGCATCAATTACAAACATATTTAAAACTGTTGATTTTGAAAGAGGATTTTTCTTTTTTAAGAAAAATATCAATAATAAATATTAGAGTTTGAAGATTCTTTACATACAAACAAATGTTTTCTTTTGGGTAATCCTGTTTGTTAATGAGATTTTATAGAAAAAGTACCAACATGTAATAAACATAATTTTCAAAAGTCCAAGAAGTAGATATTGCTAATTTTATATTTCATATTTTACTCAATATATATTAAATAAATTATATATGTTAGCAATATGTAAGTTGCAAGATATGATTATCTTTTTGCAATTTCTTTTTAATAAAATAAATAAAAGTTGGAATGCCTTAAAGCAATTTAATACTATGAAAAACACAAATAATAGTTGTCTCCCTTCTAAAGAGCCTTAGGAAGGAAGCTGTTATTCAAATAGTTTATATTATTTCTAATAATTTTAACTTCAAAATATAAAACCCATATGGGATACATGGATATCAGGAGATTTTTCAAACTTAGTCAATATAATCCCACATGACTATGTTTCATAGTAAACTATACTATTTTGGATTTCAAACACTCACAAAAGTCTTACTCAATTACTTCACTAATGGCTAAGATCAGTGTTTGCAAGACCCAGATTTTTGCAATGACTGTTACTTGTGCATCACTAAGCTGAAAATCAAGATGAAAAAGAAAGAAACCAGCCTACAGAATTAAGCTGAACATTGCGAAATTGAAGCTTCCAGACACTCAAGAGGTTTCTAGTCTATATTCATAATTGCTCTTAAGCTCTTGCAGAACTTTCATATTGTTTGTTAGGCTGGTAGAACCAGTTGAAGGATACCATTAAAATCTATTTTCCTGGGGTATTGCATAAAAATAGATCAGTAATCATACTTAGGAATATTTTGTTGAAAGAGAATGACCCAAACTCTCTGGGAATAAAATAAATTCTACTATCAGACATACACTGACAAAGATAAAGGTAAGTGTTCATAGAAACAGATAGAAATAGAGTGGCTGTCAGGTTGGGGTATCAGCAGCAGCCTACATAGATACACAAACAAGTGTATGGAATTGCTAAATGAGTTACCGGTACTACCTTTAATATCTGATTCTATCAAAGCTAACAATAGAAAGATTTGAAGAAGCTAGCAAGATGTGCAAATGTTAAAGAGGACTGAATTTCACCTCAGCCTGAAGGGCCTACATTTTCACAGGTAACTTCACTGAAGTTATGTGAGAACAACCATTAACTCCCTAAATAGAAGCATGGATGCAATTAGTACTGAAATGCTTAAGGCCAGAGGAAAGAAGGTGGAGAGTACATTGCATCCTATATACTTCTTATTTGTATTAGGTTGGTGCAAAAATAATGACGTAATAATGTCGTTTTTTGACGTTAAAAAATACGTCAAAAAACGACATTATTACATCATTATTTTTGCACCAACCTAATAATAATATCATTTTTTATGTTTTTCCAGGTTAGAAAGTTATCTGCACTCCAAGAAAAGGAAACCTTATAATACGAGACAAGCAACTTTACTTTTATACATGAAAATTTATACTGTAATTTGATTCTGGAACAGATTTGAAGTACAGTTGATTGTAGATTGAAAGTGGTTTTTACAATATATTGGTGCTGTATGGAACAGCTCTTTACACAAAAATGCTTCAGAGAAATGTCATGAAATATTTTCCTTAGCAGCGAGTTTCATCGAATTAAAGAAAAAAAAAAAAAAGCATTTGACAAATCCAAAGAACTTCCTTGTAGAGGGTGCTACTATATGGCAAAGCAAGAGAGAATATCTATAGCTATTCTTATTGTTGCATATGCATTGAAAGATGGCTACAGTAAAGGGTCTCAGGTTTTAATTGGCATCCACCAAGGTTGACTTCTGTCTTCAATACGCATTACTGGGTTCTATAAAAAATGGAAATTAGGGCATCAAAATGAACAATAAAAACTGGTGGATGTTGCAGATGATATAGGATATTATTATTATTATTACCAGATAATACATAGAATTTTTCAAAAATTTGTGAACATCCTTAGATACAGTGAAGGAGAAGATTAGAAATCAACAAAAGGAGATAAAACATATTGTCTGACAACCATCAACCTTCTAGATAATTCTAACAGGTAAAAAAAAATAAAAATAATTGAAAGATAAAAAAAAGAAACTGATAGCTTTTCTTGAATAGCTCAACTAACAGCCAAGATAAATATAGACCAATAAATAAATTATAGAAGCAACACAAGGTTGACCAAAATTGGGAAAAGCAAAAGAATAAACTGGGTATGTTTCACATGAAATGCCTAAGAAAAATAAGTCAAGCAGAAAGGTTTTGAAACTACAACTAAATTACGAAAAAAAGCCAATTTTTGTCCCATTTTAAAGGAAATCTGCTAATTGCAGATAAACTAGGTTGGCCATTATACAAAGCTCCTACCTACTAGGTTTGCATCCCAAATACTATGGTGGATTTGTAAATAATAAATAGAAACAAGGCCAGCTGAAGACTAACTGGCAATGAAGACCCCCATCAATGAAGACTTCATACAGGTAAACAAGATCTGGAGTGATATCAGGTTGGCTTGCTGACTGTTGACCAACTGAAGTTGTGAACACTGACTGCCTGAGGCATTAGATAATGCAGGAGTTTTGATTGATTGTAGATAAGTAGCTTAGTGAAAGAATCTCAGAATTATTGAATTTTACTTATTAGCAAAATAAAAGTAAGTAATAGTAATAGATAATCTAATACAAGCAGTGTAACATTTGACAAAAATAAGAGTAACAGTAAAGATAAATATAAACTTTATCTGTTAAAGTTAATATTTATTTTCTAACTAGATTTTTCTTTAACATTAAGTACCAGTCTTCTGTAAAATCTAAAGAAGGTTGTAGAGTAGATCTTTCAAAATATGAAAGAAAAAAGAAAAAAAAAAAAAAAAAAAAAAAAAAAAAAAAAAAAAAGAAGCTAAATGAACAAAATAAAAATGATTGAATAAGAATAGCATTAACAAAAAGGTATTTAAAAAAAAAATTAAGCAAATGTTTAAAATTATTCTGAACAAATTAAGTTTACATGATTTTAAAATGTATAAATCTGGAATAGACTTTGGATCGAAGCTTGTTGATCCCTTGTGTTATTTTCAGGTTAGAATTAACCAGGAGGGTTAATTAAATTTTTAGGATAATACTAATTAATGTTTTATGAAATATTAAACTTGGATCTTTTTTTTTTTTTTGCTGGAGTTAACTATAAAATCTCAAAGAATAAAGATTCTACATTTAAAGCAGACCAACATTGTTGATTATCAGAGAATGCTATATGCTTCATCATTTAGTGTAAAGGGGGTTACCAGTGCCTCACTGAATATTTACTGGCTTTAAATAGCTACATAACACAAAATTGTTTTATATATTCATATATAAACCAGAGTGTGTTGCTTTGTAATTCACAAATCATTTCATGCTATTCTTAATCATGTGATGAAAAACTGCTCTGAGCATATGAGACAAATGAAATATAAATATTAAAGAAATGACAAGGCCTGATTCATGAAGCATCACCATATAATGATTAACACTCTGGTCTAGTCATAAGATGTGAAGCTCAATTTTGGTTCTTGACAAGTGATAATAAGTTAGTCTTAGAAGCCTTTTTGCTAATGTAGTGTTTGGTTCTCACTGTATGCTCCAATGAATAGGTTTAACTTATTTAAGCTTAATAAATATCACTACAAGACATAGAATCATAGTTAAACAGTTTGTTGCTAACAAGTTTGATCCTCATTGGTATCTCCATGTGAAACAGTGATTAGCAATTTCATCTCACAGACCATAATTACTGAAATGAGTTAATTCCTCATTGGGTACCTTACAATTGTTGTAGGCTAATAATAAATACAATAAGATATAAGAATGGTTATTTGAAATTAAAAAGCAATGTGTGAAGCCCTCATTATTCATATTTGTCTTGGTTAATGGGATCAGACAAATTAAACCTTAATTGCTTGTTTTTAATTTTAAATTTTTATGCTTATTTTTAAATGTATTTATTTAATTTCTTTAATTCCCTAATCATTTAATAACAGTTAAGACTAAATGCATTTTCTTAAATGATATTTAGTAGAACAAATAGATATTCATAATTTGTAAGTAATGGCAAAGTTAGAATAATTGGAAGAGTGCTTATCAATAATTCATATGTAGATTGACTATTAGTTCAAATGTTCAATTACTAATGATTGTTATCTGGAGCTTCTGTCAAGCTTAAATAAGTGATTTTTAAAAAATAGTTTAGTCTTTTAGATACAAACAGATTCTATCTAGATAAAATGTGCCATCATTTGCAAAAGGAAGAAGTGGATAGTGTCAAAACCTATAAACATACATTAATGACAGCCATCAAGTCAAAGGAGTCATCTTAATGAAATGTGTTAATAAAAGTTAGGGGAAAAAAAAAAGCACCCACCTGCACATCCAGGATTTTGTTTTGATAGTAGTGTTTGGTAGAGCTAATTTAAATTAGATTAGCATTTCTGTGTACAATATCAAAAACTGGTTTATCCTATTTTTGCATCAAAGTGTTTCATGGGCCAACAAGCCTTGTTAATCAAGCAGCCAATCTCAACATATATTAATTTCCTCTCTCATATACATTCATTTTATTTCAATAAATTAATAAATATTCAATGGAATTATCTTATTTAAACAACTCTAGAGTTTTGCATGTATCATGCTTGTAATGCCTGCATTGTCACATGATCCAATAATATTTTATTTATTTGTTGGTGGCGTGGTGGTGGGTAAAAATTCTGCTAAATTTAAAATATGTTAAATTCTAGTAATTTTTATGCATTTTGGTAGGTGATTTTTTGAGTTGTTGTATTATATATATATATATATATATGTGTGTGTGTGTGTGTGTGTGTGTGTGTGTGTGCGCATTTCATTGAATGTGATAGACAAGGTTCTTTGATTTAGTTTCTTATACAATTTCTCATGTGATCTTATAATTTTTTTCTTTTTGGAGGATAAATTATATAAAAACTGTCCAAATGTTCTTTCTTTCCAAGGACTTTTGCCTATATATATTTAGCCATTTTCAAGGTTGAAATGTACTGTTAACAAGAAATAGATTGTTGTATGTATATATTTATATAATGTTTTCATTTTCAAAACACATTCAAGATGTTGTGTCCATGTTTATAGTTGATATTATTGAGTGTTGTCTTTTGTTTTTATTAATAAGGCTTCCATTATTTTTAGCCTATTTTTTACATGTAGACTATGCTATTATATTTGTGTTATCAATAAGTATGTTACAAATAGGGTCCAGTAGGTCTCAAAAAACAACACTCAATAATATCAACTATCAACATGGGCACAATGTCTTGATTGTGTTTTGAAAATGAAAACATTATATAAATACATACATACAACAATCTATTTCAACCTGGAAAGCGCCTTGTTTGGCATATTCAATGAAACATGTATGAAAGAAGGATTGCTGCCTAAATACACACACACACACACACACACACATATATATATATATGTCACTTACATACATACAAATTTGTCTATGGAAATAATAAAAAGATGTTTCCACATCACTCAACCTATCTCTATTAAGTGCATAGATAAAACATATAAAACATAACTTTCAGATCAAAATTTAGCTAATAAATATTAAGTTATGGACTTGATCCACCTTCATCTCATATTTGAATAATAAACATAATTATCTCAATAATTTTAACTGGGTATATTAACCATTAATATAAACAACCAGAGACTAAAATATAATCATAATCTTTAAAAATTTAAATTGTATGCATGTTAAATAGCAGAACATTAATATAGTTTAGAAGTAACTAAAAAACACATGTTATTTCCAAACCTCTCTAGATTATTTAAAAATGAGATCAGACATTATTTGAAAGGACCAATACAATTTACAAATGATAAACTTTAAAAGATAAGCTGTTTTTCTACTGAAACCCTGATAGTCAAATAAACTTGTTGTCTTATTTTAATTCTTCTTTGACTATTTTTATGTAATTGAGACTTGTCATAAACTAGAGAATATATGGTTCAATGATGGATTATATAACTAAAATTATCATGTCAGTAATGGGACTTCATAAATGTTAAGTACACTTACTAGAGTGATATTACATTAATACACGCAGACAATCTAAATAACAGAGGTAATGATCTTTCACAAATGACAAATGCTTTATATATATATATATATATATATATATAGATAATAAAGACGTTAATGGTCAGAGTTGAATTAAACCAGGAAACAGTAGTATTAAAAAAGTGCTCAATACACATATAAAAAGATAAAAATTTAATATGTAGAGCTTATATATATATATATATAGTTCTTCAGAGTTGAGAATGAAGATCAGAAATAGCTTAGTGTAGAGGCTTAATGTGTGAAAGTATTATAGTGGTTAGTATCTCTACCTATTACAACTGACTAGGTTGGAATTCAATTCATGATGAGCAACACTCAATTTGTAGACCTTTTTATAAATGTAAATGAATGATTAAGGAAGTACAATTGTCGAATGGTTGCAAATATTGAGTCACCAGTTGTTGGTGATGAATCCTTGTTGCAAAGAAGGATTTATATTGCATTCACCAAACTGAAATGACAGACATTTTCAGTCAGATAGAAAATCATTTAGGATTTTAAAGCTTTTTTTTTTCCTCTCAGATAAATAATCGTTGGTTCAAATTAAGCTTTAAAATTACCATTCCCACTAATTTTGTCTTTTTGACAAAAAGAGCATATTTAACAACAATTTATAAAGTTAATTTAACATTTAAAAAAGGAAAACACTTTTCAAAAAATAAATCAATACCAAACAGTTATAAGGCATGGAAGCAAAATAAAAAAGATCCTTATGATTTTGCAAGGTTTTAAAATTCAACCCACCCACCACATTAAATAAAATATTAATTTCCCTTAAAAAAAAAAAAAAAAAAAAAAAAAAAAAAAAAAGGTTTTCTATTTGATATAAAGTTCGAGTGATAGAGCACAGAATATATTTTGTTTTCCTTTGCAACAAAGATAACTGAAATCAAAAAGACAATGGTTTAAAAAATATTGAAGACTATAGAGTCAATTGGTTATTTAAAAAAAAAAAAAAAAAAAAAAAAAAAAAAAAAAAAAATTAAATTAATTTAAAAATCCAGCTAATCTGATGGCCATCTTAATTTTAATTCAATAACAAAAATACTACAAAAGGATATTAATTCAAGGTAAAATGAAAAATATCAACACTATCCTGAATCTTCAAGTGGAGCAATATATGTTTTACTCTTAATGAAGGCTATTAAGCTGGAAAACAGAATTATTTTTAAAATATTTTCATAAAATCAATTTCATATATGTACCTTCCTTTCATAAAAGAAAAAAAATATCCAGTTTTAAATTATCTCAAAATTGATCCACATTTGATTCCAAAACTTTTGTTGCATAGATAAAATGATGTTTTCTTCATGCATTTTGCATTTAAAAGAAAGAAAAAAAAATCTCACTGGAATTTGCAAGAGATGATTAGCTATTCTGAAGATTAACAAAAAACAAGTAGGAATAGATGATGTCAAATGTTAATTCTTTTTTACTATTAAATGCTTAGCTGAGGATTTCAACATTTGAAACATTTTTTCTTTTTTAAGATGCTATTAACTCTTCTGTACATAAAAATAACTAAAATTCTCAACTCACAGCATAAAATATAAAAGGCTTTTTTAAAAAAAAAAAAAAAAAAAGGAGAGAGAGAGAGGGTATTAGGAATGATTTTTGAACCATTCATTTTGAAATCAACTTTGATTTGGTTACCTGGAATCATTTTAACTAAAGTTTACAAGTCAATTTTTAATATAGACATTGGAAAAATACTGAGTAATCTTACAGACAGCTAATTCACTGGATGGAAAGTAGTTGTCAGAGATGTCATTTTCCTTGAAATAAACAGAACTTTATTAAATTTGCCTTTTTAATTCTTTTGTAATAATTTAAGATACCCAGAAGTGGAAAGAAATCCCTGTGTATTTACATACTAGAATCAATAGAAAAAAATAAAGATGGTCAGTTTTTATGTATAAGAAAAAACTGCTAATAAATTAGTGGTAAGAAAAATATAAAAGAGTAAAATTAATTTATGGAGTTAATTTATTCATTAATTTTTTTATTTTTCAGAATTTGAAGAAGTGGTTATTTTTTTCTTTCCTTCCTTTCACAGAATTAAACATTTGGACAAATGATGTGGACAGTTGAAAAAAAAAGTAAAAAGCTAAAAGATTCTAATTATTAGTATTATTAATTATACTTACTTTCATTATTGACAGAATTTCCTTTTTATTATTATTTTAATGTTTTTGTTTACTATATATTTTGATCAAATACTAAACTGTAAGAATGATGCCAAGCAACCTTTGTTCCAGTGAAAATCACAATGGTATGGATAGACAATGTTCTGGAAATGAAAGCACTGTGGCCCACAAGATGAAATAGGATTCACATTTCGGGAGATTGTGATTTCCTTGGACATATTGATACTTCTCTTGTAAGATTTAAATTTAGATGCTCCATTAGTAAAACTTCAAATACACAAAGAAGACAGACAAAGACAAACATTCTCCTTTTATGAAATTGCATGCGCATGTTTTGGTTTTTCTTTTTTCTTTTTTAAACTGACTGTTAAAAGAAAAAAGAAGGGTGTGTGTATAATTAAAAATAAAAAAGAAGCTGATTGTAGGTTAAAAAGAAGATGATGTAGGATAAGAGACAAGCAAAAAAAAAAAAACAAAAACAAAAAAAAAACAAAAACAAAAAAAAAACAAAGAAAAGAGTAGAAAGATGGAAGGACAGAAAGGGAAGAGATTGAGAAAAAGAAACAGTGATTAATGAAAGAATGGAAAAGTAAAAAAAGATGAATAGAAACATAAGAGGGAGCTACAGAAAGAAAGAGGAAAGTGGGTATATCTGAAAGATGTTATAGTTTATAGAATGGGCAAGATAATATTTTTTTTAGAAAATAAGAGGGTTTGAAGTAAGGTAGACAGTAATAATTGGAAAGGTGGAGATGAAGAGGAATAGAAAGGTTGGCAAAGGGAGTAAAAGGAGGAAATTCCATGCACAAATTCTCTTGCAAATCATCTGTACAGACATGCATACTTCATGTATACTTGCTGAGGCCGGGCTATACTATAAACATGACCATTATCACTCTCCAGTCCAAGATAACCAACAGTAGAGGGAAGTTGTAATATACAAGGAAAAGATAGGTTCCCTCACATTTTTTTTAGGTCATCTCTTGCTGCTTTTTTTTCCTATGCTTTGTTGCATTATACTCCCAATCAACCCTCTATATTGTCTATCAAAAAAAAAAAAAAAAAAAAGTGAGAGAGAGAGAAAAAAAAGATTCTTCTTTTCACCAATCATGAGCTCTGCATTTTCTGCTTTAAATTGCAAACTATTCATAATCATTAATTTTGCAAACCCACTGAGATACACACGTGTGCGCACACACACACACAGACAGACAGACGTGTGTGTGTGTGTGTGTGTGTGTTCATTTTATTGATTTTTTTTTAATTCAAGAACATTAGAATAAGACAATGTGTACAGTTTCCTTTAGTTGTTACATTTGTCTTTAAGAACTAAGAACTAAACACAGCCAGGCAAGGAGCTGATCCCTGTTAGAAAAGGGCCAGTGGAATTTCTTACTCTATGTAAGAGTAGCAGCATTATAAGAAAAGGTGAACCTGATGGACTGAACTTTCTAAAGTCTCTCTCTCTCTCACTCACACACACGCTCTCTCTCTCTCTCAAAAAAAAAGAAAAAAAAAAAAAAAAAAAGAAAAATGGTCAAGGTTCATAGAATAGATGGATCCACCATCTAGAGATTCATTGGTGCTGCCAGCTTCATGGATATCTTTTCATTGGTGTCTTTCAACATCCGTCACCACAGGATTCTATTTTTGTAAACAGCTGCAAAAAAAAAAAAAGTTATAAAATAGAAATATTTTTTTTTAAGTACACAAACTAATATATATTTGCTTAAAGAAAAATCAAAGTTAGTACATGTACTATATACTAATCAAAAGTAAGATAAAAGAAAAGCATAATTTAAGTTTGTCTTTTTATATGTGAAAAAACTTTTTTTCAATAAAATATAAATATTGAAGTGATAAGGAAATAACTGAAAGGTTTACAGTAAATTTAATTTTCATAAAGATTTAAATTCAATTTTTCAGTTTAAATGGCTTGTTTTAAAAAATTTCTTCGCAGTAGAAGAATTATACTTAACATTAAGAATTCTTGTTTTTCTTGTATTAAGTAATTTTTAATTAAAATCAAGATAAATCATCTTATCCAAGTAAGAAAATCAGACAGATGTGAACAAAGATTAGATTGTAAACATATCTGTTCTTGTACCAAGTAAAACTGGCATAAAAGCAAGAACGAATACCAAGGCTTTACACAAGAAGTGAAACTTGTAAACAAAGATAACAACTATATTCATAATTGAAGCATTTGTTTCAAAGGCTTTAGTGAAAAAAGAAATTGGGAATCTGAGGAAGGTACAAAGGAATACTGAATAGACTTGCTGTTACTTGTTCTTCAGTGATAACAGATACCTCTGGCACATTTTACGCAAATAACCTTTATAGTTGCAGAAAAAAAATAATGTTATCAAGCTACAAAATTCAAAGCAAAGTTAGACACTAAAATTTTGTTTTGAAACTTAGGGAAAAAATACAAACAAGTTAATTCTTTTATATATATATATATATATATATATATATATGTTTATAGAGATTTATTTAATATTTATATGTATATAAGTGAAAGTTTTAATAATGTAAAATATCCTTGAGTGAGTGGTATCAGTGGTAAATTGAAACAAAGGTCTTAGTTAAGCAATTTACTAAAGATAACTTATAAATATATTAAGTTGAATTTAAGTTCAAAATATTCTTATTTTTTATATATTTAATTTAAATGAAACTGATAAAAAGACAAATGAAAAGTAAATGTCATCTGACCAGTATTTCAATAATTTATATTTTTAAATATTGGCATCTTTATCAATTTTGTAAAAAAATTGTAGTTCACCATAAAGGGAAACAACTATCTGCATGCATCAAAAGATTAATTTTAAAATGGACCCAATGTTGACTAAACTGCTTTCACATTAATAAGAAAAACCAGCAATATTTTAGTTTCATGTCCACAAAATATGGTGTGTCAAAAGAATATTTTTTTCCTTATTTTGACTACCTTCACTCCTTGGCAATGTTTGTTTTAAAAAGTAATTATTAGAATTTTAATAAAACCTAAACATATGAAAGTGGAATTATACATTTCCTTTGTTCTTGAGAATTGACAACAAAAATAACAAACACTATTTATTTATTAGATTGTTTATTGGAATGGTTAGGAAAACATTAGCTAATTGCCAATCGATTCAATCTTTATAAAATAGTAAATAATGAAGAATTCATTATAGTTGGTTCACATAGTTTTATAATTTAGTAAATGTTCATAAATTTATGAATAAAAAAATTATTTTCATATTTATTTCTTTACATATTGATAAATGATAAATCTTGCATTGCATTAGTTTTAATACAATAGTTTTTATAACATTGTAAATATGAAATTATTCTTATAAATAAACAATCTTAACTTTTTGAAAAATTGTAATTGAAATTTATAAAAATAAAAATTAGATAAAAAATAAAAATACCAAATGTATTGCTATTGAAACCCAGATGATGTGTTGGAACATAGAAATTATCACAAATTTCTACTTGAAAAAAGGAAGTTTGTATCAATAGGCAGATACCACAGCCCCCACCTTGACTTGACTGACTTGATAGTTACAATACATTTAGATACATGAGTTTTCTAAATAAGTTAATAAAAAATAAAAAAGATGGAATTTTCCTCAAAATATCAAATTCATCTGGACTTATAAATTCAGTAATTCAATATCTGTCTATATTTCTGAGATGAGTATTATGTACACTATTTACATTATTCAAACTATTGTCCTCATCTTTGTTGCCATATTTATCACAACGTTTCGGCCGTTGTACGCTCCAGCTTTCTTCAGGTGGTTGGAATGTCGAACTGAACATTTTATTATTTGTCCTTTCCAATGCTAACTGTTCCGGAAATGGGTGATCATTCTACATTGAATTAAAATGTGAAAGTTACCCCCTCCCACCCTTTAAAATGTAAAATGATTGCTTTTATTGTTTTTTTTAATATAAAAATTGCAGTGAGTTTGAGGGTCAAATTACAGAAAAAAAAATTGCTAGAAAATTTTTTCCCTCAGCAAACTTGAACAGATCCTTATGTAGAAATTTACCAAATTTTCTTCAATGAGTAAACTAAACCCTACAAGGTGTACTCATGATTTTTTTTGTTATTTAATTAATATTTATCAAAAAAAAAAAGTTTCTTGAAATGAATATCCCTTTTCATAAGGTGTAATCTTTTATCCAAATAGTTTATTTTCCCCAGATAATCTTTTTTGTCGTAAATGAAATTTATGATTGTTTTCAGATATTTATAGCTAAAAATAGTTAAACTTTTTATCAACTTGCTGAATAATACTAATGTTGAATAATGTTGTCAGATATGATAGCATAATTATTAATTCTGATAATTTATTTCAACTTACAGAAGTAGTAGTCAGGACAGAAATGTTATGGGTAAGTTTAAAGAGGAACAGAACGACAATCCTGTGTTCAAGACCTGGATAAGATATGGCTAGTGATGTTCACTGTGCATATTGTAAGATTTGCCAGAAATCATTTGATATTAGCAACATGGGTTTATCTGTCATTAAAAGCCATGCCAAAGACCAGGGACACAAGGCTAGAGTTGTTCAAGGCAGTGAACCGCAAATCACCGATTTCTTCAATTAACCTTCCACCCAAAATTCTGAAGCAGGCAACAATGGCAGAGAGTCAAGAGCGTGGAGAAGTCCAACAATCAAATTCTGAAAGTGTAGCTTTATCCCAAGTTATACCTTAAATTAATACATATTTTGCAAGTGAAGCTGTTTTGGAAGCAGAGAACTGCTGGGTGCTAAAAATGACCCTGTCTCATTTTTCTTTCAACTATTGTTCAGATTTGGGCATGTTCTTTGCTCAGATGTTTCCTGACAGCAACATTGCCAAAAAATTTGCATATAGTGTAGCCAAAGCAGCAGACCCAATCAAATTGCTATGTCATTTCATTTGACAAATGCCTGAATAAGGTTACTCAGACTGAGCAAATAGATTTAATTGTTCGGTACTGGAGTGAGAGTGAAGAGAAGGTAGTAGTAAATTACCTGAACTCTCAGTTTATAGGATGTACCCAAGCAGAGGTGCTTGTTGAGAGAATGAAGAATTCTCTATTTTCACTTAATCCAAACAAGCTCCAACAAATATCTATAGATGGCCCACAAGTAAACTGCAAGTTTATGAGATTATTTGAGGAGGACAGAAGCAAGGAGGACCCAAATGCTCAAAGGTTAGTAAACCTTGAGAACTGTGGTCTCTATACAGTTCATGGGAGTTTCCAACGGGTTAAAGAGGAGATGGGATGGAAGATTACTGAAAAGTCTAAGAGCCCTTTGGTATATTTTTCATGATACACCAGCTAGGCAGGATGATTTCATTGAAGTCACAAAAACCTCAAAATTCCCCCTTAAATTTTGTGTTAACAGATGGATAGAAGATTTGCCCAGTAGCAGAGCAGACCATTGAGATATGGCCATTTGTACAGAAATTTATAAACCACTATAAAAATTCTGCAAGGTGGAACCAACATCAGTATCTTATCTCTCAGTAAAAAAAAAAATGCTGTTGGTGACCTCCTTTTTGAAGCCAATCTACAGTTTATTTTATCTATGTTCAGACCCTTTATGAAGATTTTCAAAAGAATGCTCCATGGTACCTTTTTCAGCAAAAGAGCTTAAATCCATCCTGGTTAATTTGCAAAGAGAAATGTAATTGAGACCATAAGTACACACTTACAATTGCACAAAATTAATGTGCTGAACAAAGAGCTTCATGTACCATTAAAAGAGGTTGACATTGGCTTTGCCACCAAACATGCTGTTATCAAATCCTCTGAGAATCTTCCTGGCAAACAACTGCTGGGTATACAGTTTAGGAAAGAATGTCTAACCTTCCTCTTTACAACAGCAAAGAATCTGCTGGAAAAATGTGCACTGAATTATTTGTCAGTAAAACACTTAAGATCTTTTGCTCCTTTGTTTATGATTAGTGATCAGAGGAGTGCTGTATTCAAATTTGAAAAGCTACTCCAGCTGCAATGTGACCAAATTCTAGTTGAATATAAAAGATTATACACTGAGATAGTCCAAGAAAATATACAAGAGTTCCTACAGTTTAACTACAGAAGTATCTCTTGTTGAGTAGACACATTTCTAGGAAATTTTTTAACAGGTAAAGTAGAATACACAAATCTGTGGAAGTTACTGAAAAAAAAAAAAAAAAAAAAAAACCCCAAAGAACCTTTTCAAATTGTCACATGGGTAAGTAAAAGTTGGAAGAGGATACTCCATAAACAAGGAGATTTTGAAAGGAAATCTGAAAGAGAAGACACTGATTTTTCTAAGGTTTATACAAGATTTGTTGTTGGATGGACCATTAAAATTAATACACAAATCCCTAATACAGTATTACAAATCTTCAAGAATGATGTATACTAGTTGGAGGAGGAAAAGAAAAAGGAAAAAGAATCTACAAATAACATTAAAAGGAAAGACCCTCAGCTCTGAAAGTGTCCATAAAGAGAGATAAAAAAAATAAAATAATGGTCAGCATCAAAGTATTGCAGCAAGAAGCAGATAGAATGGCAGAAAAAAAAAACAAAAACAAAACAACCCCTCCCCACAAAAAAACAGGACTTTACACTTCTTGCAAAATCCAATACCTACTGCAAAAGCAATGCAGAAAAAAAATAAAGTTACCATTATAGGTAACACTTTGTTTTTAATTAAAAGAAGAAAGATAAACATTTTCAGGGCAAAACACAAACATTTTATATTGGGGGGGGGAAGCATTTTTTCCTACTGGAAATGGTATAGTTGAAAGGAATCACAGAAGCATTAAAACCATTTCCACTAGAAAGCAGTGCCCCATACCAGAGGCAGTCTACTGGCATAACATCACACTTTAGGACAACCTCTCACTGTCTACAGCTCTGGGAAATGTGCTACATAAGTATCACATCCATGTGACTTTGCAACTGTTGTTGATACTGAAGGCATAACAGACCTAGCAAATTACAGTGTTCTTTTCATATGCAAGTGCCAATTTTGTTGGTGGATTTTAGCTACCTGACTCTCACTCAACTTTCTTACAGTGGCACACTCTGGTTGTACAGATCCAGTTCCTTCCTTGTACAGCTCCAACCACCTCTGGGGCAATTTACTCAATTTAGTATTGATTTGATCAGCTTCACATCTGTTGTCAATGCATATTTGTCAAACAGTGCACAAAGTGTTTCCAGCTGCCATCTTATCAACATCTCACTGGCTGCCCTCTTTTACACATGCCTTCCCAGTCAAGGTGTCTGATAAAAAGTGATGAATACAGACAGAATTAGTAACCAGGTGCAAGACCATTATCTGCCACTGGAGGGTCAGATTAATGTTTTTTATCACTGTGTTGAAATTCTGCTAAATTAATATGCTTAGCATCTCCTATT
The DNA here is from genome assembly GCA_963932145.1 of Acanthosepion lycidas. Classification (NCBI taxonomy): domain Eukaryota; kingdom Metazoa; phylum Mollusca; class Cephalopoda; order Sepiida; family Sepiidae; genus Acanthosepion; species Acanthosepion lycidas. The sequence goes on along the minus strand of OZ010616.1, from coordinate 38,383,667 downwards.
GGATGCATCCAACAAGCATTCTTGACAATGCTTCTGTTCACTTCCAATGCCACTCCTGTGGTCAAAGAACTGGCATCCACCTATACCTTCATTTTGTGGCTACTCACACACCAGTTCCTACCAACAGGACCCATTTTGTGTACCAGTTACCATGTAGTGGATGGAGGCATTTTGTCCCTTAGACACCACACCCTATTCTAGCTTTTCTTAGCCAACCACATATGGGAAAAGTGCGCCACAATTTGCTTCAGTGAGTAATGACCTCAGGAAAGTCCAGGACTTTACTACCTCTTCCATTAGTCCTGTCTTTCAGTCTCTCTGGGTCTTTGTAAATAAGTTCATGATTTGATAGATGGTCCCACACTTGTGAGGTAAAAACCGAAGCTTCAGTGATAAATATGTCATCTATATAAACTGATGTGGCCACTTTGACGTATTCTGGGACATGACCAAGTTGATGATAAACCCTCATAATAAGAGGTGCAACATTTAAGCCAAGTCCTAATAGCATAAGGCTCATGATCAGCATGGTTTTAAAGGGCCACAGTGCCTTGTCAGTGTATCTGTAGGTAAGCTTTTCACAAATCTAACAGGGATACATTTACTCCCTGGTGCTGCCGTTTCCTCAACTTCTGGGCACATACACCTGCATTAGCAGTGAATGCTTCCACAAAGTCATTCAATTCTCTGTAATCAAGCACTGGCTGAACCTACTGTTTGTTCTCAGGAACCACCGTCATCAACGGAATCAGGACCTTGGGTGGACAGAGCTCACTTTCAAGATATGGCGGCTGCCATTCATTGTCTAACTAAAACTGCAGGTCTTTTTTGTATTCTTCCTGGACAATGTCATGGTGTACTCTGGCATACTGTTTTCTGTCTTTTGGATGTTTGACCACTGGCTCATTTCCATGAGGCATTCCAAACATTCATCTGGTAGTCAAATTTCATGCTAAAATCAGGTTTGTTGATGGAAATGGCAGTACACTGGGGGTATGTCTTCCTTGGGTAATTGGACTTCTGGTTTAGTGATGCACATTCCCCCAATCTCCTGGATCCCCAAAAGTAGATCATAGACTAGCAATGTTCCATACACAACCAGGTATTCACTGATCATAGGTTGAGCATGACCAACATCCAATTTGACTGTGCCATACCCATGGCACTTTAGCAATTTCCCATCAGCTGTCAACAGCACCATCAAAGGTGGCAAATTCTGCCATCCTTGCACATGCCAGAAGTTGTCTCAGTGCTTGTTTGTTGAATGTATGTGGCAACTAACTCTTCAAGTTTTTTTGTTAACATTCATAATGACCCCAGCTCATGTTAGAAGTTACCCCCAGGTCATAGAGCATTGTCCAGAATAGAGATTAAGAAGCCATCTAATATCAGGTGAGAACCCAGACCTAAAGGCATATGCCATCCATCGCTTAGGCAACTGTCTGCCAACCAGCCGAGCTAAATGCTAGAGCTCTGCCAAAAATTCAACAGTTTCCCCCAGTACAAAAATGACTTGCCATATACATTGAAGGAGTTTGTTGCATATGTGGTCACACGGGCTTGTTTTATCTGCTTTGTATCTGACCTCTGTTCATTACATAGTTGATGGTGCATGGGAAGAGCCCCACTTTTCAACTGTAATGGCAGGATGTGCTCGATTCTCTTCATGCACAACTCATATACCAATTTGACGTTCTCAATCCACTCTATAATTGGTAAATCAGTGGCAATGTCTCTAAATTCAGTAATCAATCTGATATAAAACACCTTCTCTGCCATCTTGTAGAAAAATTTGGAAATGCCAAAATAGCTTGTAGCAAAAAAACTTTAAACTTTTCTCACAACAAATGCCTGCAATCAGTTTTTTTTTCATTCATTCACTGTCTGCAACACTGTAGCCAGTTCAACACAGCACTAAACTTTTTCCCCCATCACCTTGTTCTCCCCATTTTTATGTATCACTGACAGCCAAAATTTGCATGTGTTCAAAGGATAATCTTATAAGAGAGTATCTTACGCTATGATCTAGCTATGTAAACTGCAAAGCAGACATTTCTTTTTTGGACATTTTACACACAAGGCATGTTTGAATCTTTGCTTGCACTGCAGGTAAGTTATTTTATTCTAGCATTGACAAAAATACATGCAAACCTAGGCCACTTACGCCCCTGCAGTAGTTTACTAAAAATAATAAGAACCAGGCTTCATTTTTATTCATGGACATTAAATAATAAGGTATAATCGTCCACCACTCCCACAACTTGTCTTTTTTTTTTTTTGAAGCTTGTATTTTTTCTGATATTATCTTGTATAAATGATCTGTTAGATTTGAAGAGTTGTTGTCTCCCTCATTATATAACTATCAGAGCCGCTGTTAGCCATGGTATACCAACTCCTGCAGCAGATTTCTGGTCATTTGATATGTGGGGCATTCGACCAGGCTTTCTGACAATAGTAGAAGTCACTGCAACCAATGGTTGATGGAAGAAATCCAATATTGACAGCCATTATCGGATATTCAGTGAGCCCATTAGCTCATCAGCTGACCGGATGGAATTATACTTTGAACATGTTAGATTTACTCTCTCTACTTGTCACTTTGTTTATGTTAGATGTTATAACTCTACTCAAGAAAGAGAATTGTTCAATTTGAGTACAGAAAATTACTTCCAGACAGGAAGAGAAAGAAGATGGCTGACATTTAAAAACACACATGTGGATAGATTTTAATCTTTTTTCATCTACCTGCATCAAGTAAGAGGAGACTAAAAATAAATATTGTTTGTATTTAAAATACAATTACTCTTTCATTTTATATTCTTTGTTTATCCTATCATCCTGGGATATAACAGTTTATATTCCTTAAAACTATAGAATTCTTTAGATACTAAGGAGAAACGCTTAATTCATTGTTCTTGTTTCAGATATGAATGATAGTACTGTGGCCAGAGAGCTTCAGTCAATTTGCTGCTACCAGTCTTGCAAACAGCATTTGTTTATCAGGCTCTACCAGTGACCTGTTGGCTCTATATTTAAAGTATACAAAACTTTAATCATGAATTTTAAGTATAAACGTTGCCACAATGACCCTGGCATTTTCTGTTTCATATGTGGAGAATATGGTAAAAGTGCATTGTTTCAATGCTTAAGATTTCACCAGAAGAGTATATCAAGCTTACATTGGCATGAAGATTGGGGATCAAGATAAATCATCACAAAGTGTGTAAGAATTGTATTGAAAACTTTCAATTGTGGACCCAAGGTAAAGTAAAGTCAATGAAGTTTTAGGTAATCAATGGTGTGGTGAGACCCTAAAATCATCATAATGATTACTACTTCTGTTTGGCAATCATGTCAGGATGGCTCTGTCACAGGAAGTTGTAGCACTATCCTGATAATGAATCTGCAAGACAGCCAAGGCCACATTGTAGTGGCGTTCTCATTATTCCAGTTTTTGCTTACTTGCCTGATCTTGATCAAGATGATACACTATAAATATTACAGAAGCAATGGATGTAGCTACTGACAACAGCAGCAACAGTAGAAGTATCTATCATTCATATTTGAGTGATTTTCAGATTGCAAAAGTAACACAAGGAAAACTGAATGATTTTGGTAGAGATCAAGATTTTGGGTATCCATCTCAGTGAGCATTGTGTTCTTGACTATGAAACTAAGATAACATTTTACTGTAACAGAAACAAGGAACTTGTTCATTATTTTATGAAAAAACAACTGTTTTGCAGTAACATCCAATGCCTTCTTTTAGCAATGGGACTGTCTAAATACAATCTAGCTGAGTGGCATTTATTTATTAACAGCTCTAAGCAAAGTTTGAAGTGTGTATTATTGCACAATGATGGCATGTTTGCTTGTATCCCGATTGGTCATTCAGTTATCCTGAAGGAGCATTACATGAGTTTAAAGATTGTTCTACAAAAGCTGTGTTATGAACATAAATGGATGATATGTGTAGATTTTAAAATGGTTAACTTTTTATTAGAGAAGAAAAGTGCTTTTACCAAGTACCCATGTTTCCTTTGTCTATGGGACAACAGAGCCAATGATCAGCATTAGGAAAAGGAGGAGTGGCCTATTTGTGAAGAGTTAGTTGTGGAGAACTAAAGATGTCATAAATGAACCGCTGGTTAACCGAGATTGCATCATCCTGCCCCCACCTACACATCAAGTTTGGCCTGATGAAACAATTTGTCAAGGTATTAGATCAAGATGGCGCATGCTTCAGTTATTTCTGCTCAGAATTTTCTGGTTTGAGTAATGAGCAATTTCTGATGGGAAACCAATAAGAAACTGATTAACAATGAAAATATTGTCATCCACATGACTGAAATTGAGACTGCTGCTAGGACTTTTTTTTTCAGTTGTGAAAGGCTTCTTGGACAAAAAGAAAGTGGGTAACTACCAGGAACTAGTTCAAGTGATGCTATATAAAAAAAACAAAAAAAAAAAAAAACAACTTCTAACCTTTTGAAAGAAGAATGAGTATCAAAAGCCACTAGCCATTTTAGACAGATTCCCTGAAAACCTTGGTGATGTAAGCAAAGAACAGGGAGAACGTTTCCACCAAGACTATGGAGGAGTGGCACTAAGGCCGATGGAATACTCACATAATGTCCATTTACTGCTGAAGCCTCATGTGTGATTGCACTCAGAAAACTCCCAAACGAAGTCATATAAAGAGAAGCTTCCTTCAGATCAAGTAAAGTACAATAATCTGGACAACTTATGATATTGGGCTTTGTAAGATATTATGTTGAATAGCTTAAAATATTTTGCTAGTGTGAAATTTGATTGAAAATCATATTTTTATTTGTAAATTTTCTTTAATCTCTTGTAATAAATAAGGATACCACTGGAAAATATTCTGGCTCTTCTTTATTCATTGCTGAAGTAGTAGCATGCTGTAAGTAAATATCACATTTTAATTATTCATATACAATCAGAAAACTTAAATAAAAGTGATACATTTATTCAACATTGTTTGGTTACCAAAATAGCATTAATAAATGTGGTTTTGTTGAAATATTCATGCTCCAGTAACACAATAATCCAATTATTGTACAGATTTGCAGACATGAAAAACATATTTCAGCAATATCTTAAAAACTAGAGCCAATTGGGCAAAACCAAAGTTCTCAAATTCAGTGACCCCAATATACCCCACAGTCTCACCTAATATGCTAAAGAATGTTGTTGGACAGTATATTAAGAACCAGGTTTCATTTTTTTTTTCATGAACATGAGATAAGAATCTGGCTTCATTTTTATTTATGAACATTAATAAGAACAGTATTTATGAACAATAGATAAGAACCTGGCTCCATTTATATTAATCAATATTAAAGAATGAGTACTAAGCTTTATTTCTATTCATAAATTATAGATAATATGAACCATGTTTCATTTGTATTTATGAACATTAAATAAAACCTTTTTTTATTTCTATTTAAAAATATTAGATATATAAATAGAACATTAGATAATAAAAGTGATGCTTCCTTTCTATGTTAACTTTAGTTAAGGACCTTGCTACATTACATGAATAATAAATAAATAATAATGTCCTTAATAAAATAAGAACCTTGCTACCTATTCATGAAAATTAGATAAGAACATTGCTACTTTTCTATTTATGAACATTACATAATGAAAACCTTGCTTCATTTCTACATTTGAATAATAGATAACAAGTAGCATGTGTAGTGATATGTAATTTAGGTACTGTATAAAAGGCAGTATCGCTATATCTATGGGGGTGGTATCTTTTGACAAGACTACATCTGTCAGAGATAATACCTATCATAACAATATGGCATTATCAATCAGTTATTTAACCATGATGGATGATCCTGAATATGTGAAGACTTGGCTTAGGTGTTTGTGCAGTGTTGGTGAGAGTTAAAAAGTTAAAGGACATCAACACTAGTAGAGGAGAAAATGAAGTTATGGATTTGTTTTTGGTCTCAGTAGGGTTTGAGGCCATAAAAAAATCTGTCATGGTCTATCCTAAAGTGTTGGAAGATTTAGTGTATGAAGAAATTACTGCCATCATAAAAGCAAACATACGTCCCCAAAAAGATTGGTTATAGTGAAAAAAAAAACAAAACAAAACAAAAAACAAAAAAAAACAAAATTTCTCAAAAGTAAACAGAGACCAAATAAAACTATTATGCAATATGTACACTGATTGAAAGAAGCATCATGATATTGTGAGTTTGAAAGAATGGGTTTGGAACAAATGTCTTTCAAAGACAAGTTAATTATGCTAAGACTAATTGAAGGAATTAGTGACATCTCATACAATTATTCAAACTATTGTCCTCATCTTTGTTGCCCTATTTATCACAATGTTTTGGCCATTGTATGCTCTGGCCTTCTTCATGTGGTTGGAATGTGGAACTGAACCCTTTATTTCACTCACTGGGGTAGACTGTTCTAGTTCCATGTGCCATGTCTAATGGATGTCAGTTATCAGTTATCTCCTGTTAAATATGGCAACAAAGATGAGGACAATAGTCCGAATAATGTAAATAGTGTACATAATACCTCATCTTGGAAATATAGACAGACATCTCATACAAGTGTAAAATTCTAAAGTAGTTTCAAACTTATATGAATCTGGAAGCATGTGTGGAGTTCTTACAACAATTAGAATTGATTCAAAAATTTAATCCCTCTGAAAGCAGCATGGAGACTTTCAGTGCTAGTAAAAGATTACTTATATGTAAATATTGCAATAAGGAACATGAAAAGAGCAAAAATAAGTGTTCATCCTTTGGAGAATGGTGTTTTAAATGTAAAAAGAGGAATCATTTCCAGACAGTATGCACACATGAAAAACGAGTATAAAAAGTGGAAAATATAGATCTTCCGATTAAAAGTACCAAAGTATTTGAGCACAAGATAAAAGTAAGGAAATGGTGAAATTGAAAAGAGTTTATTCATTTACTCATGCAGGTGGATACTAGAAGTGATGTTGATACCAAGGAATTTTTTGAAGAATGGGTAGACCAAAGTTAAAGAAAAATAATCTCCATTTGATAGATCAATCATCAAAATTTTAGAATGCTTTGAAGGTATGTTTGAGACAAGAAATAGATTCGAGATAATAACCATCATAATGGTGAAATCATCAAAAGCCAAGGTTTTTTTAGGAATTGATGTGTTAAGAATGGATACATTGAAGCTGCTAAATTCCATGAAGTCTGTAGAACCAGATATTGGATTATTAAGGGAATACCAGGCAAATATTTGGTTTAAAAAAAGCCACGTATTTTCAAACCCAAAAAGTCAACCCATGTATTTTCAAACCCAAAAAGTTCCTCTTCACTTGCTACCCTTGGTGGTTGCTAGGCTGAACAAAATGATGAAACAAGGAATATGGTAGCAATTAAGCTTCATGCATTGTGGTGATATAGAAAACTAATGGAGATATAGGTTGTGGCTATTATAAGGTGGGCATTAATCATCAGATCTGTTTGTTTCAATATTTGGCAATGGGAATGAATCCAGTGTGTCATGAGCTTGCTGGCATGAAATACTTTACTAAAGTTGACCTTAAGTCAATATATAATCCGATAAAAATTGATAGCAAGGTTCAAGAAATCACGACAATTAATTACTGGATTACTAAGATGGACGTTTGGAGTAAAAATGTCACATTTTCCAAAAAAGCCATCAAAAGAGTTTGAGGGGATTAAAAATATAATTGTATATCAGGATGACATTGGCATTGGTGTGTACAGTAAAGAAGAGCTCAAGAGTAAAACAGAGCAAGTTTTGAGAAAATTAAATAGCATGGATATGACAATCATAATAAATGCGAGTTTTATTGTGAAAAAATTTAATACCTAGGATATCAAATATCCAAAGACAGTATATCACCAGATGATAAACTCATTAATAAGATATCAGAGATAGCTGCACCCAGAGATAAAAAAAAAAAAAAAAAAAAAAAAGTTAGAATCCCTTTTAGGATTAACCAATTTCTATAACAGGTATTTACCATGAAATAGTAACCTTGGGGAGCCATTTAACAAAATTAAAAAAAAAAAAAGGAATACAGAGTTTCAATGGACAAAAACTTTGAAGAAATTAAAAATGGCATACAAAACAAACCAGTTATAATCTTTGACCCCGTGAAAGAACTGACATTAACTATGGATGCCAGTGACTGTGCTATATTCATAGAATTGTTGCAAGAGGATCACCTTGTAATGTTAGAAAACTAACATTGGCAAAGGCAACTATTCGAATATTGAGAAGGAGGCATCGGTGATTGTGTGGAGCATGAAAAGAGCAAGAAATTTTTTGCTGGGAGGGAAATTTTTTTATTAAAATCTGATCACAAATTTGATTTATTCAGCTTCAGAAGAGTTGTCAAAGGTCACATCTGCCAGTATATTAAGATGTGCGATTAAGCTTATGGTATTCGACTTTGACATTTTATATATTAAAGGAAATACTATTTTGCACGTGGATGCAGTAAAAATGTTGAAGAAAGTGAAAATTGTGAGAATAGGATTTTGCACTGGATAGAAACGGATGAATTACCCTTAAATCAGCTTAGATTAGGAACTAGGCAGGATCTAGTACCGAACAGAATTATGGAGAGGATAAAGAGAAATAAAACGGAGTAACTGTTCTGAAAAGCCTTATAAAGAGTCAAAACAAATTATTATCAGTACTTCCAGTCTCTGAGAAAAGAAGTAATTAAAACTGTGCATGATGATATATATATATATATATATATATATATATATAGAAGTATATTGGCTACACAAATGAAGTTAAAGTTGCAAGCATGGTGGCCAGGCTATTTGAGAGACATGGAAGTATATGTTTAAAAAAAAAAAAAAAAAAGCCCAAAGAGTATAGAAATAAAGAAATTTAGGCAAACTAAATTCAGTCTCAGCCAAAGAAAGTACATATGGATCATGCCTACATTAAAGGTATAGGACTATATCTGATATTAGTCAACTCATATTCAGGTTGAACCATGTATAGAAAGAACAAGGATTCAAATACTGAAAATGTGAATCTTGTAGTGCAAAAGGGATTTAACACAACTGAGTTAACAAAGAATGGACAGGGTATACTGGCTCACAAAGACCAATTTAGAACCATAAGAAAGCATGGAAGAGGAAGCAGAAGAACCGATGACACAAGAATGGATGAATGAATCCAGTATTTAGAATGATCAGGAAGATCACCAGAGATATGAAAATGAAGAACAGGAGAGGAAGGAGAGAATGAGTGTATCCAGTAGTAGTGAGGAACAATCTGGTAATGAGAGTGGCCAGAGATATCATGAGGATTCAAATGAAGAGAATCAGTTAAGACCTAAATCTCCTATAAAAAGAAATAAAGAGACTCACTCTGAGAGATAGATTATGTCTCCCAGGGTTGTTTGTAGAAGTCAAAAATCAACTAAAGGTATAATGCCTCTTAGGAGGTATAATATGTTAATCAGGTACTGTAAAAAAAGCAGTAACACTATACTTACAGGGGAGTTGTCTTCTCTTGATGAGACTACATCTGTCAGATAGAATAACTATCATAACACCATGCTTCATTTCTGTTTAGGAACATTACATAAGAACCTTGCTTAATTTGTATTTATGAAAATTAGATAATAAGAACTATGTTTCATTTCTATTTATATGTATTACATATTAAGAAACCTGCTTCATTGGAATATTAACATTTTTTAGTAAGGACAGTGTTACTTTAGAATATACAAAATAGACCTCATTTTTATTTATCAACATTAGATAATGAAAACCTTGCTTCATTTCAATGTTTAAGCTTTAGGTAATATGAATAATGCTTCTTTTCTATTTATATGTATTACATAATAACCTTGTTTAAGTTTTATTTATGAACTTTAGATAATAAGAACTTCATTTATATTTATGAACATTATACAATAAGAATATTCCTTCATTTCTGTTTATGAACATCAGATAAAAAGAAACTTACTTCATTTCTATTTATGAATACTAGAGAAATGTGCTCTATTTTTATTTATGAACATTTGATAAGAACAATGTTTCATTTCTATTTAAATATATTACATTATAAGAACTGATTCATTTGATTGAGTTTTACAGTATATCAACCTTGATTGGTTATTTAATGCTAGTAATATTTTTCTTGAAAACTATTTCTAGCAATATCCTTCCTTTTAAAATCAATTGCAAGTAATATTTTCCAAAAAAGTATTGCTGGTAATGTTTCTCCAAAAATGTATTGCTGTTAATGTTTTTCCAAAAAACACATTGCTGGTAATATTCCTTTATGAAACTATATGGCTGATAATACGATATTCCTGATAATACGATTTTCCTTCAAAATTGAATTATATCTGATAACAATTCTTTCTTCAAAACTATATTGCTGGTAATAACTCTTTCTTTAAAAACATACTGCAAAAATACTTTTCTGGTAATAATTTTTCCTCAACAATGAATAGCTGTTCATAATTTTTCCTTCATAAAAGTATTACTGGTAACCAAAAATGTATTGTTGGAAATTTTTTTTTTTTTTTAAAAAAATAGGTTGGGAAAACTAGAAAGCAGATTTAGTAAAAATTTTTTTTCTGGAGAGCCCAATTTGTTTAATGAAATTTATAATATGTGGGTGAAGTGTCCATACTTTCTATGCTCTCCCACCTATTAGCATTTTGTTTCTTGTTGTGTTTTGTTCTTTGAACTTCTTTTGTTTCTGCTTGTTTGATTTTGTTCCCTTAGTTTTACCATTAGGTTCTTCTAATGATCTTTGTATAGATGATGACTCCAGATCAAGGGAGGGGGGGAAACTATTTATCCATAGCTGGGACCCTAATAAGTGCTACCACCCCAGGTCAGGGTGGACCTGGGAACAACAGCAACTAAGAGGCAGTTTCACACTCCTCAAAACCTCCTGATCAGAGGATTCAGTTTATCGTCATACCCAGGATGAACAGATTCATTTGAATATTAACATTAGTTAATAAGGACCATAATACGTTTTTATTTATGAACATTAGATAATAATAATAATAACCTTGCTTCATTTCTATTTAGGAATATATTAAATTTCTATATCTATTGTATAACAAGAACTCAGCTTCATTGGAATATTTACAATAGTACGGACCATGCTACATTTCCATTTTTGAATTTTAAATAAATGGAAATTATACTTCATTTCTATTTTTGAACCTTAGAAAATAAAAACCATGCTTCATTTATGATTATGAACATTAGTTATATAAATAGAAAATTAGAAAATTGCTTCATCTCTATTTATGAATATTAAAGAATGAGTACTATACTTCATTTCTGTTTTTGATAATTAGAAAATAAAGTGTGGATCATTTCTATTTATAAACATTAGACAAGAATCTTGCTTTATTTCTCTTTATGAATATTTGATAAGGACTTGGCTTCATTTATATTTATAGAAAATATATTATCAACCTTGCTTCATTTCTATTTATAAAGAAAAGAGAAAATTGGCTTCATTTCCATTTATAAACATTAGATAATATGAACTTTGCTTCATTTCTATTTATGAAGATTAGATTATAAAGAAGCTTACTTCATTTCTACTCATGAAAAATAAATAATGCAAACCTTACTTAATTTCATTTTTATGAATATTATCAAACCTTGCCTTATTTATATTTATGAACATTATATAAGAACCTTGCTTCATTTCTATTTGTAAACAATAGATAAAAAAATTGTTTCATTTCTATCTAGGAATATTATAGAAGAATCATGCTTCATTTCTATTCTGGAACATTAGATAAGAACCCCGCTTCATTTCTTTTTACAAACATTCAATATTAACAAACTTGCTTCACTTTTATTTATGAACATTAGATAATAAAAACCTTGTTTTTTTTTTCTATTAATGAATATCAGAGTAAGAATCATGCTTCATTTCTGTAGTGAGAAAATTGTTTGAAAACAATTATTCAAAAAAACATTTATTTGAATTGTAAATTGTTTGAATGAAAGTTAATCAAAAGGATAATTATACTAAATGATAGTTGTTTAAAATACATATGTGGCCTTGCCTTAAGAGAGTCAATGCTGATTTACCTAGAACTAATAATGGCCTGGAAGGATGGTATAGTGCTTTTTTGTAGCAAGTGTCATCCCATCAGACAATATGGAAATTCTTAGACGCTTTTAAAAGAGAACATGACTAGCAAGAAATTCATATTGTAATTGTAAGAGCAAGTTGCCAAAATATCAAGAGCACCAAGAAATATGGCAACATAGATGGAAAACTTAAAAATTAATGGCATTCTTCAGTAGTTGACTATTTGCATGCAGTATCATATAACTTAAGGTTATGAGGTTTTTTTTCTTACTAAATTGTTTTATTAATAATATTTGTATTTTGAATACTTATTTGCATATTTCCTCTTTTAATTTTTAAATTTTTATTGCAATAAAGAATTTTGCATTTCAAATAATTATCATTTAGTACAATTGTCCTTTTGATTGATTATCATTCAAACAATTTACAATTCAAATAAATGTCTTTTGAATAATTGTTTTTGAACAATGTTCACAATCTTTATTTTCATTCATGTACATTTACTATTCTGCAAGAGAAAAAAAATACTTCTATGCAGTTTTGTTTCTTAAAATTCACACAGATTTGCATAATTGAATTAATGATTGGTAATATTTAAATATCTGTCCAAAGTCATAATATGACCTGATAGCAGAGATACCAGGTGAGGAACAATAACATTGCAGATTCTTTTAATTTTATCAAGAATCTCTAAATATTAGGTTGGTGCAAAAATAATTTCGTTTTCTAACATATGTTACTATGTGAGAAAACGAAATTATTTTTGCACCAACCTAATATATAGTAGAGAGTACCAAGCCAGATGTGGCAACAATATTCAAAGCCTGGATGAATGGTAGGCTAATAAATATGTAAGATAGATTTGGGTGAAAAAGATTGTTTAGCACAACACAGTGAACCAACTTTCCAAGCTGTGGACTTAGCAATTGGTTCAACATATTTTTTTCCACTTCATGTCAATTGAAAACAGTCTGAGAAGGTGCAACGAGTCAATCTTGTGGAGGTTAGCATCAGCCAATCTGATGGAAAGTAAAAAGACAATTAAAAGAGTAAAAAAATAAATTAAAATAGTTTCATTTCATGAGGCATTAAAATTAACAAGCCACTCTGATCCATTTAACAACAGATCGTAGGTCATTTTTGAATTATTGAACTGCTCAGATAGGAATAAATAGTTGTAGCATCAGATACCATACTAAAAATTGATGACATCATGATGGTCATTTATGAAAACATCTGCATTGATGCAAAGAGATCTAGAAGAGTGGCCATTCAAGACAATTTTCATTTCACAATTTGATAAGAAAGACTGAATCAGTTCAAAAATTTGTCCAGAAATATCTAATCTTTCAATTTGTGAAGAAGACCAGTATGCCAAATCCTGTCAAATGCTCTTGAGATATCCAAAGCAACAGCCCTAGCTTCACCATTCTTATTTAAAGCTTGATAGACTCTTTTTGCAATAATTGTTGATACATCAGTTGACCTAGAGAAAATGAAAACCATGTTGCCTACCTGTGAGATGGGATGTTTAACCAATTCAGAATTAGTGTTTCTAGTATTTTGCCAAAAAGAGGTAGAAGGCTAATCGGCTGATACATAGATCAAATGGTTTTCCCAGAGTTCTTAAAGACTGGAACTACAGGAGAGGATTTCCAACAAGCAGACTTTGGAAACTAGAACAGCCAAAACATGACTACAACCAAGACAATGATACTAGTCATAGTAAAACAATATAATAAAAGAGACCCAGTTTTGAAGCTTACAGAAATGAAGTATATTAATTGTACAGTGTTAATTATAAGTTATTCCCATTTTGATTTAATTACAGGTGTAACATTGGTATTTGGGTCATTATTTTGCATATTATTCCATTTTATTTATTCTTTTACTTAATTTAATATGTAATATAAACAACTATAATCACTCCCATTAATGCATATAGAAATCTCAAACATCAAGGAAATAAATTCAAAATTAGTTACCAACATTTTCACTTTAATTAGTTTAATATTGAGTAAATAGAGTAAAAATATTATTCATCTAAGACTCTTATAGAAAATAAAAAAATGTATATTAAAGCTATTTTACCATAAGCTAATATATTAGTTTGGTGCAAAAATAATGACGTAATAATGTCGTTTTTTGACATATTTTTTAACGTCAAAAAACGACATTATTATGTCATTATTTTTGTACCAACCTAACAACATTAGGCAGTTTTAAATTTATAAAATATTAGCTTCCAGAATTTTTACAAAATGTGCTGCTATAAAGTAAATTGATATTCATGTTTTAACAATACATCAATACAAAATGTAATGAAAAGCATCAAGTTTCTAATTTACTGAAAGAAATATACAATTCTGTTTATCTTTATTATTTGAAAGGTCATACACTAAAGAAAAAAAAGGTTATTCTATCTTAAGCTTTTTTTTTGCTTTTACAGAAAATAATGCATAGATTAAATTAAAATTATCAGATATTATGTTTTTGATATTTCTTAGCAGTAAACAAAATGTTTGTTAATAGTTAAAAGTGGATTTATGATTTACTAAGTTCTCTATAACAAAAAAAAAAAAAAAAAAAAAAAAAGATCAGTTTTGATTATATTCATACTTTACAGTATTCCTATGATGGTTAGTGTTCCATCAGGCAATTACCGTATTTGACAGCATATAAGATGCATGGGAGTATAAGATGCACTCCAATTTCAGCAGTGCAAATCAAGAAAAAATTAGTAATTATTAAAATTATTAGTAAATTGTACAGCCTAAGCTATATTTATGAGGTATTATTGCCATGATTACAATTAAATGAAAAATAGGAAAAAATGAATACGACCCTATAAAATCTTTATTATATCCAAAGGTAAGAAAACAAAATAAAAATTAAGTAATTATTAAAATTGAGCAAAACAGTACAGTTACAATTAAAATTTTATTCATCTTCAAATGCATAAAATTCATTGTCTTCATTATCAAAACTGATAATCATTTTCAATACTACTAGCATCGTTGTTAAGTAATGCATCATCTTCCATTCCATTGAGAGCATTGCTAATGTGTCACTTTTTAAAAGATTTCACACCAACTTCTGGTCTAATATTATCCCAAGCTTGTTTCAACCATTTACAGACTCATGCAATGCTGGGTCTTTTTATTCTTCCTGTCAGTGTAAGGTTGTGATCAGGCATTGCCATCCATGTGTTCAATTGCTCCTTCATTTTTAAGTCTAAGCTAATAGGAGTTTCCAGGTAGCTAATTTTGGCTGACTATCATGAATTTTAAACTTACATATGGTATATAAGATGTAGGGGAATTTTAAAAGACATTTTTAGTGGAAAAAAAGTGCACCTTATATGCTGTCAAATATGGTAATAAAGGGATATTTAAAATAAAAAAAAAAAAAAAAGAAAAAAAAGATTAATATTCATTCTGATATTACTCAGTCATAAAATCTCAAATGTAATATGATTTAAGCTATTTGTTATACAAGTATGGCAGCCAAATTACAATTATCACATGTCTTGGGGATATATACACATGTCAGTGTGATGCTATTGGAGAAATAGGCAGTCAAATGAATAACTTGAAATTTATCTTGCAAATAATTCCATACATTGTTTATCAATAAAATTGAAGATCATTAAAAGATTCCGTAACTATAAAACAGGTTTTAATTTTTGTTTCGGGTATGTTAGCTATAAATCTTAACCTGGCATTTGCAAGACAAGCGTAACTGTTTTGATCAATTGCCTACTGCTTTAATTTCAATCTGTTGAATATAAAAGATAATTATATTTTTATATAACTAATTTCAAAACTATTTTTTTATCATGTTTGGAGGGAGTACAAACTGTATTATTAGATTATAGTCAATGATTTGATAACTTCTAAAATTCATAAACTCAAATATCTCTTCTTTAAATAAAGTAACAAAAATGTTTTGATATTTAGTTATGCTTTTAAGATTTATAAAAAGCTCCTTAGTTGTCAATAATTAAAAAAATATTACAATTTAGATAGTATTTATACTTTCTGGTGTGTTCAGTCCGAGTTGCACTAACAAATTTAGAATGAAAATTAAAAGATACAAGAGATGAAGCCATTTCCTTTGGAAAATAAAAATATTTCAAATTAGAAAAATTGAAGTCCTTTCACTTTATTAATCCTTTACTTTGCAATACTTATTTTACAAAATACAGAGCATATGTTTGTAAATTT
The DNA here is from genome assembly GCA_963932145.1 of Acanthosepion lycidas. Taxonomy (NCBI): domain Eukaryota; kingdom Metazoa; phylum Mollusca; class Cephalopoda; order Sepiida; family Sepiidae; genus Acanthosepion; species Acanthosepion lycidas. Next base: position 38,367,324 of record OZ010616.1, on the reverse strand, counting down.
GCTCTTCCCATCTTTATCAGTTTTAAAACTATAGACACAATAATTTATGAAAGCATTTCTGCTCATAAAACTTGTCAATTCTCAGCCTTTATAAAATTAAAAAGTTGCCTTTTTCTGGCTCATTTTCTTTCTTTTCTACCATATGTTTTCATTAATAAAGTAAAACAGTTAATGGAGCTCTAATCTGCCTGTCCATTAATGCAGATGGGCTCTATAATCTGAATGTGGTATCATTCTGTAACTCAACAATAATCTTGGTAGGAAAGTTTCAATCTTTTTTTGTTGAGAAGAAAATACTTTCAGTCCCACCTTTATTGTTTAGACCATTCATTCAGCAATCCCATTTGACTGAGGGTAGTAAAGAGGTGTTTTATACAGGATACAGCCAATCTTCCTTAACCATGAGTATAGACTTTCATCACAGACTTCAGGAGCATTAGCAATTACTAAATGTTTTTGGTACTCCATTTCTAGCAAATATTATGCATAATATTTGTTTTACAGTAATAAATTTTTTATCTTGAATTTGGAAAACTTCAGGCCAGGCGTAAAAAATGTCAACCTGTATTAGACATAAACCTACATAAACATGTGCATGAAACATGAACTCTAGACCATGGTTCTGTTTTCTTAGGCAAAGAGTATAACTTATTGTGGCGAAAATTCTTTATTTCAGCACATTTAGGACATTTGCTTACATAATTCTCTACATCTCAGGTGTGTCCTGGCCCCCACGCTTCCAGTATTTACCATTTTTGTATAGCAGTTATGCCACAATGCACATCATTAAGTACACTTTTAATTACTTCTTTTCCACATTTTTCTGGTGGTATGACTAAATCCCTACAAGAAATTAGACTATTTTCTATTGATAGTTTGTCTGGTTTCTTTATATGGACTTTCTGCTTTTGAACAATTACTCCATTTATTGTTCCTTATTTTAGATAAAATTCAACAGGCTCTTGTATCATCTCCATAACTAGTCTATTCATGGGCAACACATCTGTCTCCACTCAATACAAAAATTCATCATCAACTTTTGTTTTTTCTTGTTCTTTTTTAAATTGTAGTTGAGACAATGCATTTATGTGTGATATCATGTTTCCCTTCATGTATTCTATATCATAATCAAAAGCCATTAACTTCATAGCCCATCTTAATATTCTGGATGATGTAACATTTTGCAATTCCTTCCTAGGTAGGATCATAAATTCTAAGGGCTTATGATCGGATCTCAAAAGTTTTTTCCTAATAGAAATTGTCTTACTCCATATAATCGCAAGTGTTTCCTTTTCAATATTAGAGTAGTTCAATTCAGCTGGTGCCAATGCCCTGGAAAGATACATTCCTGGGACAAAACTGCTGGTACAGACTGGCCACTTGTATCTGTGGTTAATGTAACATCCTTTTTAAGGTCAAAAATCTTGACCATGGGTTTTTTTTTTTTTTTTTTTTTTTTTTAGATAAAGCTTCTTTTAATTTAATGAAGGCTCTTTGGTGTGTACTAGTCCATTCAAAGTCCTTATTCATCTTTCAGAATTTTCAGAAAATGCTTCAATTCTTACAGAATATTTTGACAATTTACTATAAAAATTGGTTAATCCAAGAAATAATTCCAATTCTTTTTTATTAGTTGGAAAAGATACATTTAATGTTTTGTATTAATGTTGGGTGCAGCAAAATACCTTTTTCTGAAATTTGGTAACCCAAGAATTGTTAATTCTTTGCAATTAAGTACACACTTATCTTCGTTTATCGTCATTCCTGCCTTCCTCAACTTATCCATTACAAATTTAGTGTTTTTGTTTCAGTTCTTCTGTGGCCGTACCTAAACATATATCATCCCAATATATTATCATATTTTCTACTCTCCCTGATAACAAATTCTCCATACCTTTTTGAAAAATCAAGCTGGCTGTCTTAATTCCAAGTGGTAAGCGGGACTATCTAAATAAGCCTGGGGGGGGGAGTTTATTGTTGTGATTTCTTTAAATTCGTCATCTATTTGAATTTGGTGCATTTTTTAAATCAATTTTCGTAAAATATTTCATTCCTGTCAAAGAATGTAGTATGTTCTCTATATTTGGAATAGGGTAGGAATCCAAACAAATCTTATGATTTACACCTACTTTGATATCTCCGCAAATTCTAAACTCACAATCAGGTTTTCTTAAAAGCACAATAGGTGAGGCTGATTTGCTGTCTTCAGGTTCTATATACTGAAGAATGCCTTCTCCCACCATTTTTTGCAGCTTATCAACTACCATTGGCTTTATATGAATGGGAAGCCTATGGCTTTCAAAATACGATGGATTGATATTTCTTTTTAACTTAAGGCTTGCTTTATAGTGTTTTAATGTCTCAGTTTCAGGACTTCCTGTATTCATAACATTAAGTAAACATGTACTATTAATATTTATCAAATCAGTTCTTACTAAACTGACTTTTTATACAGTCTATGACCATAATAGGGATGATTTCAAATTTTATTTTTTGTTTCAAAAGTGCCTTGAAAGGACCCTAATATTTTTATACACGTTCCATCAAACTGTCTAAATCTTACTAAGCTTTTCTTTAATTTTTTTAAAGTCTACACCGTTTAATTTAATATTTGTGAAGGTGTTCTTTTTGTTGTATTATTTCAACAGTTTTTACATTGATATCTCGTCATCTACATATGACTTGAAAGTGATTTTTCTTTTTGCACTTATTACATGTCTGTCCCCATGCTGAACATTTCTCTCTTTGATTCATGTTTATAGTTGCAATATCTGCATTTTATCACTGTTCTTTTTATCGCACTTGTCCATAAACTCAGGTTGGTTTTCATTTGTATTAAATTTTTCAATTAATTCCTCTTGTTGTATGAAGTCAATACAAGCTTCTAAAGTCATTGGGTTTGTCTGTAACTGCTTTAAAATTTTTACTCCATGAGAGGTGTTGTACAGTCCTTCTACCAATCAGAGTTGAATTAATTCTTCCCCTGTGCTTGTTCCTTGCGATCCTAGTTCATGAAATTCACAATATCTGCTGGTATCTCTTAAATTTCTTAGAGATTTCTTATAGGCTCCCCAAATTTTACTCTCAATACTAAGAATTTGGTTCGTCTGGCTATGACCAATTTTTTTCTTTGGTTGAATATTTTTCAGCAGTATTTCTTTGACTTCCTTAAATGTCAAGTTTTCAATTTCAGCTGAGTAGATCTTTAACGAAATCTGCCTAATGGCTTTGTATCCCAGTGGCCAAAAATAGATCTGTGATTTCTTTCTATCCTTCAGGTGTTCGGACATCTCATAACTTCTTTATTCTGGCACGTGCCTCAATACATTTTATCTAAATCTTTAAATTTTCAGGTTCTTCTGTATTCAACATAGCTCTGTCAGGCAATGCCATTTGTTATGATGATCAAACTTAGTAGCTGAAGAAATTTTACATACACCTAGTTAATTCAATTCCTGGCCCATTCATTCATTACAATTTACACATCCACCACAAGAGCTTGTCCATCATAATTCAATCTTGCATATACCATAATACTACACACACACACACACACACAGAGGGAACCTACAAAACACCCCATGACATAAAAATTCTTGAGTATAAAATTATATATAAAAATTTATTCATGATAAGCAATGAGGGAGGTTGAAGATGAACCTGAAAACAAACAAAAAAAACACACAAACTAAAAATAATTAATGTTAGCAGGACTTGTCCAAACCTCAAAAGAAATGAGAGTGGCCACTGTCTTCTGACAAAATCAAGAGGCTTTCACTAAGGAAGAGGGATGGATAATGGGGAAAACTGATCCAGTCAAAATGAAAAAGGAGCACACACACAAAAAAAAAAAAAATACCTCGGGATGTTGGGAATCTTGGATTGGATCATAACCAAAGAAGAAACCAGGAACAGGCCAGAAACACTTATTCACATTAACTAGGTACACAAGAAGGGTCTATCCTAACCAGGGGAGGGCTCCACAGAAAAATACCCTGATGGGAAAACCAAGGCTAACCACGTTCACACGAACCAGACTTGCTGCAGTCACTCACCTTTCACTAAAATCTGTCGATACTAAATGCTATCAGTTCTCATCTTCAATGAGCACAAGTTTTTTGGGAGTGGTATAAGCTGTCAACTCACCGACAACGTCTGATAAGGGGCACACCCGAGGACAATGGTAGAAGATGTAATGGATCCTTTGTGACCCCCTCTACTAGTTCATGATAGAAGACTCTCTTAGACCAAGAAAGGTCACTGGACTGAGGAATGACCTTTAAGGCCGATTGACACTTTAGGAGGGAACTTGATTGATCCCAGGGCTTATGAGAGCACTCAACACTTGAGACGGGAGGAGTGATAGTAAGGTAAAGAAAGGCAACTTCCTTTGGTGCCAAGTCCCAACTGCTAACCTTTGTCTACTTCTGACCAATTTTTCTCCAGCTGGAGGTTGGGTCCAAACCATACTCCAAGAATGTGAACAGGACTGTCCATCCAACCAAATGTCTCAGAAGATTGACCACCTTCCAGGAACCTAATCGCAAGCCTGAAGACTTGTGGTTAATCTTGGCCCCTTTTCGTATTGTTCAAGTGCCTTCAGTACCACCTCAATGTTTCAACTGGATGACTCAAAAGTAAATATGTCATTGGCGTACATGGAAACCCTGGCTCAAGCCCCACCAGGGATAGCAATTCCATGTTGGGCTGGGCTGGACTGCACACCTGTCTCAGCTGGTGAAGGATAGGCTCAATGCCAAAGTGTAAAGTAGGGGCAAATGCTGCAGGGACCCCCTAGCTAGGCCTATCTCTAGGGGATCTCTGCACTCAGGAAAGACTTAAGAGCCTTCACCTTATCTAGTGTGAGCCACTGTCTAAATTTGTTGGTGAAGGACCTAATCCTATCATTAAGCCTCTCCCACGACCTATTCCAGTAACCGCCCCCACTAATTCTTGCTTCACTAAGGTAGTTAGCTGTTCTTGGAAGTCCTACCTGTCCTGTAAAGACAGATTGAACTTCCAGTATCCAGCCATTTTAGGCCTACAATCTAATGCCACCTGGGCACATACAAGTCTGTGGTACAAATATCCTAACCAGTGGAATATGGAACAATCTAGTAGATCTATATCAGCCCTTCTGAATAACATTCTATCCAGGTAGATAGCTACCTGGGTAAACGGTCACTTACGTGCCCATGTCTACATCTCCCTCTGGGTGATCGACCCAGTATCTACTGACAAGACCAAACTCGCTGATCACATCAACTAAACTACGATCACCCAACTTCCCGTTAGCTCCCTGCCCACTAACTTGGAGTCAGAGGCAGCATTCCAGTCCCCCATTAAGACTAAGTGCATTAAAGCCACCAGGAACAGCCCAAGCTGCGACCCCCTCCCCCAAAAAAACAACAAAAAACAAAAAAACAAACAAAAACAAGACACTCCTCCCAGTCATTGGGTGCATAAACTGCAATGATCCAAAATTAACTACTTTTCACAGTGATATCAGACACAATCAACCAGCCCCTGGCATCAACATGGACAAAGTCCACCCTTGCATCCAGGGTACACTTAACCAGCAAAGAAACACCTCTGGCCAGTTGGTCCCCACATGCTAAATAGATGGCAAAGTCGTTAGCACACAAGGATCAATGTTGCAAACAAAGTAAGTTTCCTGATTCATGGCAACATCCGCAGAGGTCATGAAGCAGCCGGCAGCCTTACCCCGATCCCTTAGGCCCTTTGCATTCAGACTAGCTATCTTGATAGACATTTTTTAAATCTGAAAAAAAAAAAAAAAAAAACCCCTATTCACATACAGGGCGGAAATCTGCAGCAATGAGGACCCTGACGGATTGTCCTAGGTTCTCTATTCCCATCTGCCGTCATCTGTCCATCCAGAACAATACTGCCAATGTCCATGGTATATGTTAGCTTTAAGGCCCTGTACAGAGCGAGGCAGAGAAGCACTGGGACCCTTCCAGCACAAAATCTTAAAAGTTTCTTTCAATCTGGTGTACCCATCTGGGCCATGCACAGTTCAGGAAAGGCATCTTTTGCTTCATATAGGTGGGTCCAAACTTTTAAATATTTCCCCATGTCCCTAATACAAGTAATCACTCCCAGGTCTGTATGTAAGTTGCGATTTCCCAGAAACAAAGGTGACTTTGAAAGGAGATCCAAGAGGGCCTTTTATGTTGAAAGGTCCCTCTACTTCCCTTCTGTCAACTTTACAAATGTACTCACCACTGGACAAGTATTTTTTTTATTTCCTTTTTTCTGGACAGGTGGAGCAGGGTAGAAGTGGACTGTTGGGAGGGGGGGTGAAAGTGGAGAGGGATGGAGCTCTAGATGGTGAAGAGAGGACGCTCCTTGCCTTGGGAGCTGCATTTTCAACTTCCATTGGTGACACAGGGACAGATTGGAACATGGCTTTGACCATTTCCTTCTTCCTGCTTTGTCCAACCAGCTTCTCTTTTTGATGGGTTCCTCCTCCTTCAAAGAGGAGGACCAAAGTGGGGGCATTTCCTCCATCTCAGAATCTGCTCCCCTTTGCTATTTCTGCTGTTATTCCTATAGTTGTTGGCCTTTTGTTGTGGGTCATGTTTCTGCTGATGTTGATCTTTTTGCTGTTTCTGTAGTTTCAGCTGTTGTTGGTCTTCTTGTTGCTGCTGCTTTTTCTGCTGATCTTTCTCTTGTTGAAGCCTTTTGGGGGCTGAGACAGCTGTTAATAATGTTTTTCAGGCTCTGGCCTCTCCTGGGGTTGTTGTTGTTGCTGAAGCCTCCTGTTGAGCGGGGAGGTGTTGGAGGTCTTCCGTTCCTTTTTTGCTATTTCCCTCCAAACACCAGCAGTAGGGATGACAGCCCTCGACCATGACAAGAATCATTTTGTCAATGTAACCTGCAGGACAAAATCTCCCATGGCAATTCCAGTCACCCCATCCACTTGGCCATATTGGACAAAAAAATGCTCCCAGCCTATCCCCACTGTGACTCCATGGACGGTAATTCTTGTCTGTCACATACCCATATGCTTGACTTGAAGGCCAACTGACTTAGTAGTCTGGGTACTTCCTGTCAACATTTTAGCCTTTTCTTCGGTTGCTAGTAAAATGTCCTATAGAGCATTAGACCTCCTAGCCAAAATCTTGGGACCTATTTTGAGATTCTTCAAGACTTCTTCCATTGTTTCCCTGTTGACCCCAATAAATTTCCAAGTTCCTATGTCAGTGGTCAGCAAGGAGAGGTTTCTTGTTTTGATGACATCTATTGCTTCCAGAATAGTAAGGAGCTCGTTACCTTTAATGAACAAGTCATACTTCTCCCTTAGACTATTGTAATATGTTGCATCTTTTTGAGGCCTGTTTTCACCCCAGGCTGTTTTTTTTTTTTTTTTTTGTTTTTTTTTTAGGTGGTGACATTGTGTTTGCACCACTGGTGAATTCAAATTTTCAGACATGGTGGCCCAAAACCACCGCAGTTAAACAAATAAAAATTTGCCTTATATACTAATGACTTATTCTCACAATGGAACACAAATTAAATGAAAAAGTCTTGTGACAAAAAGACAAATTAAAGTCACAGATAGAAGGAAAAAAAAAATCCAACTTTACAAGAATGTGGAAAATAAAAATGAATTAAAGTTGATGAATAACATCTAAACCTGTAACAAATTAAAAGGATTAAATTAGAAATAAAAGAAATAAAATTCAGGAGGTAGTGGTTAAATCACAAAAAGGAAATGCACTGAAGAAAGTAAAATTTAGCTCACAAAAATAGATAAAAAGAAAACAAGTACACAAAAGTAAAAGAAAATGCAATGAGAAATGCAAAAGTTCAAAAGTTTTAAAGATAACATGAAAATGATAAAGTTAACAATTCGTAAAAAAATTCTTGTCAGGTGAACTTAGGCTGGACTAGAAAAGAAAAGAAAAGAAAAAAAAAAAAAAAAAAAAAAAAAATCACCCAAAAACAGAAAGATATTCTATGTACACTGATTCAAAGTTGCCCCATGAGCTATAGTTATAGCTCTCTTTATGCTAATTACCTATTAGCCAATGCAATCACATTACAGGTAGCAAATAATAAAGTTCAAACATTTTCATATTAATCAGCAGTATTCCCTCCAATTAAAATGATTGGGAAATTATTTTGCCACTTGTTTGTTCAGGAATTTATAAACAATTGAATATTTTGAGAAATTCAAGTTTGAATAACTTAAAACTTTTCTTAAACATACACAACAAAAAAATCATGCATATGCTAATAATTATAGCAGAAATAATCAGGTATAAATAGGGGTAGGCTACAGAGACCAAATTTAAAAAAAAAAAAAAAAAAAAAAAAAAAAAAAAAAAAAAAAAAAGTGGGGAAGTGTTTTATTCCATTCATTTGTGTCCAAATAGAAGGAAATGGGCCAACTTTTTGAAAATTGGGATGGAGCCAGACTGAAATGTGCCCAGACCTCCCCCCCACTAATTAATATGAATGACAAATAACATCAATGTTCACCAACAAATCTTGGTAGCTGCAACCCTATTGTCATAGCACATACTCCTACATCATCTTTGCATGAGCCACACTTGTGAGGTGGTTGACACAGGGAGCTTACCTGTTTTGAAGTATGCAGAGAGTAAATTTGAACTAAAGGGAAAAAAAAAAAAAAAAAAAAAAAAAAAAAATCAAAACAATGCCATCTTTGAAATCTTTCCTGGCTAAAGGTTTAATCTCTGCATTTTGTAAACTTGTATCGAATGATGGTCATGAAGCATCAATCTATGAGGAATTTGATGATGTATTGAATAAAACTGATAAGAAAAAGGTTGCATTATATAAAGGAAGACATTTTGGTCTTCTTTGATATAGCGCTGCTGCTTTGCTTCACCATTTTGATGATCTAAGGAATACTGTTTCAGATACACCATCAAATAATCAACTAGTACAGGCATGTAAATTGTAGCTTGAAGTGGAATATACTGAATGCATCTTAAGATGTGTGGTATGGTTTACTTCCAAAGTTACAATGCTATTTTTAAACATGTGTGAGTTGGTATTACCAAAAAACCATCTTGGCGATTCTTCCTATTCTTTATAATGGCCCGAGATGTTCAAATATGGACACTTTACAAAAATATACAGTTGATTATTCATTTGATGTGAAGCAACCTACATCAAAATTAGAGATATATATTTTGAACTGTTTTTGCAAATAGGCAGCAATTGATTTGCAGTGAGTGTGGCCAGGAGTTCAGTTTCAGCATTGAAGGTGAAAAGTCACAATGTTCTTATCTTAGTTGATCCTGAAGTTTTGCCAAAGCTCCCTTCGCACATCCATATGTGAAAGATCTCTCTCACAGATGAGGCTAAGGTAGCAATTCAGGTAGCATCTTTTTTTATAACTTTACTGTAAAAGGCATGAGGGATGACCTGATACTATACCAGGCATCGGTCTCTTTGTCAATGGTAATTACTAAGAAAATAGCAAAACTGTTGGTTGAAGAAGAAAGAAAATCGTTCGGTAGTCAAGAGGAAATCACCAAGGCTAAGCTTGCCAAAAGGAAAGAAACATCTATTTGAGAGGATAAACGTCAGAATGCTATTGTACATGAATGCAAAGCTCACAATGGCCCGTTCATATCAGTAGAAGAGATTGAAGAAGGTATGAAAGCAGTTAAAGACGAGCAGAAAAGAAAGATGTTGAGGAATGAAACACTTCTCAGAGTAGAAAAGATTGCAGAGAATACCATGATTTGTACAAAGTGATCAACATGACAGTGGTGCAAATAAAGATAAACTTGGGGATCCTACTGTCAAGTAAACAAGAAATTGATTGTGATGCCACATTTCCAGATGTAGAGATCATGTTCAATGAATTGAATGAATCTCAGGAAGATGTTGATGAATCTGTTCAACCCAATGAAGATGAAATTTCTATGAATGAATCATGCAACAATGATAATGGAAGAGACTGGTGTGTCAGTATGACTCAAGAAAAAATTGGCACCGATGAATACCTGATTGACCATCTTGAATGCATACCAAATGACAAGATGAAGAAACTGTGGCAATACCCAGCCAAAGTAGATCAACAGAAGACACTAAAGATGCAAATTCTGTGTAACGTGACTGGATCATGGGGCTTAAAAGAACACCAGTATTTGTTTTGCATAACAAGGATGTTAGTGATGAGTTATTAAAATCATTATACTGTTAATGAGGTGATAACCTTGTGATTCATAGATATTTGTTTAGAAATTTGAACTGTTTTATACCTTTTTTTAACTGCAGTTAAAAAAACTTTATAGAATTAAGTTCTATCATTGAACATTATATCAGTTATTTTCTGAATTTCAGCTAATTCATACTAATTTTAGCAAATTTTGACTGAATTCCTCCATTTTCGAGTATTTTTAACAGTGTTATAACATATATAAGACTTAATACATAATATTTAATTGTTTTAAAGATATAAACTATCGGGCTGGTATTTTACTGATATATCTATAGAATGAAATGTTGAAGTATTCAGTGATTTCAATTCAAAATAATCAATTTTGTGCCCATTTTTCCTGAAATTTAGTCTATTTCTGCTCCAAAATACCATATTGTTTTGAAAATTAATGTGTAGACTCAATATTGTGTATGTAGAACCATGAATTTCATCATTTGAATCATTTTGGTGAAGATTTATTGGTGAATATTGATGCCATTTGAAATACATTGTCATTTTTAGTGATTTTTTGGGCTCTAGGCAGGCTTGGACACATTTTGGTTCACTTCCATCCCAATTTTTTAAAAAAAAAGTGACCCATTTCCTGCTTTTTGGATACAAATGAGTGGAATAAAATACTTCCCCACTTTTGGTTTTTGAAAAATTTGGTCTCTATAACCCAACCTTAGTATAAATAGTAACAAAAGAAACTATATTTATTGGGATTTTTCAGAGTTAACATATTTAACAAATATTTTGATTATATTTGCATAGTATTCAAACATGTTCATAGTATGATTACAAAATATTTGCCAAGTTATTTCTTATCAAAATCTTGTTCATGACTGCCACAATGAAATTACAGATATGATAAACTTATTACTTACTTCAGCTGACTACTGTTTAAATAAAATGAAAAGCATTTTCATGAAACAAGTAAAATATTATGCCAGATGGGGTCACCTGCAGCATATGATTGCACCAGATGGGGTCACCTGCAGCTAGCATACAGCTATGCCAGATGGAGTAACCTGCAGCATATGATTATGCCAAACAATGTAATCCATTGCAAAATTATTTTTGTCTGAATTTTTCAGATGTGGAGTTATTAGTAGACATCAGTTTACCTGGTTTTTGTAGCCACAATGCTTTAGTTCTTGTACCATCCAGTCATATTCACAACCTACTCCTGTGAATTGAATAAACAATTTGATTTGAAATTCCTAGGATTTCCAGAAGTTTTGCAAACTGAACAGTTTATTCAGACCTCATGTACAATCTTTGAATAGAGTTTTTCTGTTTCAGTATAAAAGTTTCTTCACAAAAATAACTGCTTTGTGGAACAGATTCCTGGTAAGATGATTTCCCAGTCACTAAAATGACCCCCTTCAAATTTACCTTTTACCATTATCTTTCCTGCATAACCCATTAACTTCATTTCTTGCCTTTTCTTACACTCATACAATACCACACTGTAACCCAATAGCTTGAGTGGCTCTTGAAACTTATATTGGGTGAACATTTGTATGAAAAAAGACCCACGGGCAGTATGTTAATTTGCATTATTTTCTTTGAATATTGCTACAGAAAATTTTACAAAGTATTATGCCCCACCTCACCAGAGGTATGGTGTAGCATAGGCACCTTTCAATTTTCAATTAAAGATGAATTTTTAAAAATGAAAAAGCATTTTTGAAGCTTTGTTTTTAGCTTTAATTGAAAGCTAAATGATTAAATTACTATTTCCAGTAAGCAATAATCCTATGGTGTATTTCAAATATAAATTATATTGATTAGAATCTCAACTTTTTGTTCACTTTCAAAAATCATTTAAATTCAGCCATTTTTGACACATTTGTAAACAAAAGTTAATTCTCAGTTTTAAAACTCTTCCAAAAATAAAATATACATTTCTGAAACTTTGAGGAATATTAGCTGATTTAAAGTATAATTCATCTGATTTGAAAAAAATATTTACTTCAAGTTTAAAATAACAGAGAAATGGATTTTTAAAACAAACAGTAATAGTGATTATGTGCTTGTCATATCTAACCAGAAGGAAGTAATGCAGAATTTTAAATGGTTTAAATTATAAATATATTATAATTAAAAATTTAAAAAAAAATAAAAACAATACTTGTAAAAATTAATTATCCATCAAATAAGTTTTTTTTTTCTTAAGACAATAGTCTCCCTAATAAATCTTATTTATAAAAGCAATTAAATTTTAAAGTAATTTCATTCATTTGTGAACAAGTCCTGAAAGTTTCATTAAAATCTGACAATTTGATTTTGAAATAATTTTCAAATTAGTGTTTTTCAGCAGGAAAAAAAAATGCAAAAACACTAATCATAATTATTATGTCAACCATCGACATAAGAAAAAAAGAAGAAAAAGAAAAAAAAAATATTTTTAACCAAAATTTTGAATATATGAGAAAGGATGAAAAATTTTTTATAAAATAATAGAATACTTTGATCTTTCCTCTTAATAATAACAAACATTTTGATGATAAAACTTTGTTTTTATTAAGTTTTTTTTTTTTTTATCATGCTATGCAGTTTTCAAGGAAAAAGTGAAGGTACCTAGTATAGTATAAGTTACAGTGAAAGCAGGATCAATAATGGATTTTTTATGAGACACCTTTTACTTATACTTTTGTATACCTCTCATTGCAATGTCTTGTAAACAGATATTTTGATTAAAAATAAATGGGTTTAGTTCCTGACATGTCATGATGGTTGGCAGAGAAAAGGATGAGCACTTGGGCAAATTACTTTTCAACAATTACATTGCTGTTCAGGTAGTGGTAACAGTGAAATGCTGTTAGCCTTAAAAGAGATCAGTCAGGTCCATAGTATAAAACAAGTATTAATATTTATAACTCCCCACTCTTCCATTCCTAAATTAGTTCCTTAACTGTTTTTTATATTTTTATGCAGAAAATTTACATTCACCTAATCAGTTTAATTATTTGTCACCAAACCTCCAGCAACTGAAGTCTATTAATATTATATATATTCTCTGTAGCTATTGCGGTGTAAGTTATGCTTTTTCTTTATCTAGTACTTTTAATTCATGTTGCATTGCTAGCTTACCTTATCTCCCTCTCTTCATTGAAGTGAATATTGCATATTATACTAAGCAAAATTAAGTAGTAAAGTTTTCTTGAGAAAAAAAAAAAAAAAAAAGAAAAAAAAGTCTGACACTGAATTAAAACTATATAGCTTTAATTCAGTGTCAGACTTTTTTTTTTCTTTTTATTACAAATTGCAGGTAGAGGTTTTCAATCATGAAATTCCACAAGGAAGTAATATGACTGGTGCTTTTGATCTCATCCATTCACAGTCCTTGACAAAAGAATGCATATTAGTATCAGCAAAAATCCCCTCAAGAGAAAAATTCATAAAGAGTCCTTTAAACTATCAACTGGTAAGGATTCCTCAATCAGTATCATGGCCTTTATTATAGCCAGCAATGACTTTTTTTTTCTGTAGTACTATGTATTTTACTACAGGGAAGTTAAACATAAGAAAGGCAAAGGAACAATATAATGAAGTGGATGATTACCTATTCATGCAAAGCAAGTACAGCCCCAAAGAGACTTGACAATAGTTGACAGAGTTAACTGTACAAAGGTAAAAAGGTACAAGGCAAAAAAGGGAAGTTTGATTGTGTTTAATGATTACAGGAATTAAATGAAGGAATTCTTAAGGAATTGGATCTGAATACAAAACTACTTGCTTAATTGGGTGAAAATAATATTGAATAATAAGTTCCATGGCAAAAAAATCTCTAAAATCCCTTGAGACTAAATTGTTTATATAGAGACCTATCTAAAAAAATCTGAATGGTTTCTTAGGCAGAACAATTTTAGAGAAAAGAGCTTTCCAAAAGAAAAATGCTACCTTTCTATAAAAATGCCACATGGCTCATTAACATGTTTATATCAAGGACTTGTTCGCTTGTGGTCATATTGGAAGAATAGTTTTAAGGAAAGATGGTTATCAAATATTCCATCAAGTTGTTAAGAATTACATGGATTTGAATAAAAATTAAAATAAAAAAAAAATTAAATTTAAATTAATGATCAAACTGGGATTGGGTTCCCATATAAACTAAGTGAGCAGTTAGTTCTGTGGTGACTGGCAAAAGAAACAACAAAGATGCTAATAGTAAGAGAGTTGATGCAATATGACAGCAGAATAGATAATAATGCTGTAGAGAGAAAGATGTCATGGTAATCTGCTAAAAGTCACCAGAGAAGACAGACAGTTTCAACTAAGCTTCTCAAGAGAACGGACACATCCTAGATGAGAATGGAGCAAAGACAGGAAAAGCAAAGTGCAGTAGTTGTAATAAGAATAGACTACTAGAATATTATCTCAAATTTCAAAGATAAGGAGAATAAGTAAACATGATACATACATGGATAGACTGACACTAGAAGATCTAACTACAAAGATATAAACAACTTGAATGGAGGAGTCCTATTCAGGATGTTACCAAATCAGTGACACTAAAGAGGACCTCCAGAATGCAAGTGCCATTCTGTTACCTATAGTGTTACATTTAGTTGCTATCCCAGCATAGTGTTACATTTAGTGTTGTGACAAAGAATTTTGACTGAAGTTAACATAGAAAGATGCACAGCTTAGAAATTTACATTTAGTGTCTGTGACTAGAATATCAGGGTTCTAAGAGCTCCCTAGCAGCCATGGTGTTATATAACAATCATCCCTGTCATTGACAAGAATCGAAAATCTGAGATTTTCTTAATTGTTAACACATTAATTAACTCTTGACAGCTGGGTTTCCACTGAAGTGGTTCAGTAAAGTCTACCTTTGGATATTTGCTAACAATGGACAATAAATTATTTTTTTCATTAAATGAATCACACCTCAACCTGTAGGGTGTTGTTTCTTAGGGTTTTGATATACATTTTATTTTAACCAAATATTAGAAAATCATTTAATTTTTTCACTCATCCTACTACCTGTGGTCTGAAAGTCCCAGGGCCCCATTTTTTTTGTTTTTGTTTTTGTTTTATTTCTTATTAAAACATCAGTTTGTAAAGCTTTAATTTTTAAACTTTTGTATACAAAACTTTCTCTATGATGAAAGCAAATACCTTGTTCTGCTGGTGGTTTATAAAATCCTAAGTAAGCTGAGACTAGAATTCTATTGTGTCTTTCAATCTTTAATGCTGATTTCTTATAAAACTCATCTTGATGCCTAAAGTGTGAATAAAATTCAAGCTGTACAGTTTTTGAAAAGTTCTAATATAATTTGAACTTATATTATGGAAGGATGCTTTTTTTCTGATCCATGCTAGTTAATTACTTTTCTGTAATTGTGAACCGGGCAAACACTGATAAAATGCATTAATAAAAACTAGTCTATCATCAAGAGGGCTTTAGTATAATACAAAAATAATTTACTACACACAATTTATAAAAATTGTGCTGGTAGATTTTAGCATATTTTATATTTCCAGATATAATGACTTTCTACAAGAAAGATTTGTGTGTGTGTGTGTGTGTGTGTGTGTTAGAGAGTGAATGTGCAAGTGTATATAAAAAAGCATTTTTGAGAGAGAAACAAGTGCAGTAAATATATATTAGAGAATGAAAATACACAAGTATGAGTGAGTTCACAAGAGAATGCATGTGTATGTGAGTGCAAATGTGTCTGCACATTAGAGAGCATAAATGTGTTAGTGAAAGCAAGAGTGTGTGTATGTAAGTGCATGAGAGATTGAGTGTGTTCAAGAGAGTATGCTTGTCATAATGTGTTGTATTGAAGCAAATGCAAGCAGAAGCTAAAAAAATTGATGGCAAGTTAGGTTAGCTGACATTTTCAGTGTAAGTCATTGAAAATGAGTTCTACTTAAAAAGCTTAAAATAGCAATATGGACTTCAAATACAGTCAAATCAATAACAAATTTAGAATATACATTTGAATCAAATTTTAACATGTAGTATTTCTGAAAAAAGTACACAAAGAAATAGTTAATTTTGGTCAAATAAAAGATCCAATATATATGTGATAATGGGAATATAAATTATGAAAGAATTCTAGAAATATAAGAAAGTACTTAGTTGTAACTTAATGCTATTCCCATGAAAGTATCATGTTACTGACCAGAGTAAACTGTTTCCCATCCTATCTATTGCCATCAAACAATTATCTAACACACACACACAAATTCAGATGAAATCTGTCCTGGAAGGGGCAGTGATCTAAACAGAAAATATTGCATATTTTCAGTTTAAATTAAAATACAAGATATTTTTTCTGAGTAGTAATAATATACACAGAGGTAACTGTTGATTATAACAATAGGTAATGTTATCAAATTTTTACTGTTATAAAAAAATAAATTAAAATATACTTTTTTATAACCTCGAGTTGTTTACAATAATGAATGTAAACTCTAATTATGTCCCTTGCTTAATGTTATCAACTGGTCAGTGTTATCTAAACAACTTGTCCAAAAGTGGTCCCAATGTGACTTTACCTTCATTTTATAGATATGAAGGAATATACTTAACCGAGACCATCCAATACTCGATAAAATTTTTTAGCAAGACTATAAGGATGGTAAAGGAAGAGGGTTCAGAACCAAAAAAATGTTAAGAATAATAGAGGTGAGGGTGAGGAAGTTTATTGTATACTCTTACATACACACACATGCATAAATGATTACTTTTAGCAATTACATATGTATTTGTAGAATTTACAATATCTGATTAGGATGAAAAGTTTTACATCCTTAAGTTGTATAATTTTACATTAAACAGAATAATGAGCTTTTTAACTTTATAAATACACACAAAATACAAGTTTTATGCAAATATTTTTAACAATCCTTCCTTGTCAGTGCATTTGATTCAATGAAATCCTTGGAGAATTTAAATTG
Source organism: Acanthosepion lycidas (assembly GCA_963932145.1). Lineage (NCBI taxonomy): Eukaryota > Metazoa > Mollusca > Cephalopoda > Sepiida > Sepiidae > Acanthosepion > Acanthosepion lycidas. The sequence goes on along the minus strand of OZ010616.1, from coordinate 38,350,190 downwards.
TCAATTTTTTTTGTAAAACAGAACTCCCTTTCTCTCCCCAGTTACTAAAAATGAGCTCTGAATTGTAAATAAAAAAAAAAATGTAATAAAATTAAGAAATTTAATTAGAAAAGATTTTACTTGTTTTTATAAATAAGATATATTACAGACACTATTGTCTTAAGAAAATTTTTTTTTTCAATGAATGATTTTTACAAGAATTGTTTTTATTTAAATTCCTGTATTAATTTGTACAGCTTAAGTGATATTATTAAGTAAAAACTATATTTTGTAGTCATAAATGGAAAACCTTAGTACAATTCAACAAACACCAATATTTTAAAAAGAATTTTGAATTTTTTTTTTGTGTGTGTATAAATGTGACGATTTTTGTAAATACAGGCATCCTTACATGACATCAGAAAATAAAAGTGATAACTATAGTAAATTTAAAGCCAAGGTACCTAAAATTCAACAAAACACTCGATTACAGAGAATATTTTCCTAAACTTTTTAAGATTACTGGGTAAAAGTATATTTTATTCTTGAAAGAGGTTTTAATAAAACGAATTACATTATGATGACAAATTGGTAAAAACGGGTGCTTTATTAAAAAAAAAAAATCTTCCAAAAATAAAATATACTTTTCTGTTAAGTTTTTGAGGAGTATTAGCTGATTTAAAGTATAATTAATCTAATTGCAACAAATATTATTTACTTTAAGTTTAAAATATCACAGAAATGCATTTTTTTTAACCTGACAGTAGCCATGTTGACAAGGTGATTACAGATCTAATGTTGTTCTACAAAGACTATCTGTAAAACATAATTAAAGAAAATGATGTGAGCAACTTTCATTTAATTTTTAAGTAATCTTTAGATTATGGGGAAAATTTTCCTAAATTTTAATGTTTTATTGGATTTTAGAAATTTTGGCTTTAAATTTACTAAAATTTAAAAAAACATTGTTCAATGATTTGTGTTAAGCTTTTCCATTTATAATTAGTAAATATATTTTTTACTTAATAATATCATCAAAACTGCTGAAATTAATAAAGAATTGTAAAAGATTTAAGACTTAATAAATTTTTGTAATTAAAAGTTAAAAATGAAAACAATTCTTGTGAAAATTCATTATTCATTGAAATTTTTTTTTCCTTAACACAATAGTATCCTTAATATATCTTATTTTTTTTATAAAAGCAATTAAAAACTTCTAATTAAATGATGTCATACTTCTATTACATTTTTAATTTTATGATTCAGAGCAGACTTTTAGCAAATACTGATTCTCTTTGACAAAAACAAATTGATGATTTAAATTCTATTTTTAACTAATATAAATACAAAGATCATGGAATTTTAATTTCTCAAAATTTCATAAAATTAAGTGGGGGTAACAGATGTAAAAAGAAATATTTTTAACAAGATTTTCTAAAAATATTTAATTTCATTCGGTATTGAAAATTTCATTAAAATTCAACAATTATTTGATTATTGTAAGAATTTTCAAAACAATCCTAAATTTCCCATACAAATTTTTAGTCCACCTGCTGATGCACAAAAAAAGATTCTTAACCAAAATTTAAAATGTGCTAGAAGGAATTAAAAAAATTTAATAAAAATACTTTGGTCTTTCCTTTTAATAATAAATAAACTTTTTTTTTTTTTTTTTTATCAAGTTTGGCTCCTATTTCAACATGGTATTTTTAGAAAATTTTTGGAGATGCTTAATTACACAAGTAAAATATATTGTATATAAAATATACAATGAAAGGAATTTTTGCAGAAAATTGAATTGAGTCAATCACATGTGTGCACATTTATGAAAGCAAATAAAAACATAAAATAAAATTAATTTCTTAGAAACAAATATTGCTGAATTCAAAGTGGGGATTTATTTTCAGTGTCAAGTTTTTAACAAAAATTGATTAACCACTCAAATATCAGTCATATACCAAAATTGATTTATATTTCTAACCATGTTGACTAAAGGTTTGGTGTTTTATTACAACCCTAGTATATAATTTTTTTTGCTGCATTTCAACCAACCTCTATTTGCCAGAAGTAATCCTTACAGCTAACATGAAAGAAAAAAAAAACATTCTATATTTTTCAAACATGGGAAAGTTACATTATTGTGTGCTGTATATTACAAAGAATAATCTTTAAAATATTTTATTTAGCAAAATATAAAACTTTTAAACTGTAATCCCTCAAAATGATATTTCAAAATTTGTGAAAAAAAAGTTTTGCATAAAACCAACAGGACTTGTACAAAAGAAAAAATATATTACAGTAGTAATATGCCTACTTTTAGACAAATATCCGTTAAATATTGAGGTGTTCTAAATGGCTATTTTTCAACAGACTTTCAGAATAAAGTTAATTTTGTCAGTGTTACCAATTAATAACTATTCAGACTACAGAATATAGTTATAAAATTTAATTCTCACAAATGGTATAGGCATTGCTACTTGAAATAGAAAGATCCCAAGAAAATGGGATGAGTTTTAGTCTACAAAAACTACTTTTGATTACTATATTTTAATTGTTTATATTTAATATTGAATTGTTTCATTAAAATAATAATTCTTCGGTGTGAAATGCTAGGTTATGAGTAGAAATTGTTAAAAAAATATACATATATATCATGAAATGAAATGTAATAAAACAGTAGAAAACAAGAAATATAGAGTACAGGAACTGGAAAAATTTTGAAAATTTCTATTGAAATATGATGATTATACAACTCTAATGTTTTCTTTCAAAGTAGTATTTGGCAATATAGTTTTTTTTTTAACAAAATACTGATAATAATACTAAGAGTGATTACTAAGATTGTCATATTAGTGATAAAAAAAAAAATGAACAAATGCCAACAAATTCAGCTATTATGCAAAGAATCTTGGAATTGACATGACTGTATGGGAAAAATAAAAATACCTTTATTAAGTTTTATCATTTCACCCCAAGCAAGATAATAAAGTCACTAGGATGCAAGAGGTTACTGAATGTTAGAGAATATGAGAAAAACTACTATTAAGGAGAGAGAGTACAATAAAAGAATAAAAATTAAGACAGAAGATAATGATTAACACTGAATTTAAATTTTTGAAGATCAAAGTTGACTGGGAAGCAAGAAGCTGGAAGAGAGTTCCACAAGTGAGAAGTGCAATAGAAGAAACTGTTAACACAGAACTTATGGTTACATTTTAACTGTCACCAATCTAGTATGCGCTTAAATTCATAAAGTTTATGTACCATACAGGAAAGTTCATCCAAATAACTACCATAAAAGTATTTATAGAAAAGACAGGGAAGCTATATTACAGCATTGGGAAAGTGACTGAAACTGAGGTACCAGGTCAGGACCAATAGTATTGCAGATTCTTTTTTGGATTTTTTTAGAAGAATCTCTAAATATATAGTAGGAGCATCAGACTAGATGTGTCAGCAACATTCAAAGCAAGGATGAATGGTAGACTTATTCTGGTAAGAAAAATTGTTTAGTAGGATATAGTGAACCAACATTCTTAGCTGCAGACTTAGTAATTGATTCAATATACTCTTTCCACTTCATGTCAGCTGAAACATTAGTCTGAGAAGGTGCAATAAATAACTCACCTGGAAGTTAGTATTAGCGATGGTGATGAAAGGTAAAAGTATTCTCTCAGATATTAAAAAGTAGTTGCATTTTTAAGGCATTAAAATTAGCACCTTGCCCCATTTAACAGATTGTAGGTCATTTTTTAGATCAGTTGCCAATTTGAATTTATCTAAGTGATTAGATTTACTATTAAGACAGGAAAATTTATGAAAATTAGAAAAGAGTAGGTCTAAGGATAGAGCCCATCCAAAAAGAGAGTGGTCAATCAAGACAACTTTCATTTCACAATTTGATAAGACTGAATCAGTTCAAAAATTTGTCCAGAAATATCTAATCTTTCAATTTGTGAAGAAGACCAGTATGCCAAATCCTGTCAAATGCTTTTGAGATATGTCCAAAGCAACAGCCCAGCTTCATTCTTATCTAAAGCTTGATAGACTCTTTCAGCAATAATCGTTAATACATCAGCAGTTGACCTAAGTGAAGTAAAAACCATGTTGCCTACCTGAAAGAAGATCCTATGCGGTGGGATGCTTAATCAATTCAGAATTAATTAGTGCCTCTAGTATTTTGCCAAAAAGAGGTAGAAGGCTAATAGGCCAATAGTTAGAAGGATCAGATGGTTCAGAGTTCTTAAAGATTGGAACTACAGAAGAGGATATTTAACAAGCAAGAAGCAGCATAGCATTTATTGTAAAAGAGAGAACAGGAGACAGTTGAGGAGCACATTACTTAAGGACTATTGTAGAGATGCCATCAAGTCCATATGACTTGTGAAGATCCAGTTTATAAATGATAGCAGAAACTATGGATGGTGATATATGCATATTACTTAACGAAGACACAGTTCTAAGTGGAAAGTCAAGCAAAAGTACTCCAGATAAGTCAAGAGTAGTATTTAACCTCAACTATGCTAATTTCTTTCTAGAATTGTTTCCCCTGCTACTGCATTTTTTGAGGGTGCAAAAACATGATCACCTACCGTTTTAAAATTGTTATAACTTTCTTTGTATTGTGTGTATAGATTTTAATTTTCACACTCTAATAAAAGAATGAATGAGTAATATTTTGATGCAATGCATTACATTTTCTATGCATGTTTTGATGTTGGAAACAAAAAACCTGGAATGTGAAATTAAAAGCAAATTCATTAAAAAATACATACATAATTCAATGTACTTTAACTTTTATTACTCCTTGTGGAGTTCTGGGGGTGCAATAAGAAGCAAAACTGCTAAAAAGGCTTTCATTTTGTCAAAAAGTGACTGGTTTCCTCATGTTTACATACAAGAAGACACTAGCATTTGTTTGCTTTTTCTTTCATCTGACTCATTTGTTTCATTGACAAATAAAGTTATTTTGTCGTTTCTAAATAAACAAAATAATTCACATTCAGAAAGGCTATTTAAGTATATCAATGGTCACCGGTAGCTTCCATAAAATTAATCAGGCATGGATGATAGTAGCCGCTAGTAGTCATCCTTGTTTCCTCCATGTCACTAGTGTGGTTATCATCTTTGACCACTTCACTCAATATCCACTTGTGTAAAGCCTTTAAAATCATCATTGGAGTCCTAATCAAAGAAAAACTCCTGAATAAAGGTTTTGTTGGATATTTTTTGTTTACCAAAAAAATTTATGTGGGTTTAATTGATGTTGCACATCATGTAGTGTCTAGAAGAATTCAAAATGGCATTGGAAAACAGAAGTTTAGTCTTGTTCCAAAGCAGTAGTAGGTGATTTCCAGCTAAAAATACCGGAAATAACAGTTGACAAGTGTTTATTTACCATAACTGTCAAGGCAACAGAATGTGCCCAGAGCAGGAAAGGGAGAGAATTCTATGGTGACAATTTTCGCTTGCAGCGTGGTAAAGGTTAAAGAGAATTTATGAGCAAAACATTCTGCTTTATCCTAATAGAAAACTTACTCTTATTTAACTTACTATTACAGACCCACTAGTAGTCACATGAACCAAACTTGTTAGAGACTATATGGTGCCTCATTCTATCAACAATGACTTAGCCACTTCAAGGGCACCTTTACAATTATTTTGAGCAGTCACAAATAGGCACCTGTTGTGATTGAAATGAAAGGAAAAAGTGATTTTTATGGGCTATAGAGGCTGAATAGGCTGGTGTGAACCAAGGAGAAGATTGTAGTCTCACCTGATATTTGCGAGACAGTACAAAAGCATCAATACCAGAAACTCAAGAAACCTCTGTGACATAATTCTCAATAGAAAGGTTAAGAATATCAATCCAGAGGGCATCTTTAATAAAGTCATGAAATGAATCCCAATCAGTATGCTGGTAGCAGAAAGAAGCCTTGTGAATAAAAGGTTCCTTTCTAATGAGTCAAAAGAAATATCAATAGATACTACAGCATGATCTGAATTTCCAAGAGGGCAGAGTTATGATGCTCTACAAGAGTTAGAAGAGGATATAAAGAACAAGTCAAGTAAAAGAGAACGTTGAACAGATTTATTCAGGAAACAAGTAGGGAAATCCACTGACAGAGAATGAGCTGTGGAAAAATTGAAATACTGGCAACATCAGTAATATTAGAATGCTTAAGTCACTTGACATGATGAGCATTAAAATCACCAAAAACAGTCGCACATGAATGTAGAGAAAGTTATGAGAAATTTTGTTTAATATATTACAGTCCTGAAAAGGAGAGCAATCAAGGAAAAAGAGATAGCTAACAGAGTGCAATAATGAAAGTCAAATGCACATAAAAGAATCATCTGGGGACTCAAGTGATAATTCCCTTGCAACTGGAAGATTTTTCCCAAATATATTTTCCCCAAGGCCATGCATAAGTATGTTAGAATGTTTTTTTGGTAAAGACAGATTCATTGGTAGCAATAAAAGAATTTAAATTAGTTTCAAAAAGTGTGAATATATCTGGAGACCATTTCAAGTGAAAAGATTCAGCACTACAGAAATTAGAATGAATGACACAAATATTGGAAAAAGAAAGGTTGAGGTGGGTTGGTGATTTTTTGTTTACTTGTTTATATGTGTTGCTTTTCATTGTATCTGTCATAAGATTTGCATTAAAAAGAAACATGCCAAAATAATTATCACTATTGTCTATGGTAATATAAACTGGCCAGATAGTGGCTAAGACTGAAGCATAATGTGGCCTTAGAGTTGCCCACTGTACATACATGCAACGACACCATACTATGCATGACATGGCATTACAAATACCCAGATATTATGTGACTTGATTAGAGCAGCCTTTCTAAGTGATATCGAAGAGTTTGGGCTCCTTACTACCAATTGGAAGCAGCAACCAGAAAACTGCCAACCCGATAACCACAAAGCGAAAAGTTGTAGCCACTGATCAGTTAGATCACCAAAAAGTTAACACTGTTAAATCATCATAGCTATGGAAGAAAGAACTGGTAAACCATGTCCTAAACAGGAAACAAAGGATAAACCTTTGCTTCTGTTCAATAAGCATGGAAGGAGTACTGACCAGATGATAGGTGAACCTATCTACTTTTATTGACCTGTTTACAGCACAGTAGGCCCTGAAATTAGTATTATTAGAATTTTGATGAAATTGTTATACTGGTAATGTAAATGATAACTACTCTGATTATATACCTACAATCTCCACTACCTGTCTCTTCCATTAGTATACAATAAACAATCACATGCTTTCCTTAATGTTAAAGTATGTGTAAATTTGAGCAGATTTTGAGAAGTGAGTTGCATATAAAATTTTTACCATCAACCTTAGGTTATATCACACACATGCGGCATATTCTATTTTGTCTGTAGCAATTTTTGTAGTTCTAGGATCATCTCCCTTGTGTTAGCAATGCCAGGTGACAAGATTTTTGTTATGAAAATAGCAGACTATTCAAAGATATTTCGAGTTGAAAACATTAAGAGATCATTTTCTACAGATGTTGAAAAACACGCACACACACTATATATATATATATATATATATATATATATATATATATATATATATATAAGGTTAATGGTCAGAGTTGAATCAGACCAGGAAACAGTAGTATTAAAAAGTACTCAATATAGGTACCTCCATGAGATCGCTACAAAAAGAGCATAGCATGATGAAAAAGATGCCAAATTTGATGAAAACAAAATTTTATCATCTAAATGCTTATGTTATTAAGAGTAAAGAACAAAATTTATTTATTTTAATTATTTTTAAAAAATTTTCCTTCTTTTTAGGACATTCTATTTGATTAAAAAAACCTTGTTTCTCTTTGTATCACCGGAACTAGTAAAATAACATACAATTTTTAGCACTTTTTTTTTTTTGTATGACACATTAATTTGGAAAATCTTGCAAAAATAATTGTTGGATGTTAATGAAACTTTCAGAAACTATTCACAGATGATCGAAATAATGTTTTTTATTTTTTTTTATTATTAAAATCATGACAGAAATATTTTTTTTAAATATTTATTACCCCACCCCTATAACTAATTTTATGAAAACGCTAGAAATTCGGTAGCGTCAGGTTTATTGATTACAATAGTTAAAAGCACAAGGCTTTGAGGAATGCAATTCATGTTTTTTGTTTTTAATTGGATCCCCCCCTACCTGAAAATCAGCTCTGAATTGTAACATACAAAACTCAATAAAAATGCTTTTATTTGTTTTTAGTTTTTATGAATATGGACAATATTTTCTGAAAGCAAAAAAATTTTTTTTCAATGAAAAATGAATTTTTAATACAATTATTTGTTATTTCTTTAATTATAATATATATATTTTTTTTTTTTTTTTTTTTTTTAAGTTGTTAAAATATTATAAAATTAGTTAAAAGCCACATCGGGTTTCCTAAGTCTCCTTATGAGAGATCTTTTTTAGCATGTTGTAATTGTATCATTTTGACTAATCAGAAGATCCGCAGTAATTAAGAAATGTAATTTTGTGTTTATAATCGGGCTGTAATTAAAAAGTACAGGAGACTAACCAGAATACAATTAAGTTGTGTTAGTTGAGTTAAGCATTGTTCTCCGCTGTTAAGGCCTTTACTTTTGCAAAACATGTGGAGAAGTTAATTTGAATTTTCAATTTCAACTGAGAAGGATTCCTACAAGTATCATATGAAATTTATGATTTTACTTTTATATTAATCTCAGTTATGACATTTTTCCATATATGAAATATCAAAATTAATAAAATGAATGGAAATACAAATAACACAGTAAAATGTAATAAATGTACATAAAATTATAGTATTTTATGTACACTTCTGATAAAATTTCATAAGAAAGATACCTATAAATTAATTAGATACCTTTCTTATGAAATAATCTCACTCTTAACAGTCTTATTTTAATTTCTTTATAATATATTTTCCATAAAGCATCATAAACGTAAAGGTGAAAGCTAAAAAAAAAAAAAAAAAAAAAAAAAAAAATTAGAGCGCTGGAAGTTTTCCTTAATAATAATAATAATAATGAGGTAAATAACTTGTTCACTTAAATGTAAATAATTTCATTTTTCTCCTTCCGTAGGACAAATTATCCTCATGGAATCCATCAATATGTCATTCATCACCTGTCAAGTGAGGCGAAGGTTTATGACCTGCTTTGTTTTATTTTCAAATTACATCTTTTCGGTGCAGAAGCTAAGTTAAGCTTGGCTCCAAATATTTTAAATAAACAATTTCTGATTTTCTTAAAATAAGTTTTAAAAAAATGAAAATTGATATTTAAAAGAATTTCAAAGTGAGATTTTCATTGTTTTTTTATAAAATGGTAAAAAAAATGGTTGCCATCTGTCAATTTTGCTGACTCAAAAAAAAAAAAAAAAAAAAAAAAAAAGTAAAAAAATACCCCCAAAATACTTTGATCTTTCCTCTTAATAATAACAAACATTTAGACAATAAAATTTTGTTTTTGTCAAGTTCGGTGTCTTTTTCATCATGCTATGCTCTTTTTTATGTGATCTCATGGAGGTACCTATCAATACACGTATAAAAGAAATATAAACAAAAGTAAAAATAACATGTAGAGCTTAACTTTAAAAATAAGGAGGTCAATTAAAATACCTGACCTTGATTTCAACCTGAGAGTCTCTTCAAGCGATACTTTTAAAATGACCACCTTAACGGTTCATTTAACAAAAAACACAAAGAATGCGACAATTATTTTTCAAAAAAGAAATTAACTGGTGCATGACGGTCGAAAAACATGACACTGAGTGTAATAAAAAGGAAGGGGGTGCGGAGAAAAAAAAAGAAGAAACAGGAATACAAGTATATTGTAAATGTATACAGTAAAGAAGAAAAGCAAATATATAACTTAATTGTAAGGGAGGATAGGGAAGCAAACGTATCTTAAGAATAACAATGAGGTTTTAAATAAGACTTTTTTATCTGGCCTCATATACACTTAATAAAATTTTTTTAATATGAGAGCAAGGACTTAAATTTTTGGATTTCTCATGTGGCATAGTTTGTAAATGCAGATATAATTGTTATATGGTTTTACCTTTAAAAAAAAAAAAAAAAAAAAAAAAAAAAAAAAAATCCCGCCCCTTTGTCTATTTATAATTGTATCTAAATTACTAGTGCAACTGTAGCTTAATTTGACTGTATTTTTATCGAATATTTTATGTAATTCTGAATTTTTTTAGGAAGTATTTAGAAAGATTTGAAAATAATTTACCTATATTACATTTCACCTCTAAGGGGGGGGGGACAGAGTTAAACCAAATAATATTTTTTCTTTTCCTTGGTGTTTAATATGTTATGGTTTAAATTCTAGATTCTCTTTGTGGCCCTCTACCTTTAAATTTTTCTCATTCTATTTACATATCTTAAATTTGTGTTGGGTTTCATGTATGAGGAGACACTGCTAGTAAGAAGGTTCAATTTAATGTCCAGATAGTTAATTTTTTAATTTTTTTTTTTTATTTATAGACTTTCATTTAAAAGCTGAGGCTTTTAAAGAGCTTAAAAAGTGCTTTTCTAATAATGTCATTGGTTCTTTTGTTGTTTGGTGCTATCATTAGGCTGTCATCCCTATATAGACCATAGTTGTTTATATGGACGATCTTGCTGATTTCATATAAAATATGCAGACCTATTAGTTCAGAAATTTCAGTGCCATCAAAGGAACCTTGCAGTGTGTCAAATCAGTCTTTTGATTTTTTAATCCAGGTTACTCCATTATGGAATAAAATGTATTTGTGGCAATATAAAATTATTTCTGTTTGGTCAGGTGTAATATTTACAAAGCTTTTGGCAAAATGCAAAGCCTCCAGTAGACCATTTTAGATACTGATTGATAGAAGTTCTTAATATATTTTATAAATACATATTTATTTTTATTGTTGATCTTATGGAACCAAGAAATGCACTTTAATGAGTCATATTTTTTTTCAAAATTTCTTGGCTTATTTTACTCAGTTCGGTTTTGGTAGGATTTATGAGGTGAAAAGAAGGAGTGTTAGGGAATTCTTCCATGTAGTCCTTTCAGGTAAGAAAAGCTTGCTTACAGTCAATTACCTGGACCCGGTGCTTTTTTGTAAATTTTAGTTACCTCTTCATTTATTTTTCCTGTAAACTTCTGGATTCATGATGTAAATATTTTTGTTTTTGTACCTTTAATTAGAATATATTTTTTGTATTTTTATTCTTTTAACTTCTGTAGTTAATAGTTTTTGGAAATTGCTATTAACTTTTGCAAATCTGATGTTGTCAATGATGGTAAGCATGTGTTTTTCAAAGTTAGCTAGTTCTTCAATAGCAGGTGGATATTTTTTTATTTTTAAATTTGAAATTATATATAGCTTTTTTATTTACACATTTACAATACACTTGCTTTCTTTTTTTCCTCCATACCTCCTTCCTTTCTCACTCAATGTCATGTTTTTTGACCATCATGCACCTGTTAATTTATTTTTGAAAAATAAATATATAGCATTCTTTGTGTGTTTTTTTTTTTTAAAACAAGTGTTAAGGTGGCCATTTTTAAAAATATTGCCCAGAGGCACTGTCAGGTCAAAACCAAAGTCACATATTTTAATAATTTTCCTGATTTTTAAAGTGTGTGGGTGTGTGTATATATATATATATATATATATATATTATAAACAGTTTGACACCATAGAACTTATATAGAAATGCAAGAAAGCATTCTTCTTTAAGGATCCTTTTCAAGTGACAGAATAACAATAAAAATATAAGGAGGAGAGAAAAAAAGGGAACCATGAGTAAAATACAAATTTATTAATAAAAACGATGGGGGAAAAAAGATACTGGCAATAGAGTCAATGTAAAGGGTTCTTAGTACTAAATGGAAGAAAATTAACTTGTATACCTCCTAAAAGACCAAGAGAACAAACAAAATGCTATTTTTATCTGCACAGAGACAGTTGATATAGTTTAATAAAAGCAAATTCTAATATGCATAAAAGCTGAGAGGACTGAGCTCTGCACAGGACAGAAAACAAATCATCATTATATCTTGTGGCACACTCCACATTGTCTAGTAAACACTAATCAATGGCCAAGTTATGAACAGACTGGGTACAATGCATACTGCAATTAAAAATACCATGTCGTATATTTAGAGGAACATCGTTCATCCTACATAGCCTTGCACTGACATTTGAATTTATAAACCACAGAACTGCCTTGGAGGTAGGACAAACCATCTTTGACAAATGAGGAAAAAAACCAGATTAAACCTGAAGGTAACATGTATCCTAACTGCCAAAATACCAGATGTAACTGGCTGACACTCTTAGCTAGTGGCTGACCTTTCCTGTCCAGCCAAGGCAATTTTAAATATATGAGACACTGGAGCCTTGAAGCATTTAATTTTGTGTTCATCTGTGTGCTTGATGATATTCTCAGGATATCCATTGTACAGAAAATGCCATAAATGTACTCTATTTCTTTAGCAAACCTGCAAGGAGAACATATTAATGGTGGACTAAGTTAGAAATCAGGTTTATCTTGTAGGACTTGGTTATGAAAGAATTCCAATTTGTGTACAGACCTGTAAAAGTAGGTTTTTCAGTACACAGTGGTAATGAATGACTCTTCCTTCTGTTTAACCAGTACATCCAAAAAGTCAATGCAAGATTGATCTCTACCTCCACTGGAATTTCTAATAAAGCTGGAAAACTGAAATGAGTCAGGAACACAAGTGGAAAACAGATCAAAGTCCAGCTGAAGCAATTCATTCAGCCATTTGGCCAACTCATGTTGAATAGATCCCATCATGGACAAAATAGCTCTAAGAGGGGGGTAACCTCCTTGTGAGCCCTAGACAAACTATACATGGGAGAATGTTGGGATCCTGCAGGTATAATGAGGTTATATTTTAGAAAGAAATTTACTTTTATAAACAGAGAGTAAATGTCTCTGCACACTTGTCTCAATCACACCAGAGCCTTTGTCTGGCTTAGAGATATAGTTATCACCTCTGGTCTTGTTTTACATGGAAAATTTTTCAGTAGAGGTTAGTTTATGCAAATTCAACTGAGAAAAGAGAAGCTTTATTTTTCTATCTATGTTGTGTTGACTTGCAAGTGACTGTTGCCTTATGTGTTGGATTTCTGACCATTAATGTGTATTGGGATTTTTGACATTGGACCTGCAATTCAGGATTTCAACATTTCTTTCTTCCCTTGGATTGAGTTTGGATTTGTGATTTGTTTATTTCACTGGGGTGGAATTGAGCTGCCATATCAATTTTTGAACAAGTAATTTTGGCAACATAGTGGATGGCAAATTCAATATAAAGCTGATTCCTGAATTTGGTGTCAGTGGGTCAATAGTAGAATGGGTTGAGAAAGTATGCAACCTCTCTAGTGTGAAGTGGCTTGAGACCATCATTCCCCTTTGACTGGCTGGAAGGGCATTTGCAGTGTATCATTGATCAAGGAAGAGAGAGTGGATGCAGCACAAATTAAGAACGTGCTATACAATGCTTTTGCTGTAGTTAGTTTCTCTGCATATGAAAAGTTTGAAGCTTGGAAACTGTGCCTAGGTGAAACTGTTTACCTGGCCAATTTGAGAAAGTTGGCAGTACTGTTCAGAGGAATGCCCAACTGCGCAATGGCATGTGCGTTTGTGGATTTCCTGCCTCCATATGATGACATTCAGTTGGCCTCCGGGATGGACTTGCAGTCGGGTCTGGGCATTTATGAAAGAAGAGGAAGTGGTGACAGCAGCAGCAAGGTCAACCCAAAATAAACATGTTCCAACTGTGGGCCCTTCTGCAAGAATTAAACCCTACAGATAGGGACTGCCTTCAGAAGGGGCAAGAGACTTGGGTATGTTGCTACCACTGCCATAGGTGCCAGGGTACCTGTCACAAGATTGTTCATCTCATCCTCCAGAATGTAAATGCAGTGCTACCAGTTGTGATGACTCTCCTACCTGACCATGTTAGTGTCAGTCTCTCTTCTTTGCAATTCATGAAAGTGATGCTACCCATAATTGACATACATCAAGTGAAATGTACTGCCCTTGTGGATACAGGTTATTTGTGTTTGCTTACAAATATATACAATTCTTATCCATGGAAAACACAAGGCGTGGACATGCTGACAGAAAGGTCTTTAGAAGTCAAGGAGTCACAAGCATGGAAGTCTACAGACAATTGTGACTATCAACATAGATGTTCTGGTTGGGGAAAGTAAATTGTTAGTATTTGACCCGTTCATCGGGATGGATGTCATTGGGAGATTGGGTGGTGTTCACGTTGCAAAAATGGGTGAAGTCAGGTTTGTTACTCCCCATATTTGTGCAGCCATGACTGTAAATCAGCCTGACTTTACTGCAGAATTCACCAATATATCAGGACCTGGACAGCATCACGGAAATGGTCAGATGGCCACCCTCTGGAATATGTGAAAAACCAGATATCTGAGTACTGTGTCTAAGCAGGCAAGAGTGAATATCAACATGAACAGACAACGAGTGACTGATACCTTACCCTGAAAAAGAACTTGGTCACCCAAAGGGCCCAATCCCATTAATGGTGGTGGTTCAAAAGAATAAAGGAAAGGTTTAACCAGTGCTAGATTACAGTGAGCTAAACAAGCATGTTGATGCATACAGCACGCATGCTGATGTTTGTGCCAAAAAATTGAGAGAATGGTGGAAAAAAAAAAAAAAAAAAAAAAAAAAAAGACCCAATGTTTCTGTGCTTGATCTTCACAAGGAGTACTTACAAATACATGTGCACTGATCACTGTGGCCATTTCAAACCATCATCTATAAGGGCCCGACAAGAATGGGATTTGGGCTCAATGCGACACCAGCTATTATAAAAGCAATTGTGAATACTATGCTGGCAAAAGAGGAGTTCATTCTCCAGGCCTATATTAATGACATCTATATCAAGATGTGACATCTGCAACACATATAAGACAACATCTCACTAATTTTGGATTGACATGCAAAGACCTAGAATAACTGGAGGATAATATTGGAGTGCTTGGCTTGCAAGTTTGGGAAGAACAGAACATCTCAAAGCAGAGGAGTGAAGTACTGAAAGGACCCAAAGTTTTGACTTGGCAAAAAATATTTTCACAATGTAGAAAATTAGTAGGACACTTTCCTGCGTGTGACTGGCTTCATCAAACACAAAGTAACTGAGTTTACGTCCATCTGGGATGATGAAGTAACAAATGCTCCCTCAACAATATGATTATGGATGTCATTACCAAAATACTCCAAAATGATCCTGTGTGAGGCAATTGGTGTGTCTATAGACATGAGTTTGAAGTATGGGTTTATGCAAGCTCCCTTGCAACTGCAATGTACTTCAAGTTAAATGGGGATGTAGTGGAGGATTCATGTTTAGATATCTGACACACTCACCAGAAAGGCTAGAATATACACAAAAGCCTTGTGAGATGCTCATTCATAGGAGGTTCAGCACCTTGAAAAAAACTGGATAGAGCAAGTTTGCCCACTGTGGATATGACTTATTGGAGGACATAAAGTTGGTAAAATCCATCCAGAAGAGAGCAGACAAGCTGACAAGGGCACTGTGGAGATGGCTTGACACTGAAGAAGGAGAGAGAACCAGTAAAACTTTTCTGTACAGTATCAGTGAGCAAATATAGCTCTATCAAAGTGGGAATTCTGGCAGTAAAAGGACCATGTACTTCACAAGGTAGATTGATCCAGCTGTGATCAAGGCAGTGATTAGTGCCATAGTCAGAGAGTATCAGCCCATTGATCCATCGCCATTATGATGGCCATTTAAAAGCTATTTTTTGAATGGGGACCTCCCGCTGAACTTCTCATTGACAATGCTTACTGTGTAGCAAACCATTCAAGGAGTTTTTAGACAGATTGGGAATCTATATCCATTTCCGCTGTGCACATATCCCCTCCGGTAATGGGATGGTTGAATATTGCCACTGAAGTGTAAAGCAAATTACTGCAATGAAACAATGCTCAGTGATGGAAGCCATATATTGGCATAACATTACACCCAAAGATGATGTGTCACCTTCCACTGTGCCTGCTAATGGAATTTATCATTTTAGAGTTTGGGCACAAGGTATTGATAAAATATTTCCACCAAAGCAAAAATGTGGACAATTGGCATATAGATTAGGGCACCATGTGTGGGTAAAATCCCTTCAAAATCAATGTACAACTTAATATCAAGTGGAATGTGTCACAGGAATTAAAAGCCCATTTGCAATGTGTGCTGATGGGTTGCTGCACCAAGTAATTAGATCTGCACCCCTTTGTCAGTTCAAATGTTGACAGCAAGTCCTCTAACAATGAGGGACTGGTCAAAATAAGAGATGTCTAGAGTATGCGATCATAAGAAAACTATGCTCATCCCAGCGGAAATATGCCTGTCGTCACTTTGGGAGGTAATCTATCAGGTGAGGAGATGTTAGTTATTCCATTGAGAAGAAGCACAAGGCTTAAGAGACCCACCCTTGGTTGTCACCAGTGTGATGAAGAGATCAGTGGCGAGTGTGGTGAAAGAAAGTCACTTACTGAGAAAAAGGGCACATGTGTTCTGTATGATATGAAGACAAACTAACCAAAATAAAAACAAGTCAGTTGCAGGTGTTGCCATAAATGCATCTTGGATATGCTAGTATTGTGCAGCCTCTCCCATCTGTCAACCAATGAAAAAATTGTTCCCTTGATAAAAGCAGTTGGTGTTCTTGAATTGGGGTAGTTTATTTTTCTATCTACATCTGTTGGTTTGCAAGTGACTGTTGGATTTCTAACTTAACTTGTATTGGAATTTTTGACATTTGACCTCTGATTTGTGATTTTGACATTTCTTTCTGCTCCTGGACTTTTGAGTTTGGACTTGTGATTTGTTTATTTCATTGCGGAATTGAGCTACAATATCAATTTTTGAATATTTAAGTGCCATATCAACCTATAGGGGTTATTTAAAACCAAAATCTAAATATTTTGAGCACAATTTTATAGCTTCAACTAAACATATTTTAAACTTAATTATATACCTTCAACTATAGGTAAAATGTATTGTTGGTAATTCTATTATAAAATGTATTGCTGGTAATTTTTTTTTTTATATAAAAATATATTGTAGGTATTTTTATACTGTCATAATGTTTCATTTTTGTTTGTGGGGGTTTACTATTTGCATATAACTGGGACCCTAACAGATACTACTATCCTGGCTCAAAGTGGCCACACTCCTCAAAACCTCCAATCTCCCAATCAGAGGCCCCGCTGCTGGATGTAGTTTATTGCCAGGATTGAAGTCATGGTATAATCAGGTTTGGTAATTTAGAAAAATATACTAATAAAAAAAAAAAAAAAAAAAAATTAAAAAAAACTTAATGGTAGAAAACAAAATAAAAATAATGGCTTCTTTCTAGGGATTATAAAAATATCAAGTGGAAATTTTATATACTAAAAAAAAAAAAAAAAATAAAAATAAATTAGAAAAATTTTTTTGATAGAATTAAAAACTTAAAGATTCTAAAAGAATATATACAATACCAGTTTGTGAAAATTTGTTGCTGAATATCAAGTTAGCATCTATCAAGAAAATAAAGATGTACTCTAGCAAAGTTGGCATGTAAAACCAGTTTAGCTAGTCTAAAATTAAATTGTAATCTATTATGATAGATGAGGAATATGATGGAGAAACAATGATAAAAATAAACACAAGTACAAATATTACAAGAATTGCTCAACAAGTAATATTTTCTATTTTTTTTTTAATGTCAGCAGACAACATCAGAAATAAATGTTGGTGGTATGATGTTTGAAATTCATCCTTATTCCTAATAACTCATAAATCTTTTGTCTCCTTACAAATACTCTACAGGTAAAATGGTAGCTGGCATAAAAGTATATATTAAACATATGTGCATTATTTAATTTCTCCACATGAAAAAATGCAAACATGCTTGCTGAGCATTTACATAGATCAAACAAAGGATGTGATCACTGCTAGGCAATGGATATTGCATTTTATAGATAGATGGAAAGTGATATCCCATTTTCTCAGTGTACTTATACAGCTATCAAATCATGAAATATTACTTTCTGCCAACAATACATGGTCAATGATTAAAGGAAAAATATTTTATAAATGAAACTTGCTCTATCCAGTAGTATTATTGTGCTCTCTGAATCTGTTGTAATTTTGATGAAAATAAACAGGTGTTCCTTTCAAATCATCCTGTGATGAAAACAACTATAGTCATAAGAAGCTTCAGGCATAAAAAAATTTAATTATTAAGCAATATATTCAGTACTGTTAATATGTACAGACAAAATGATTTCCACACTAACAAGATGTTTGGTACTTAAGTTTCATCTTCAAAAGTTGCTAAAAAAAAAAAAAGAAGAATATTAGATTATAGGTGATGTCTGAATAGTTCATATGTTCAAAACACTGCCCACTGTGGAAATAATCAAAGCTGCTCCCATCCAATCCAATCAGATGCTGAGCTTGGATGTGGTGAGTTTGTTCACCAAGGTATCCACAGAGGAGGCACTATCGATAGTCAGGGATAAAATGGCCTCAGACTTATCCCTAGGAGAATAGACCAGTATACTAACAGATATCCTGATGGGAGATGCTAACTTTCTGTACACAAATAGCATACTTTGGAATGGGATCAAACATATCAAGAGGATGAAAGCCTAGCAATGAGCTTGCCATTATCACTAGCAATGGCAAACATATGCATAGAATACTTCAAAGAAATGGCATTAGAATCCACATCACTAAAGCCAACCCTATGGTCGAGATACAAAGATGACATCTTCATACCTCAACTTCAACCCCCCACTATCCACAGTGTAAAGAAAGGGATTGTCCAATGCTTATAATATCAAGCAAATATAAGTGGCAGCCCAGAGACATGGTCAGTATAAGCAGTACACTACAACATAACACCTACCCTGGGTACATGGCAGCAACTCTGACAAACTGGGATAGAAGGGTACAAGAGGATAACAACACTAAGAAAACAGCTTCAGTCTGCATACCCTATGTGAAGGGAGTATTGGAGAAAATACAAAAAATCTGTGGTCCATGTAACATCAGTACAACCTTCAAAAGTGGTTCAACACTTTGCTGACACCTCAGCTGAGTAAGATCCCCCATAGAGGAGAATATAACTAAAGACTGTGTAAGCCATCCTGTATGGCTGTGGTAAGAAATATAAAGGAGAAACAGGCCACTGCCTTAAAGTAAGGCTGTAAGAACATTGTCAAGTCATAACATGAGGGGAGGGAATCTCCTAAGCTGACCAAGAATAGAAATGAATACAATATAGGAAGCAATAATATGGAGTGCTACAGAAAAGCAATAACAACAAAAATTGAAAAAAAAGAAAAGTTTACTGAGACATTAAGTTTATAAGTCCCAAAAATTCATACACAGATGTCCTCAAGGACACATGATCCAGCAGATAAAAGTAGTGTTGGTTGGATCTAGTGACTTGACCCAAAGCGTAGTGAACAAAAACTTGGAGAGTTGAGTTAAAGGGAGATAACCGAGATGTCAGTTGGATGTGGAACTAGAACAATCTACCCTGGTGGATGAAATAAAAGGTTCAATTTGAAATTAAAATCACCTGAATTTGTCCAGAGTGTACAACAGCTGAAATGTCATCTATATGGCAATAAAGATGAGGACAACAGTCTGGATAATGTAAATAGATGATGTTGGCTTTTACTTATCATAAAAGTCAACTTACAATGTTTATCATGTCAGCACCTACTCGCATTGGATGGTCACCCTATCTCCCTATTCCTTTTTTCCTACATGAAGGCCCAGAGTTGTGAGCAGGAGTTACAGAGAAGTGTGTCCTGCTGGATGAGTCACCCACAGGACAGTGTCCACCACAAAAATCACTGGACTACTAAACATTACAATCTTAATCTCTTCAAGTCAATTGCTATCTGTCCTCCTTATTCTCATAATCATAACTCTTATTATGCTCATATCAGATTCAGTAACCTACCATGAGTGGGTCTTGAGCCTTATATGGCATACAATTTGGTATAAAAAAAGCTGGGTGAGCGCTAGTCAATTTATAATAAAATGTATTGAATCATTTCTCATTACTTTGTGTGATTAAAATTTTTTATCTGATTGCTTGTTATATCTATTTGTGTAATTCTTCCTACACTTGGAAATAAGTTAATTGTGTCAAGGTACCTTGCTTCTCACAGACTTCTTATAGTTATTCTATGGGGATAGGGAAAAAAAACAAAACAAAAAAAAAAAAAAACTATATGCTATTTAATGATGCAAAATGTTAAAATTTCCAAAGTTAGACTATAAATGTACAAACAATTATATTGTTATAAATCATAATCAGATTGTTTAAATAGATCAAGAAAAAAAAAAAAAATTTCCAAGATGCTTGCATTAATAAGTGGGAAAAAAAAAAAAAAAAAAAAAAAAAAAAAAAAGACTTAATATTCAGTCATATTTTCAGGTTTGCATAAATCCTGTTACACGTTTCCTTGTTAAGATTCCCTTGATTTGTCTAGCATAGATTTATACCCAACATAACTGTCTATCAGTCTAAAAGTCTCAGAAATTTGCAAGCCTTTCAATTTGGAGTATTCTCAGTTAAAAAAAATATGTGACATGAAATTACCTGCACAGCCCAAAATAAGGCTGGGTAGATTTATTTTCTTCCAGGATTTTTATCTTTCAACCCATTGCAATACAAAAATAATATTGATAATGAACTGGATCATTTTTGAGTTACTTTTCATCAAAATTTTTAGAAAATGACTGAATTTTTCATTTCTGTTATTGATTAACAAAAGTTAGGTTAAAGTCATGCTTTTTGGTAGGTATAGATTTCATCTTTCACTTCATGATTTTTGTCCAATAAGGTGTCTCTACACTTGAGATACTGGATTTTTATCACCTGATCCTTATTTTTTTAAAGCTTTAAAGTCAGGAACAAAATTCCCTACTGACTTGCTTTTTAGACTTTATGTACTGTGTCATTCAATGTGAGTTTATGTTCAATGATGGCCCTTAATTTCTCTGATATTGGGTTAATAATATTGTATGCTCAGTCTGTCACAAATTTGTGAGAAAATGACTGAATATTCAGTGTCATTTTTTGAAACTCTGGCCATTTGAAACTAAAGTATTTATTTAGCATAACATTTTATTGAGAACTTTTTCAATTGGAATCATAAAGACCATCGTGCATCAATAATAGAAACTTGAACAAAGCATTCCACATCTAAACAGCTTTACTAGGCCAGGTTGGTTTGAATTTGACTGAATATTCAGCCATATTGGAGAATTTTATTTTATTTGCTATCAATAAAATGCTTTGTAATATTTTTCAAATTTTATTAGAGTTAAATGAGATACATAATGAACTGTAGAATAAAAGATTCCAGGATTGTTCACAGAGAGGGCAGTATAGTCTCTGTGACCCGTGATTTTTTTGATGTTGCTGGTTGAAAGGACAGGTATTTTAGGCTGATCAAGATGCTATAGGATGATACAATGGCACATGTGTATTGGCAGGAGGATGGAAGTACCTCTATTACAGAAGTTGACAAACTTCTACTGGAAACATCAATGCCTGAGAAGGATGTTTCAAATGATTCACCTTGTTGAAGCAAGAAAAAAAAAATTCAACTTTCATATCAAGCCAGAATGCCTTCTGCCAGATCCGTCTGATGATGACGATGCTGTTTGTGATTCAGATGTGCATTTTGAAAAACAAGCACCGAGTTCAACTGCTGGTAAGATTTTCCATTTAGAATATTTATTTACTTCTAAATTAACAAAATAAATTTTGAAAGGAAGAGTCACAGTCCTATAATTTGCCTGCATTAGAGATCTGGCAATGAAGCATTTCTCAGATTCATTGTTGCCACATTACAAGTTCAAGATGTGCTGCTGCAGCTGCTCTCACTTCTTACAAGCCTTGTTGAAACCAGAAGCTTGCTGAACATCACAGCAGATCTGATTCAAGAGCATCCCTTGGTAAAGATAAGCATGTCAAGGTGCTACATGTGTTGTCATAGTTCACTTGGACAAAAAAACTCAAAGATCTTCACAACATTCAAATGTAGTACTCTGCAAACCTAGCAAGGCTAACTGCTACAATGAACATCTGAAAGGGTTTGCCAAAAAGACCAGGGCTGGTAAAGACTAGAGGCCAACTGACCAAAAACTGACTCTCGAGTCATTTACTGACTTTGTTGACACTTGTAGATTAGGTTCAAGTATATTTTGTGTTTATTATGTGGAGAGTGAAGATATGACAACATATATTTTCATGGTCCAGCTGTCTAAAACATTAGCAAGAATGTAATCAAAGCAAATCTGAGCAAATCATATTTGAAATAATGTTTAGTTGACTCTTTTGTCAGCATAGAAAAAATGACTGAATATTCAGTCATTTTCAGAAAAAGCCCTAGTCAGCTTAATTTTTGCTTAGAACTCATTATCATCATTGCTTTGAAACATGTATGCCCTCTGGATGCTATGTAGATCATAAATCAGCAATAAAATATGATTAAGATTGATTTTTTCACAAAAATGATTGAATATTTAGCCATTTTCCCTATTTTTAATGATCAGGTAAAAAAAAAAAAAAAAGACAGTTGATTCACCTCTAGCTACCAATCTGAGGGATGAATCTTCATTGATATAAACTTTGGTTCAAATAAGAACTTGAGTGTATGTGGCCTATGTTCCTATATTCTTTGCTCTTAACTTTGCAAAAATGAAATTGATGAATTTTAGGGTGCAAATTTTCTCAAAAAGTCAAAAGTTAATCTAATTAACTTGTGCATACTACCATTTTTGCATAAGACATGCCAAATTAGTTAACCAGTTTTATAATCAGAAATTGATGTCAGAACCTCTTGGTCTTGGCTCAATGGTCAGAAATAGTTGTTTTAATTTTTAAGAAATCCTGCATTTTTTAATTTGATTTCTATAAAAAGTGCTATATGATTTTGAAAGTGTGAGAGGACAATTAAAAATGCCTTGCCTTTGTCAAACATGATAGACACAAAAACTAACCTGTGAACTAATTTCTTATAAAGAAAGCCGTTTGAAACCATTATGGTTTCAAACAGCTTTCTTTATAAGAAATTAGCTCACAGGTTAGTTTTTGTGTCTGAATATTCAGTCATTTTCCTACTTATCATTGAGTATCAGCAGGCATATTTCACACCCAAGCATGGTTATCATGTTTATGTCACACTGATGCTTTTGGAAACAGGCATGACTCCTCATTTCTTCCTCTAGCTGTAAGTAATCTAATAGAGCAGACTTGGCTTTTCAGTAATTACCCAGTCAAAGACCTGAATTCAAAACCATAGAAAAGGCAGCAGGAAAAAATCCACTAACTTTCCTAAGAATAATGCGGCAATGAAGTTTATAGATATTAAAAGTTGAGGAAAAAAAAAACTTTTCAAAATTAATTTCTTTTACATTAAAATATTAATTTCTTAGTATTATATTCTTAACTAGCAAAGGGTTTTTCTCCCCCTCAGCATGACTTACATTAATTTGATTTTTATTTATGAAGGGAAATTTGAAAAGCTTTTGAGCAAAAATAAATAGTCAAGATAAATTCTGATATTTGTATTACTTAACCTTCACTTTTCATTAAAGTTTCATTCACCAGTTTAAAAAGTAGCACTTAAGTTTTGTTTATATTAGTTGCTGTTTGAAAAAAATAGAAAAGAAAAAAAAAAAATTAACCAGTCATCCCAAAATAATCTATTGCCTCTCTGGTACAATGTTAAATTCAAGCTCTATGCTTTAAGTTTCAAGAGATAAAATAATTGAAAAAAGTATATTTACACACAAGTTTAGTTGAAGACCAATGGTTTTTCATGTAGATTTATTTATCTACAGCTCAAACCATTTTCCTAGTGTCTGGAGACATAAAATTGTCTATGGTCTTCTGATAGAATTCATAAGCTATTAAAGTTTGTGACTATGTGTATGCAGTGTTTTCTTTTTCATATATCATTGTGGTGTTGTGTCTTAAAAATTTAATTTATATTATTATATATGAAATATGTAGTATATTTGTTCTTAGGTTGAATAATTTTTTATTCATGTTATGCTGTTTGTTTTCTAAGACTTGAAGTCATGTCTTTTTTCAAAATAAAGTATTTGTATTTTTTTTCGTGTTATTTTAGATCATAATAAACATCCAGTTAAATTACAATTTCTTTTTGTAATAGCTTTAATGCATAAAATCAATTTTAGTCTTCATTATTTAAAAGATATTTGTTTCTATGAAATACATGTATTTCTTAAAATTTTATAGCTTTTCAAAAGCATTTTCATCTTTATTTACTTAAACTTATTTGAAGCTTTCTGGAGAAAAAAAAAAAAAAAGAAAAAAAAAAAGCTTTTCCACAGAAAAGTTTGTATTAAAAAACCTAAATTTTAATTTCCATCAAAAATAGTATTTAGTTTTATTTTACTAATATTTCCCTTTGGCATAATTGAACTGTTAAATTATTATGGTATTTAAAATATTGTCAACCTTTTTCCCCATTTATCCCTCCTTGGAGCCAAATGAGATGCAAATTTTAAAAGTAGAAGTGTATAATCAAATAAAAAAAAAAAAAAATTAAAAATTAGTATTTGTATGATTTTTTGGTGTGATTATGCTATAGTTTTTTTCTGCTTTTAACACGATTTGCTTTAATATTTTTAAAATAAAACTAGTAAAATTTCATCTAATCTAATAAATAACTGGAAGAAAAAAAAAGAAAGTAAAATCCATCGAAAAAAATATACACAGTTCTCATCCTTTTAATCATTTTTAATCTTATGTTTTGTAACAGTTGAATTTCATACCTTATAAAATGATCAAGTTTTTAAAAAAAATATCAAGAGATATGTCTTTACTGTGTTGTTGCACTTTTACTCTTAACAAAAATAAAACACTTTAGAAATTATTAAATTTTTTAGTTGAGAAATTTATTTTAGACAGTAAAATTTATTAGTGATTAAATTTTATTTTAGATAAGATCGAAGACTCTTTATTAAGTTGCTGTGATAATACATATTTAATTCTTATTAAAACATCTGTAAGCAAATTTAAAATTTGTGTTTACTTTTTATTAACTGCAGGATTAGGTACTTTTTTTTACTTTATCAAAATATATGCATGTTCACCTTGACATAGTGTAATGTTTAGCAAGCTTATCTCGCTAGAATCGTTACAAATGAGTAGCGAGTTCAATCCTCACTAGGTGCCTCATACTTTCGGCCTTGTACCACATCTAAGCTGTGCTTAGAAAATTGTTTTAGGCACCTTGAGGTGGTGTAATGGTTAGCAAGCTTGTCATGCTAGAACAATTATGAGTGAGTAGTGAGTTCGATCCTCACTGGTACCCCCTACCTTCGGCCTTGTACCACATCTAAGCTACGCATCATAGAAAATATTCATCCTCCAACAGGAATCTAACTTTTATCCTATGTGTAGCCATCATATAGCCTGACGTGCCTTAGTGGATTGAGCCACAGAAGATCATTCAGTTAGCAAGGTCGATTTTACTGCTTTTAAACTACACTCATCCATGAAACTCTCGCGTACATTCATATCTGCTCAAAGCGTATCCAAATGTAAACAAATGACATCTTGCATTATAAGAAGAATGTATAAACATAAAAATGTCTTAAAATAATTGCCGGACTTTGTCCATTTCATAATGTATGACATCATATAAACAGAGCATTTACTTAAATATTATAAAAGTATCTATAAAAATAAATAATATATATATATATATATATATATATATATATGTGTGTGTGTGTGGATTAGTTTCCGTTGTGATCATTTCAAGTTTGGATTAATTTTCTTGGTAGCCTTAGAATAGCTCCATATCTCAGCACATGCCCACACTCACAGATTAGACTGATATTAGTTGAAAATACATCTATATTACATAAAAACAATAAGCAAAAACTAAAAATCCTTGAAGTTCTTTATATAAGAGAATTAAAGCCCCAAATAAAGTCAACTATGAGTATAGCAACAAAGTCTTTAGATGCCTACTTAAAAAAAAAAAAAAAAAAAAAAAAATTATGTATGAGCAAAAGTGAAAAGTTACTTCCCTTATACTGCTTAAATAGAAAAAAAAAAAATGAATTTTGAAATTTAGAATGCTGTACAAGTAGTAAAAACAGTTGAAATGTTTTGAGTTTACAGAGATACATATACACATTGACAGACAATTTAACCCACTGAAGATGGTCTCAGATAAGATTGAAAGTACTTGGGAAAATAAAAACTATTTGAAAGAAAATTTTGGTATTTTTCATAATACATTTTCTAAGGCTACGAAGAAATTAATCTGTGAACTTGAAAGGATCAAAACAAAACTGACATGATATATCTAAATTAAGCAAACCTATTTGAATATATATATATATATATATATGTATGTGTGTGTGTGTGTGTCCCTTGTTTTGTTTTTGTTTTTTAAGTGCATGCTGAAATTGAATCGTCACCCTTGAATTTGTTCCATTTATTGAAAAATGCCACATAAAATTTTAAGATTGCATAATATTTAGAGAGGGTGCCTTTGCCTGTTAAAACTTAAGGTGAACAAAAAAAAAAAAAAAAAAAAAAAAAAAAAAAAAAATATTTTACAATTTATAGCAAACTATTATTAGTTGAATCTTTACAAATTATACACATTAGAAAACTAGAAACATTTTTATCTAACAGTGAAAAATTTAAATTTTAACCAATGTTAATTATTTTCAAACCCCAATTATAATAAATGTATTCAATGCCAAGCAGAAAAGTGTAGTTTCAAAGGTTTTTTTTTTAAAGATTTCTGATGATAACCAAAGTAAAACAATATGTCAACTTAAGTGATTTACATAAAGAAATTGTACTCTTTATTGTTTAAATTATTACCCAATTTTTTTTTTAATAAAAAAGGACATCTGACTTTATTTTAGAAGCTTTTGAATTCATTTTTCAACTAAATATTTTATTAATAAATATATTTTGTTCATTAAGATTCCTAAACCAACAGTAGTGCCTGAAAATTATGAATTTTAATCATTGTAGGTATTGCAATCAGTAAAAATAAGTGTCTGGTTAGCAAAGTCTGAATTACTGCTTATAAAGAACAAACCAAAGATTATATATATATATATATATATATATATATATATGAGTGAGAGAGAGATGGGGAGGATGACTGCTGCCTTGCCCATCAACACTTACATTCAATCTATATCATGGTTTCTTCTCAAATGTCTTTGAAGGTGGCTCTTCAAACCTTATTTGTAAGGCCTATAGCATAGATGACATATGTGCACCGGAGTCTTCACAGGGTTAAGTGAATGTTGCTGTGGTAGTTTTTCCTTGTGTACTACGACATATCTCTTCAGCCGAAATGTCGATTCACATACTTCCCTACAGATCACACATGTAGTAACACTGGGTTGTGGCAGTAACACAGAGTGAGGTCGTCTGATGTGATTTCAGATAATTAACATACCAGGCATTTGACAGTAGAATATGCACACATGTCTCGCATTTCCATC
This sequence comes from Acanthosepion lycidas, assembly GCA_963932145.1. NCBI lineage: Eukaryota > Metazoa > Mollusca > Cephalopoda > Sepiida > Sepiidae > Acanthosepion > Acanthosepion lycidas. The sequence continues at coordinate 38,322,559 of OZ010616.1, read as the reverse complement.
TTGCAGTGATGTCATCCAAACTCCTGGTAATACCTTTCCTCAAATCCCTTTTCAGTGCTGCATGTGCTAAATTCTTTTCCTCTACTGACTTACATCCTTCTACAACAGCCCTGAGCCACTTAATACAATCACTAGCAAGGTTTTTCCAGTTAACCACCCCCACTGAGCTCTTTCAAGTTATTCCTCACAGTCCTTAAATCTCTTTTTTGGCTTATGCTGAGGGCACTTACCATTTGCAAGTTTGCCATAAAATAGCTGCTTTGGCAACCTACTGTCATCCATGTGTACCACATGTCTGGCTCATCTCATGTTTTTTTTTTTTTTATCAGTAAGTTTTCTATGCTTGGACAGCAAGCCACGAGAAGAATAGTGGTATCACAGACTGCCACTTTATGTTAAGGATTCTCCTTAGACTTTTGATGAAAGCACTCGAGCCATTTCAGGTGATGATGGTAAATTGTCCAGACTTCTGAAGACAACTGAAGAGTACAACAGGGTGGTCAGTACATAAGTTTGGTAAACTGTCACTTTAGTACTGCTGGTGATGCCTCTGTCTGATCAAACGTTTCTCTAACTTTCCAAGTGCAACCAAGGCCTTTTCGAGTATGTACTCCAGCATCAAGGGATCCATCTTGAGACAATGTACTGCCAAAGTACACAAATGTATCCACAACATCTAAACAAGTGCCACTGACATATGTTTGGTTCAATGTAAGGCATACCAGGAGGAGAAGGAGTAAATATTGGCTTTCTTCTGTCAGTCCAAACGCAGTAGCAGCAGCTGAAAAATGGTACATCAAATCTGTAAATCCCTCTCAGAATGTGTGACAAAGTCAGCATCATCAGCATACAGTAGCTCACGCACAAGGGTATGGAAGGTCTTGGATAGCGTTAAACCATTGCAGATTGAAACCCTTGCCGGTCGTTCGAAATCAAAGACCAATTCCAATGTTGCAATCATGAAACGCATATGAGAGAGCCACAGGAAACTAAATAGAGAACAAGGTAGGTGTGGGAATGTCTCCTTGCTTAACACTGTTGTCAATGGCTATTTCAGCTGACAATTCCCCCATTAACTCTGACAAGCTTTCATATTGCTGTGCAGCCCCTTAAACATAATGAAATTGCGTGGGCATCCAAGTTTAGCAAGAACTTTCCAAAGAGTGTCATGGTTGACGGTATGAAAAGACTTAGTAAAATCTACAAATACTTGGTACAGAGGCATGTTCTGTTCCAAACATTTCTCTTGCAGCTGTTGGGCAGAGAATATCATGTCAATTGTTCACGTTCCAAGATGAAGGTTACATTGTGGTTCAGGTAATATATGAGGACATATATGTGATAGCTGTCTGTTAACAAGTCTGGCCAAGATGTTGCCAACAGATTCAAGGAGTGTTATGCCACAGTAATTGTCACAATCTGACTGATCCTTTTCCCCTTATATGGCTAAACAAAGATACCATGGTGACATAGACCCACCCAAGATCAAAGCACGGACACATGATCGAACATATCATTACAGGATTTGAAAGATGTCTGCAGTGTCTGTGTTTTATGTAGTGCTAAGTGTAATACAGACCATAAGTTGGTCCAGGGAAAGTTTAAATTGCAGGTCAGAAGGAAAGTATGTATTGCCAGAATTAAAATACCAAAATGCATGAATATGGAGAAATTGAAACAGCTTGGTATCCATCAGCAAATTTCTGATGCCCTTAACAAAACCAACTTTGATGGATCTTTGCATAATTTCAAGGATCAAGTTCACACAACTGGCACTGACATACTCAGACTAAACCAAATGAAACACAAAGACTGTTTTGATGAGAACAATGACAAAATCAGCTTAAAACAAAGCATTCAAGTCCCTTCTTGATCCTAATCAGAATAACAGACCACAGGTTGAAAAATTACTTAAGACGCACAAAGTAAACTTGCAATGTGCCATAAGAGTAATGAAAACCAAGTGGTCATCTATCAGATGAAGTACATGAAGCAGCTAATCAATACAACATGAAGTGACTACTCTCTTTTGCGATCTGTATTTGGCCCACCTTCAGCCTCTGTAGCTCCACTCATATCCACAGACGGATCAATTTTAATTAAGGATTCTGAGGGTATCATGAAGCGGTGGCATCAATACTCTACAGATTTGTTTTTCAACCTCTCAGCGGTAGATGAAACTGCTATAGAAAGTTTACCACAGTGTGACATCATCATGGATTTAGATGTTTCACCATCTAAGGAAGAAACTGACCTGGCCATAAGTCAGATTAATGCTGGTAAAGCGCCATGGATGGATGGCATACTTGTGGAAATAGTGCAGTATGGAGGGGAAAATGTAAAATTTAACTGCATAGCATTATCCATGAGTGTTGGGAAGGAACACCAAATCCCACTGACTGGATTAATGACATTATATATATATATATATGCACAAATATTTATACATAAGTATATTTATTCCTCAGGTGTTATAAATATAGTGCTCAATGTTATGGACCAGAGCTATAAGTATATATTAGACCTGAAGATTGCAATAACTGTATGGAATCTGAGTAGTGTTACTGATGTTGGATATTATGTATATTCACTAATATATAAAAAATATACATTATTAATTAAATTATAATATTTTACGTTGTATTTGTGGTATTATGTTATGTTGTATTATTAAAGTAACAAAGTAAACATACCAACATTTTAACAAATATTTACTTTGCTACTTTAATAATAATATAGCATAATACAACATAAATTATTAATTAAATGATATTTTTTTTTTTAAATATTTCATCCCAAGCAAGTCATGAGTGGCGCCAGTACACAAGGGGTTACAGAAAGTGAAAGTAAGAGTAAAGAATGATGTTCAAGGAAAGGATAAAGATAAGGACAGTGATCAAGATTAAGGTATCAGAAGATGTTGATTGACATATTTAAATTTTTGAAGATCATACTTATCAGGGAAGCAAGTAAGAGGAAAGGAGATCCCCTGTCAGAAAATGAAAGAAGCTGTTGGAGTAGAAGAGGAGGTTACATTTAACTATTTTGACAGTAGAAGTGTGGGACGGAGATACCAATCTAGTAGCACACTTAAATTCATGCACCAGTGAAAATAGCTTGTCAGAACAGTTGCCATGAAAATATTTGTAGAAAAGACAGAGCCACATCACATCTGTGAGAAAGGGACTAGAGTCGAGATGCCAGGTCAAAACCTATCACATTGCATATCCATCTTTGGATTTTGAGAACCTAGAGATGAACTGTGGAAGCACCAGATCATATATGGCAATAGTATTCAATGCAAGGATGAATGGTAGATTTCTAGGTAACTTCAATAAAAACCATATATATAAAAAATTCTAATTTGGAAGAAAAATTTACATGTAAACAATAGCAAAAATTCATGAACATGTGTGTGTAAAAAATGTAAAACTCATGAATGTGCACATGTACACAACAGATTAAAAAAAAAAAAAGAAAAAAATACGCAGACGGCAATACTGATAGCAGATACAGAAAAGAAACTACAAAACCTCCTATAGAAAGTAGCAATGGAGAGTGAGAAAAAGGGACTACAAGAAGACAGAATGCATGGTCATCAGTAAAAGGATGAGCCTGAAATAGGACTTGCTGGTCAGGGACACTAAAATCAAGTATGTGCAGAAGTATCTGGGAAATGTTTCAACAGAGGATGGTAGGTGCAACACTGAGATCAAAAGATGGATTGGGATCACCAAGGATGCATTTCAAAAGCTGGGCAGAGCATTGTGAGACAGGATTTCTTTGGTGATAAAGAGAAGAGTACTGAGCTGCTACGCGACATCTGTCCTCCTATATGCCAGTGAATGTTGGTCTACTCAAAGATGAAGAGACTCAAGGCAGCGGAAATGCAGTTCTACAGAAGGATGTTAAGGATATCATGTAGAGAGCGTGTGAGCAACGATGAGGTCTTGGAAAGGATGCAAACAAGGAGGAAGCTTATACTTAACATTAGGAAGAGGCAGATGAAATTTCTGGGATATGTAATGAGAAAGGAGGGCCTGGAGAATCTGATACTCACAGGTCGAATAGAGGGAAAAAGAAAGGGAAAGCAACATATGACATACCTGGCAGGTTTAAGCAAGTGGATGGCAGAACATGGTTTAGGGTGGGAGGTGGCAGAGGCACAAAACTTATTGAGAGCCACAAGGGATAGGGGAAGGTGGAAAGCCATGATCACCTGAAAGTGCTCAATATCAGTGATAGGGCTAACATATTTGTGTTTATGAGTTTACAACCATGGGTTTCATGCTCTTTGTGATCAGACAAACAAAATTTTGAATCTCTTTATGGTTGTGTATTTTGGTGTTTGATGGCAGTGGGGGAAAAAATTCTGTGTCCTCCTCGGGATAGCACTCATACACACACACACACACACACACACACATTTTATCCACAAGTGGTGGGCTGGGGAGTTGGTGTCAACTTATAGATTGTTTGTCTATTTTGTTAACAGAATAATACTTTCTCACACACACATACATGCATGCATGTGTACGTGTGCACATTTTCTATCTGTCTGGGTTTTGCATTACTTAAAAATGGATTCTGTATAAGATTATGATAGATATTTTCATCATTATTTTTGATGTTGCTTATTTGCATGTTGTGGACAATTACACTTATGTAAATAGTAGAAATTAATAATAATTATTGGTATTCATGCAGAAAGTTCTTAATGTTGATGCAGTCTCAAACTTAAATTGTGAACTTGGACTAAAAATTTTCATATTGGAAATATTTTTCATTGCTTGAATAAAGCCATAACATTCTATTTTTAGTATATTTATTATTTAGTATTTTTAGTACATCTAAAAACCCTTCATACAGATAGAGAGAGCTTGACAAAATAAATGGTATCAGTTATATTCATAGGTCAATTAGTTAATGAAGTTATGACCATTCAAAGTTTGTCAAGTTTTGTCTCATGTTATTGGACTAGAAGCCAATTTCATTGGTGTATAACTGAAGTTGCCAGTTTCTGACTAGTCAAAAATCATTATAAGTGTAATGTCATAGTCTTCAAGTAAAAGAAAGATAACACTATGAAATCAACTATTAGATTAGACCAACCTAAACAGGGAAAAATTGTGTTCTCAAAAATGAAAGTTAGAAAAAATGATCCTGAGAGTTCATAAATTTAATTTCAACAATTAATGCCTTGAAACTTGCTATAATTCATAGAGATGAAGTAGTACATCAATAACAAAAAAAAAAAAAAAAAAAAAAAAAAAAAAAAACACAAACTCATTTGCACCATGTAAAAACAACCAAAAGAGCAATTTGACAGTTAGTCAATCAACATCTTGAACTTGCCATAAAATGTATCCATTGGAGGTACATGCCTGAAACTTTGAAACTTTACTAATTTTGGGATGAGCAGTTCTACACTCAATTGATTTTACTGACATTTCCCAGTTTCATAATGTTTTGCCGAGTTTATGGAAGACACCATTTGCTATTCCAATACATCTGATTTTGGTATCACATTTTCCATCTATTATAACACTTCATAAATATATAAATTTCTGTACTTGCTCGATTTCAAAATCTCCATTATATAGCTCATATCATGAATTGTTGCTCTGGTTGACAAATATAACATTCTGTTCATTTACAATGAATGGCTATTCCTTTCTTCTCTACTTCAAACAAGGATGAATTAAAATGTGTTCAGGTGGCTTTTAAGGAAATAAGCAAACTTAATAAATTGTGTAGCCATTTATTGGAGAAAAAAAAAAAAAAAATTTACTTTTGGTGAGGTTTAAAGAAAAATATTTCATGAGATGCAAGCTAATACTCTCAGTGGAAGTGATATTACAGAGACAGGTTTTCTTACTTCAAGAAAAGCGTGTATATGTTTATGTATTTGCTATTTAATTTGTATACTTTTTATATGCTTTTATGTGGAGTTTTTGGTTGGGCTTGGGGTAGATTACACACAAAAAAAAAAAAAAAAAAAAAAAAACAAACAAAAAAAAAAAAACATAAGAGAGAAAGAGAAGATTACACTTACCACTTTCCCTGGTCGAGCCCATGTGTAAACAAAACCTTCTTGGCATGCTGTAACAATGCATTCTTCTCTAAAAACTAAAGCTGTTAGACGCTCATGTGCTATTTTTTTACATATAAGAGGTTCCAAAATTGGAATTTCATCTAAACGCGGACAAGCTGGAGTTCCAAGCAACTTTAATGATTCATCAATTGGCCGTACATTGGTTTTTAATATGCTCACTTTTTCACTGCTTCTACCAGCCAAACTTAAATTTCTCTTGTGTTCTTTTTTATCGTGATCTTTATCTTTTCTGTCCCCAAGCGATAAAGTGGCAAATTTAGCAGTGATATTCACAGATGCATTTGGTAGTGAATTCCCATCAACAACTGGTACCTGTGTATTCAAGGAATTAGACTTTTGAGAGTTCGGCAGACTATTGCAGCGTGGCATGTAGTTAAAAGCATTTGGTCCAATAATGGTGCTTGTTCTTGCACGACCTAAAGGTTGTTTAAGAACGTCTTCTGTCAGATCCCAAAGGCATAAAATTGTGTCCTGGCCAACAGAACCGAAACGATATGATGTAAAGTTTGTTGTCCGACTGTCTGAAAAACTTTTATTCGATCCAGTCCGTGATCGATTTAATGTGCTAGTCTCATGACCAGAGTTTTCAATTTTCCCCTCATGGTTGTGTATTGTCCCATAGTGAAATTCTTCATCACTACCACTAAAATCACAGCCTTCAGTATCAGAAAAGTTTGATGTATAGGGGTCAAAGGCCACCACATTAACCCAAGACCGATGTCCTTCTCCCCGACAGATAACCTTTTTTTCATGAAATGACCAGACAGTAACTAAATCATCCTCTCCACCAGTCACTAGATATTTTCCATCAGGAGACCAGCATACGCAAAGAAGTCCACCAAAGTAGCTCTTCATAGATCCTACAAGATCCATAGAATCATAGTTGAATACTCTAAGGTATCCATCTTGTCCCACCACAGCAAGAAATCGGGAACATGGAGAGAATGCAAATTCATTAATAGGACCCTGTCCAACCAGCCAGCGGTATAAGGGATTCCGTGTACTTTTGGTTTTACATGTGTATATTGCATATCCTTCACCCTGCTTAAAGGGTTGGTAGTGTGGTGGTGCACCTCCACAAGGAAGGTCTTCATTGTAGACGTAGATTTGTCCACTTGCATGCGAAACTAGAAATTGGTTGGGTGATCCAGGAATCCATTTAATACATGTCACCTTGCTTTTGTCTATCAACCTCTGAAATAAATAAATTGGGGAAGAAAGAAATATTAACAAGATTAAAAATTTTATGAAACCAGGAGAAAAATGAATATAAAAACAATTTTTGAATGATTAAGCAAAAATAAAATATCCACTCTTGAAATGAAGAGTCATTAACAAAAGTTTTAGAATTTCTATTTATAAAAATAAAAACAATGCACTTTCTGAATTTGGTTTGTATGGGATCCATTTATAAAACTCACCATAAGTCATTACTCCAAGTCTCCAAGTGACAAAAAAATCCTTCAATATTGGAATAATATCATTGTACAAGAACTGATATATTTTTGTATTACTTTTAAGTAAAAAAAAAAAAAAAAAAAAAAAAAAAAAAAATTCATTTTTAACAAATTTAACTTTCAAATGAAAGTCTCAAGCATGCTCAAAAAAAAAAAAAAAAAAAAAAAAATACTTGACATATAGCTTAAAGAAGAATATGAATCAAAATACAATCCCAGTTTGTAACCATATTAACACCATTTTTTTTTTTTTATTGATGGTTTTGTTTATCAAATATGCTCTCTTGCTTTACACTATATGCCATATGATCGTTTTAATTGAAATCCATTCTTAAAATTCATAAAAATATTTGAAGCTCAGCTTTATTTCTAAAAGGTAAGTTTTCTCTAAAGTTGTTTCTACAGGTACATAATTCGAAAGTTCAGTTATGATTTTCCTTTGTAGTTTGTGTATTAAAGTTGTAGATATTTCTGTATCAATTTCACTAATAGAAACTCAAAGAAATAAGAGTAATGGATGCTTTTAAACTATAATACTATTTACCCTGATTGAAGGTATTTGCTGTATAATGATTAGAGTTAAATAACACATGAGAATAGCTAGCCAGTCTTATCAAAAGTAGAAAATTTCTACTTTTGACATGTAAAGATTCAGCAATCAATTTAACTTCCTATGCACATAATGTTACAAATGTGTTCCTTGTCACATAAGTGATTTAATGCTGAATATACTTTTACCACTACAAGTTATATCAATTTTATCTATTCTGGACATCTATACTTCAACTACCAAATTTAAACAAGCTTTTCTCATGTATGAGAAAAACAAGTTGACTCAATATCCACTTTATTTTTAACTAAGTTTACAGGTGAGTCACTAAAGAAATGAATATAATTTTTGGTAAAATTATTTTTTGTAAAAATTGGCATTTAACTAATTTTTGCTGAATCTCATTTTTCAATGATAGCAACAGTTTTTGAAGATGAAAAAAAAAAAAAAAAAAAAAAAAAAAGAAAAGTTTAGTTAATTTTAAACGATAAAAATAAAAACTCAATATTAAATAGTTTAAAGACCTAATGTTTCTTACTTTAAGTTATTTGTTTTTGTGCAATTACAACCATAAAACTTCAAAAAGGATTTTTTCATAAAACTATTCAGTTGTACAATTTGTATATTTTCAGCAATGGTGACTGGAATAATAAAATGGGAAAAGTTTTTTTTGTGTGATGTATTTCATCCTTCAGGACTTCACTGAACTAATGTGATGTTTACAATGATGCAACTACACATTTGCATGAAGGAGAAGGAAGATGCTAATTTGAATATTTTTTTTTTTTTTTTTTAAAAAAAATGTGTGTTTTGGGTATATAGTTTAGCTGATATCATTTTTTTTTTTTTTTGTTCATGTTTTCATCACTTTTGTTATTGAATATTCCACATTGTGATAATAGATCTCCCAAGAAAGGTAAAATGTAAGAACCTGAATTAAGTTTACTGTGAATGATCTTTTGCATTTCTAGTTTCCTTAGTTGACCTGTAAAAGCGAAAGCTGGATCATCAATATATTTGAAAACAGGTTTCCGATATGGTGAGCAACCAATTGGAACTTTTGTTCAAGTTTCTTCTTTAGAGCTGTTACACGGCCTGCCTTACATCCAGTATTTGTAATTGCGTTGTGTAGAGGAACAGACTTCAGGTTATCCTCATGGTTGAATTCTTCTAACAACTTCATCAAGAACACCTGTCACACCTGTAATTTGAATTTTTCTATAAGAAAGATATTCCCTACTCTCATTTTCAGAGGACATGGCATTCTTGTCTTTTTTTCCCCAGTTTAATGTCACTATATACTTTCTATATACAACAGAGTCTTGGTCAATCACCCCATCAGCTGCAATAAAAACTTCCAATATTTTTAATTTGTTTTTTCCTTTTAATCTGTCACTTTCATTATGGTCTTAATGTTTAATAAGGCTCATAATCTTAAGTTCAAAAGAAAAACACTAGAAAAAAAGTGCCAAAATTTGAGGAAACATCTCCCTTTGATTATATATGCAAGAATTTTTTAAATACTATAAGGGCTTATAAGATGCCCCCTTGGCTCAAAATATTCCTCTACAGCTTCTATATCAGATGATTGTGGAAAACAACAAACTTAGATACAAAAGTTGTTGAATTTTATTTGCAACTACTTTTCCATATGTCTCTCTAATTTTTCCTCTTTCAGCTGCATTTGCCTACAGGACTTAACTGAAAAAATCCTTTAATAATATCCACCAAACAGATGGCAATAGGTTCATTGCTTACCAAATTCCAATTACGTTTGTTATAATTTTATAATTTTTCACATTTAAAATTTTGAGCAAATGATTATACTGAATAATTTGATAAAGAGTAAGAAGTGATATCTGAAAGAGAAGGTTGAGCACAATATTGTTTGACATTACTTTCTGTTAAAATTATGTAGTTTTCCAACAATTTTATCCAACATCTGAGAAGAAATATAGGAGATAGTAATATATTAATACCATTTTGATAAGCATTTACAAGTTAAATCTTCATTATAAATATGCAATAAGCATTATCTACTTTATTATATGAATAAAAAATCTTCAATATAAACAAAAATAAATACATTTCAGCTTGCCAATGACAATACAATCACCAGACTAATTATAAATTTGTTTCAGTAAGCAAGGCAGCTAAAATGAAATGGATAGATCTTTTTCCAAAAAATAAAAAACTTATTTAAATTGACATATATATGATTCATAAGTTTGACAGAGTTCATTATCAAAAACAAAAAAAAACCCCAAAACTACTTTAAATTGGTTTTTACTTTATGTTAATATTACCTGCAATTTGGATACATTATACTTTTTGATAACTTTATATAAAGTATGTAATTTTTTTCTAATATTTTAAAAACAAAGTTTTCACATTTATTATTATAATATCAAAAATTATTTCAGGTAATACCACAAGTATAAAGAAGTCAAAGATATCAATTTTGGAATTAATTTTCTCAAGTGACGATAGAATTATAATAAAACCCCACACAGATTATTTTATGTACTTAATATCTACACTTGTCCAAGATTGTGATCCAAAAACTGACCTACTCTAATAAATACAGGAGGTGGGGATCTTGGCCCAAATAAGAAAGAATTTCAATTCTCATCAGATACAATGTAATGCTTCTATTCAAAATACAAGATGGTCAAGTTTATTTCTTTTGACTTTAAATGTTTCACTAAGGTTTTTAATTTGTCCTTTTTCTTCCAGTTCTTCAACTGATACACTCACCAATTATGTTTTAAATATTCTTGATGAAATTGGTTGGCATATCAACATTTGACTTGTAATGTCAATATTCAACCACACCCCTCCCTGGGCTATAATGGTATCATACACTTGACATAGAGGTATAGAAAATATTTCTTTTAAATTTTTTACACACATCTACATTTGCAGAAATAAAAACTTTCAACAATGAAATTTCTATGCAAGAAGAATCAAATCAGTGGGTATACACTCCCCAATTAAAGAAATATTTCCTTTGAACCAATAATGTCGTAATAAAATTGAAACCAGATCATCTGGTTTCAGTCAAATCCATTGAATAATTCTAACCATTCATCAGTTTTGAAACACAGCTGTGGAAATTGTGTCAGCAATCACTGAAAACATCAATTTCTTATGAAATTGTTGTGTAAGGCATTCCATTTTCTTTTCCAAAACTAATCTTGAGTTTATAATTGCACAAAACAGAATTGAAAGAAGTACACATTTTTATTTAAATTTTATTAATTCAAGATAATAAATATATCACATAAACAATATTTAGCATTTATTTCCAAATTAAAAAAAAGAAAAAAAGAAAGAAAAAAAGACATACTAAAAGTAAGCAAGTGATAGACAGAACCACTATTTACTGGTTATGAAATTTGAAACCTAGAATGGATATTTCTGAACAATTTTAGCTGCATGAGGTTATTTTTTTTATTTAAATGAAAGTATGAAGTTTTATATTTGACCTTTTAAAATCAGTAATTTATTCTCAGACAAAAATATCAGTCATCCAATTTGTGGTTGAAAGAAGGGCTTCAACTTAAGTATTTGGTTTGTGGAAGAAACTAAAAGTGATTTTTAGATGTGGATGCTGCAAAACAAGAAAATGGAATAATTAAAAACTTAAAATGAATTAAAGACCTCACTAAAATTTTGCTTTTCTTGAAAAAAAAAAAAAAAAAAAAAAACAAACCCAAAAGCACCTTATAGTTTTGTAGACATGGATATGTCTTTAGATCAGAGTAACAAAGAGAAAAATTTCTTGAAGCAGATTTCACTATAGATCTTCAAAGAAAGGTTCTTTGAGATGACAACTATCATAAGGATAATTTAAAACACATAAGAAATTAACTGCTTATTAATGGGCTGTGTGGCTATCACACTACTCCAGCTGTTGTAGCAAGAACATTTAGAATACTAATGTAATAGGAATAAATCTGTATCAATTTTTTCATGTTCCTGTACATACCAGTTATCATAGGAACTATATTAAATATAAAAATGTTAATCTGAAATAAGAGACATATTTCTAGATTATCTAGTCCTTTACAACTGCTTATTAGATGGTATATAACATAGCCATCAGCAATGAAGTTACCAAGTAAAAAAAAAAATAAAAAACTTTTGAGAGACAAGAGTTCAATTATTTTCCAATATAAATCTTAAAGCTTCATGAATACATTTTTTTTAATGTGTAGAAAATAATTAAGGCATTTAAAAAAAAAAAAAAAAAAAAAAAAAAATGGAACTTATAATAGCACTCATTTGACCAAACTTTAAAGCTTTGGTTTATATGCCAAAATAATTGCCTATGAAATTTATTAATATAAACAATAGCATTATTAGGTAAATAAGCAGAGAATAGTTTATATTTAACAATTTTAAGGCAACTACAGACCAGCATAATTTAATAATAGTGAGCTAGTCTGGCTGACTAATGATCAACTAAGTAAAATAACTAGAGACCAGTATAAAATAAGATAAGTGTAATCATATTTTTTATTAAACTTAACTTATTCTGTATATACATTGTGAAAAATCTGTAAAACTAATGTTTGCATATATATACACACACACACACAAATATATTTCATTAAAGACAACAGACAAGGTACTATGATTAAGCTTTTTTTTTTTTTTAAATAATATTAACTACAAACACAGCAACATGCTGTGTTCAGAAAATAAAATATCTATAACTGTAGGAATACACACAATCCATACACCCAATTAAAAAGCAAAAATAAAATCATCCTTGATAATAAATGAAAGTATAGCTGAAAGCACTCTTGAATTACAGAACATTTGACAGTTTGACTGTCCAGAAAAGAAAATACTTGTTCTAACACAAGAAAAATTAAATAAGAACCTTAATCACAGTACCTTGTCTGTCATCTTTAATGAAAAACAAATGAAGGATTGCTGCCTAAATACACAATTATTTATTTATATATATATATATATATATATATATATATATATATATATATAGATATATAAGCACAGATTCAAAGAGTTGACTTTCCTTAACCTACTGATCTTAGACTCAAATCCAGATATTTCTCTATGATTGCTGCTTACAGATTTTGGAGGTCTTCACCACAACTTCTTTAGATTTTAATCTAACTTTTATTAGTAACAAATTTTTATTGGCATATCCAGAATGCAATGTCACGGTGAGGATGACATTAGAACACTTGAAAAATATTATAGGATACTTGTATCAATAAAGAAAAAAAAATCCAGTTTATAAAAAGGAGTCAGAATTTTAAGTCTAATAAAAAAAATAAAAAAAAAATAAAAATAATTCATAGTCAAATAAGAGTTTGAAGAATGTAAACAGCATGTGCAAATTAAATTTTTGTATAATCCTTTCACAGGATCTCAGTTTAAACATCCTCAAGGGAAGTACAAAGCTACTAAAAACTAGGAGTTATAGTAAACTCCCCTCCCCTACACTCAGGTAGAGCATGAATTTCTCTCACACTTTAGATAAACTGTTGATATTAATTTTAACTTTTATCTTATTACTGTTGCTTTTTTATGGCAATTCCATGACTTTGGTAAACAGTGACAATGAGAAATGGAACCAATTTCTGGCAAGATTTAAATTTACATTCCCTGTTTTGAGATTATCTTTGTCACAATGCTGTTATTCCTACAAAAAAACCACCAGCAACATCATTCAAGTAATATAAACATGGGTAAATACATAAATTTTATTTGCCATCAATTAATATTATATAGATATCAAAACTTATATGAAGTTTTAAATGAATTTAAAATTAATTCTAAGTCCAAAATACAGAAATATTAGGAGTCATCCTAAATAATTTTGAAGTATATTTTACTCACATTATGAAAAGCATTCAATACCCAAATAGGGACCAATTCAAACCCACCTAAACAAAAGTCCCTTAAATGGCAATTGCTTTCAAAACAATATAATATACCAAACCACTGTAAAATCAGTAGATATTGAAGAAAAAATATACATGAATAACAGAAAGACACTAGAAACAGAAACTATGCACACAAAACATCCTTTACAATAATAAATAGGTCAGCATCACAATGCTTTCTAAAGATATGGGAAATTAAAAACAAAAGCCAACTTATATAAAAAATATCATGGAAAATGAGGAAAACATCAGCTTACAACAATAAATCCAAAACTAAACTGTCTTGAGAAAATAGCTATAATCAACTTCCCAGACCAAAACAAATTACTAAAACAAACAGAACTAATCTGAAAATGCAGACAAAAAAAAAAAAAAAAAAATTTTTTACTGTTACTTAACACTTGCCATGCATCTCGAAAAGGACCTCCAATCAGTTGTGAACTGGGGCAGGAATTGGCTGGTCAACTTTAATGTCTCAAAAACAAAACTGCTCTATTAATCACCACAGAGATCCTTTGCTGCCCTCCATTAGAATGTCCGACAACTTCTCGAGGGCACCTCTGTGGCTGCTCGGTCCCATGCTGACTGCTGACCCGAGATGGAACAAATACATTGAGTCCACCACAAGGAAAGTTGGCTCCCTGTGCCACACCAGGAAATTTTTCTCCCCAGAATCGATCCTCCAGATCTAGAAATCAACAATTCGCCCTAGCATGGAGTATTGCTGCCATATATGGTCTGGAGCCCCTTCTGTTTGCCTTGGGGGTTCTTGATAGTCTCCAGAGCTGGATATGCAATGTGCCATCACCTCTCTCTGTGTTTTTTTACAAATACTTTCATGGCAATTGCTCCGAGGAGCTGCATTCACTGGTTTCCAGACTTCATGAGTTCAAGCACCCTATGAGGCTGGCATCCCGCTTTCACCCTTTCACTGTCAAAACTCCTAAATGTAGCTGTCACTTCTACTCCAATAGCTTCATGTCTCGCACATCCTGCCTGTGGAACTCCCTTCCCTATTCCAGTTTCCCTGAGAGCTATAATCTCCAACTATTCAAATATAATGTCAATCGACATCTCCAGTTGCCTTGATCTATCCACTATCCTTCTCCTCATCCTTTCCTCTATCACTCCTATCTGATCTTGCTCCAAATTTTTTGTAACACCTTGCGTCCTAGTGGCTCCTTGCCTTGCTTGGGGTAAAATGCTTAAAAAAAAACCTTGTAAAATACCACTGTGACAAATGCACACATAAGCACTATAGACAATGCAGATAATGTAACACACTTTAGACAAAACCAATATTTCAATCTAAACAAATAGGATAACCAATCCCCCCGGGGGTGGGGTGGGGGGATTAAACTATAAATGCACACATAAACACATGTAATAATAATGATTAAATACTAAATAATGATTAAAAAGTTAACCTGATAAAATAGCTACTAATAACTGCATTCAGATCCAATTATTTTTACTCTCTAGAATAATGTGAAATATGACCATTACTGCCTACCCAATAACTGTTAGGATAATATAATAGACAAACCAAAACAGACTTCCTGGTTTGTGTTGACTTCAGTGTCCACTTTTAGATTTAAATACGCTTTATCCCTGAAATTGACTACCTTTACCCATAAATATAACATACCTTAAAACTTTTTATATATATATATATATATATATATATATATAAATAATGTGAGTAAAAGTTTGTAACTTAGCTGATTGTTGTTACCTTCAGCATCCCAACTCCCGAGTCTGACAAGTGGACCTGCCCATCCACTCTTCAGGGGTTATCAGCAATTTACTGCTCGTATTATTTTATATATATATATATATATATATATATATAGTGTGCACATCTGTTTGCACATGTGCTTAACATCTATCTCATAAGAAGGGTAGCAATAAACAATGAACATATTTTTTAACGTAGTGGATAAAAGAATTTATAATGTATGGTTTCCTTAAAAATTTTCCATAGTAATGTAACAGGGCAGTGGCCCTTACTGATTCCAATTAGTACTTGAAATATTGTTTGGGGACTCAAGGTATTCACAGACTTAGTAATCATGAATGAAGGAGTAGGAGATGGAGATATTAGATGAAGAAAAATTTAGTATAAAAATATTAATTTGAACTCATAAGATATTTATGAGGCAAGGATCAGCTAGATTTTGAAACTAAATAAACCAAGTAAGATCCAATATTACAGAAATTCCCTGCTTAGCCCCACAGTGTTGAGGAAGTCAATGATGTAATTGATGTATTTGCCAAAATTCTGCAAAATTCAGACACAATTGGGAAATGTTATTTTAGAACCCTATCTGGCAAGACTTACATTGAAATTTTACCAAAATGTCTGGTTGTGAGTATTTTAGAAGCATGGGTTATGCACAATACTAATAGAAAGTTCTTTGTTTAACAAAGATGATCTTTCTGTGAATATCTATTTAATCAGAGTCCCTATTCAGACAGTTATCCTTATAAGCACACACACATGTATAAAAAAATATAAGATCAGTTCATGCTAGGCAGCTTTTGAGACCACCATCATCCATTTTCATCGAAATTCTAGCAGTAGCAAAGTTGGTAACATGTGCAATTTAACTATTTATACCTTAAAGGAAGAAAAGAATTGTTGAACTGCATAATTGTGACTGTTGCAGATTTTATATTTTCTCATCATTAATTGTTGATGGCTTTATCAACAAAGTTTGTTCTTTCTGCTAGAATTTCCCCCACCTTTCAGGAAGGTTGTATGGGTTAAGAAAGTCAAGATTGAGACATCACCTGGACCACAAATAAAAACTCATTGACTGTTGGAATAGAGACATTACATAATTCATTCCAGCAGATGGAAATAAGAATGTCCAATTCATGCAGGCTTCACCAAACTATAAGACAGGGTATCAAGATTACTGGCTTAAGTTACACTAGGCATACATTGACCAGAATAGCTGATTATATCCTGTCTGTGCTACACTTGGTCGTGTGAGAATGGAAGAAGCACCTTTACACTAAGAGCTTGGATAATTGCATGATAAAATGGTGGGGTGGGGGGAGAATCTGTGTAATACATTTCATCATTTAAGAGGACTTTATCAGACTAAAGTAAGGTTCTTAATGATAAAATTAGTGATATATGGAGGGAAATAAACAAAAAAAAATGTTAGTTATAATTAGGTGCTAAAAAACACTGAAGATGTTGGGATGCTAAATTTTGAGAAATTTTTGGTGCCCAATGCATCTAGTTGCTACAACAGTCAATTTCATTTAGTTTTTCTAACACTTGTTGCTTTAAAATATTCCACACTACAATCACAGAAGTTTTGTTAAGGTGTACCTATGGAAGGCTCAGAAAACAGTATATTTTCTATACATTTTTTGCCAAGTTCAAGTTTCAGCCTAGTCTGTTGC
The DNA here is from genome assembly GCA_963932145.1 of Acanthosepion lycidas. NCBI lineage: Eukaryota > Metazoa > Mollusca > Cephalopoda > Sepiida > Sepiidae > Acanthosepion > Acanthosepion lycidas. Next base: position 38,305,093 of record OZ010616.1, on the reverse strand, counting down.
ATACAATTGTTCTCCACACTAATGCCTTTAAGGCATTAAACCATTTCCTCTCTCCTAATTATAGGTTAAATAACTAGATAGACTGGGCTCTACCCTGGCGTGAAAGTCTAGAAGGATAACTAAGAAAAAGTCATGGCAATTTGGTTAAAAAAATAAAATAAAATACAAAAATAAAAATTTGGGTAGAATCATGGATCTACATTCTAAAAGAACAAGAACTTAAAAAAAATAAATAGTAATAAAAAAAAAAAAAAAAAACAAAACAAAAAAAACAAGTTAGCCATCAGACTTTCATAGAATTCTAGCATTTTTTTCTCGTAAGTTATTAAGATAATATGACTAAATGCAGAGGAATTAATCATTTTAGAGAGTGAACAAAAAAAATATACAATTTTAGATTAATTCTGCTAGTGTTATTTTATTGTCAATTAAGCATTTTTGTATGTTTACTTGAAAAACAATTTTTAAGTTGTTAAAATGTAAGTTTTTAAGTGATAAATTGATGTACATTGTGGTTAATGGGTAACAGTTCAAAATGAAAAATTGGAGAGCCAAGTTCAAACTCCTATTAAGTTTGTTGCAAATATGCTTGGGAAAAGTAGGACTATCTCTTTTCCCCTCAGCTAAGGGTTGGATAACAAGACAGACTGGTTCCTATAACCTTGTTTGGCAGCTGGTCTACCCCAAAAAGAAATATCAACCTACTGCAGGAAAATCTTCTGCCTAGTCAGTCATGAGTTGCAAAAGTCATGATTGCTCAAGCATGTATCACGTATTGCACTTAACAGACTGAAGTGATTATATTTATTTAATCAGAAAAATTTCTGACTACTTGCTAAAAAGAATACCAAAAATGAGATTCCTTCCAAATTTAATGAGATAAAATGAAAAACATTTTTTCAATTCATTAACACTTAGAAGGTTTATATAATATTTAAATACCAGCAATGAAAGTTGTCTTGAAGAAAAAAATCTTAAATCAACTCCCACTTTTACACCTGCCAGTTTAAGTTAATGCGAGAACAATAAAGAGAAAATATACAAGTTTTTCCTATCTCTAGGTCCAGCCATTTCTGATTATATACAAAAGGGTTTAAGAGAAAATATCTTAAAATAAACTTGATATTGCTATTTCAAACCAAGATGCTTAGGAAAGGCAAATCACTTATGAAGAAAATATCTATTCTTAAATTTTGTTTTAACATATCTTGATTAGATGACTATTTTATTAAAGTCAACATTGACATGACTGTACAAAATTCAATTCTCAATTTAGCATAAAACACAATCCAATTGGTCACCTATTGTATAACCAAGTTTTTGAACTACAATAATATAATTAGAAATTAGAAATTAACATAATTACAATTTAAGGTTGTATCCTCAAATCAGGGAAGGAAGTCATGGTCTCTTCATTGAAAGAAGTAAAATTTTGTTTCTCTAACACCATAGATACACTTATATTGCATTAATTTGTTAGGTTAAAGAGATCAGCTTTTTGCTCTTGACAAAAATTCCAAGTATTAATTTTGTGTGGTTTTTATTGCTGAATAATGTAATTTTGCATTAATGTATGTATAGGTGATAAATATATATGCTAAATGATAAAATTCAAGCAATGTTTAAACAAGCTTCTTCAAATTCCTTTGCTCTGTCAGTAAAGATGTGTATAATAAATGAATTAATGAGCAAGAAAAATTTGTATAGTATAGAAAAAGAGTATTCTAATATACAGAGACAAATTTAGATATGTCAGCTTAAGAATTAAATAGTCTTGATTAATTTACATTAAATGATTATATTTTCAGACTAATTTATGACTGACAAAACCACTCAACCAGAAGATAACATTTAAGACAGGCAGAATTTGTAAATAAAGTGCTCAATATTAAGAAATAGAGCATTAATAGTGAATAGAGAAATAAAAAAGCTCAATGACTTATTTTCAGACAAATCTGGATGTTAGAAACAAGACAAATCTATTGAATTTATAATACTGATTTTATCTTATATGGTTTCTAATTACATTTTTACGAGTAATTATAAACACATAACATTGCACACAATTGTAAGTTTCTAGTTTTCAATATCTCCTAGTTGTAAGCGAAGAAACCCTCTTTACAACAAAGCAAAATCTAAACAAAAAGACTACCTGTACAATTAATAACTGTACAATATTCATGTATTTTATATTTAATTTTCGCAAAATTCAAATATGAGTTACTGATTAGATCAATGAGTAATCAATTCAAATAAGTTATGAAGTTGATTAAGATTACTGTAGCCACTGATCAAAAAGAAAATTTAAATTCTTATTGCTTATATATTAGTGTTGAGACAATCAAAGAAAGGAAACAACTCACCTCCTCATTGTAAAGTTTGCTTATTTCTTGTTTAATTGGATCAATAAGTTGTACTTGGCCAGCTGTGAAACCAACTAGCAACAAGACACTTTCACATGTAGCGGACAGATGGTTGAAATCATGACAAGTAGGGAATGTTCCTTTGTAGATCCTCTTGTCAATAGGTTTGGTCAGGTCTGCGGCCTTAAAGTGTAGGAAAAAAAGAAAAAAAGAAAAAAAAAAAAAAAAAAAAAAAAGATCAACAGGTTTATCAGTGATTAAAATCAAATAATCAATTCAAGTGTAATAAGGAACTAATACTGAATACAGCCAACCTTGTGGTATTGTGAGATACTCTTAATATATCTGACCTTTGGAAACCCGATAAAGAATGTTGAATACATTAAAAGATTATGCGAAGGAGAGAGGTCAGTACTATTATATTTTCTGAACTTTATCTAATAATCAGGAAAAAAAAAAAAAAAAAAAAAAAAAATGAATTCTACTACAATAAAATTAAACAATAAATCAAATTAAAAATAAATAAAAATTACATATTTTGGGAAGTTAATCTGAATGGGAATCAAGTGGGTGACATATGTAAGGCTCAGTAAGGCCAAATTACATAAGAAAGCATGACTAATTGGTGAGAATATAATTTAAATGGAAATGGAGTAATAAGTGGCAATAAAATCACAAGGGGTTACTGAGTGTGAGAGAATATGAGAAAGAAAAAACTATTGAGAGAGAGAGAATAGACAAGATAACGATTGACATTGCATTTAAATTTTTGAAGATCATATTTCACAGAGAAGCAAGATGGTAGCATAATTTTCATAACTTTAAAAACGCTATAGATAAAAAAAAAAAAAAAAAAAAAAATTGAAATGTAATGATCAAAAGCAACAATCATAAGAATATTCCAAATTGATCTAGTGAAAAAAAAATGTAGCAATATTTAAGAATTTTGTTGCAGCCATTTTTAAATGTTTGTTATAATTTGAAAATTATATTTTTATATATAAAGTGAAACTTCGAGACTGGGTTAGAGATTAGCTAGTGCTAATTTAGTCAGCAAAATACTAATGATCTTGGTTAATAATCTGTATAAACATTGGCTAGATAACTTTAAATTTAATGAGGAATAAATCTAATTAGTTCGAAAAGGAAAAATATATTCTAAGAAATATTACCATAAAATTTCTAAAACTTACTTATGGAAGCTTTTGTTCAAAGAAATATGATTAATGAACTGAAACTTTTAAAAGATATAGCTGGCCACTCGTATTCAAGGATACCTATCTACTAGGGTGCCTAGCCAATCCCTATTGTAGATGCTGACTCAGGTGCATTTGTGTTTATTCAACACCCACAGGGCCCACCTGTGGTTTATACTGCAACTATGTTGAACAGACCTTAGTTACAGTTTCTGGGAAAGAGCATGTTATCTAGCACAATTGACAATTTGAACAAGTCCAGCACAGTCAAGAATTTGCCATGATGACTAGCGACTGTGAGCACAGCTATTGAGGGCCCCCAAAGATTCCATCTACCCAATTTCACCCACAAGGCTTGGGTCACCAATGGTATGGCTTTCAGGCAAAGGTGCCGAGAAGTCTACTTCCTGACAAATCGACCATGGTGAGATTTAATCAGAATACAAACATTCTAACCACTCAGCCACGTGCCACCCCCACCACAAGATAATGCAACATCAAATGACTGTAGAGAAAGAGACAAAATATTGATATTTAGTTTCTAATGACATCATATATATATTTTTTTTTTCAAGTTTAAATCACCTGAATTTGTCCAGTTAACCAAGTTTCAATAACTTTTAGATTTATTGCATGTAAGAATGATTCAAATCAGAAACCAGTAAATAATTTTTTTTTTTAATATAGAAGAAAGAGCTTTTAGTTATTTTGAAAGTTCTGCAGCAATGTGAGAGAGAGAGAGAGAAAGAGAGAGAGAGAGAGAGAGAGAGAGAGAGAGAGAGAGAGAAAGAGAGAGAGAGAGAGAGAGAGAGAGAAAGAGAGAGAGAAGAAGAGAGAGAGAGAGAGAGAGAGAGAGAGAGAAAGAGAGAGAGAGAAAGAGAGAGAGAGAAAGAGAGAGAGAGAGAAAGAGAGAAGAGAGAGAGAGAAGAGAGAGAGAGAGAGAAAGGAGAAGGAGAGAAAGGGAGAGAGAGAGAAGAAGAGAGAGAGAGAAAGAGAGAGAGAGAAAGAGAGAG
>OZ010616.1:38130231-38300321 GCA_963932145.1 Acanthosepion lycidas | reverse complement strand
AAAGACAGTAAAAGAAAGAATTAACCGAATTTTAGAACAATATTACTTTACACTTAAAATAGAGAAGAAAAAAGGCATATTCCACCCATTCACTGGTTCAACATTTGTATAAAATAAAAATACCTACCTCAAATTAACTACCAAGATACAGAAACTCATTTTGTTTGTTTAAAAATAATCATTTTTAATCCTATAACCAATAACTTAGAAATTTTTTTTTATTCTACAGACCTATATGAAACTTGGGATTTTTTATAATAGAAATAATCAAAGGTAATTCAGAATTGTTGAATTATTTCCTACTTGATATTGCACATAAAAAATCTTAAGTTGCAAAAAAAAAAAAAAATTTCTAATGCAAAAATGGCATTAAACTTTAATTTTTTTTTATTCAAGGACATCTTCATTTAATAAAAGATAGAAATATTTTGTCATGAGCAATCAGAAGAATTTCAAAATGGCACTGAAAAATTACAAGTTTTCAAAAATAAATATTCATTGTAGGTCCCAACCCCATGTCAAATCTGTCAGAAAATATTTTAATAAATTATTCAAGCATCAACTCTCAAAAAAACGTTTTAGTTTCATTTAATTATATTTGTAAGGTTTCAGGACAACTTCTCAAAATTTTTTTTGCTGAAAATAAAAATTTGTCATCCAAAAGCCCCACCCACCCCAATTTTAAGTGTTCACAATATGTCGTAAGGAAGTGGATGTAATGTGTGTGTATATATATATATATATATATATATATATATATATATATATACACACACACACACACAATTCATTTATTAATAAATGCTTAAAGTTAAGAAGTGGATGTAATATATATATATATATACACACACACACACACACACACACACATTCATTCATTAATAAATGCTTAAAATTTCATTTAAATCAGATAATTCCTTGATATTTGATAAATTTTTAAAAACATTTTTGCTTTCATTTCATGAATTTTGTTGGTATACTACCTACAGAATACAACTTAAGGTCTGTACTTTAGGGTATGTAAAATGAATGTTGAACAAAGTCTTTACACATTAATGTTGAGTGGGTATGCAAATTTTACAAATAAGAGGCTTAAGTGAAAAGATATCAATAATGATATTCTTTGAACCAATATCTAAAAGTTAACTTGAAAGTGAAATAAAATTATCTTAATAATCCTTTCCTTTGATTTCCTACCTCAGTCACCAAATCATACCATGGTCCCAGTTCATCGGTTTTTGTGGAAAGATCACAAGTGTCTCAACCTATTGTACTGAATATCAAGTTAAACCTTGGCTTCCTTCCCATCTACTGCTGTTTTATGAAACCACCTTATGAAAAGTTTGAATTAATTGACCATATCTTAAGCAAGGGATACACACACATACAGAGTAAAGCCAGTAGTGTTCAGCTCACAAAAATCTGATCAATCAAAATAAGCCTGATTTATGTAGATCAGCTTAATGCAAGATATTTTTACTTACGTTAGAATAAAAAGAAAAATACATACACAAGCAGGTACAATCCACTTTTTTCAAATGGGTCACTATAAGATTATTATGTCAGTATGAATACCAAAGCATTCTATCTCACCCACAGAACAGTTTCAGAGACAAATCCTAATGTCTGTTTTAAGATTTAATATATTTTTTTAAAGTTAGAAAAATCAACAGGAGAAAGAGAGAGAGAGATAGAGAGAGAGAGAGAGAGAGAGAGAGAGAGAGAGAGCACATAACACATCCAATAGTAGCAATAGCATACTCAATGAATAGTAAATGTGTCAGATGTGATATACAAATGTAGATACATATATCTCATGACCTGAGTTTTGTGTGTGTGTATATATATATATATATATATATATATATATATATATATATATATATACACACACACACATCCATATATATTACCTTTTTGTCTAAAAGTTTTACTGATTGACTCTTTATGGAGGTATCTGGAGCAGTGGAGTGGAAATTTAGATAAATATGATTTATTCTGTCTCATAAGACTTAGAAATGCAAAGCTTTTGTTACTTTTCATCTTAAACTGGTTTATATTTGTCTCACGCTCTTTAATATTTACTGATAAATAGTGCCAGTCAAAGACAGAAAAAAAAAAAAAAAAAAAAAAAAAAAAAGGCAGTAGGTCACCTTCACCCACTAACATAGCACTTGTTTGTGTGTGAAAATTAACTTACCAATTTATCTATATATCTTTCGTTTAAAGATTTTTTTCATAAATTGAAGGGAAATAAATGGTTATACTTAATACATTTCACAATTTTTGAAAAATTTAATATATTTTTTGTGTTCAGTTAGATGAATAAACTGAAGTGTTTCCCCAACCCAACAAACTGGCACAAATTTTGAGCAGAGTTGAGATACAAGAGGAGAGCAATAGGATCAGAGTCAGTGCTTAATGTTAACTACAGGAGATTAACTTTTAAGAAGGGTAAAGGTTGTTCAAGGTATTGAGGATGGGGGTGGGAGTAGCACAAAGTGCAAAATACTTTTGTTTTTCAATTCTGTAAGGGCTATGGGACACATGCCAAAATATTCTAAAAAAAACAACAAAAAAAAAAACCAAAAAAACAACAACAAACAAACAAACAAAACTTCTAAAATTTGGAACATGCAAAACAGAGAGGGACACACAATGAGCAACAGACAGACTGAAATTTATTATACAGGTATATTAAGAAAATATTTCTTTTTTTGGGGGGGGAGGGGGATTTTAGTTTTCCTTTTTTAGTTTAAAGCATTTGAAAAATCCTATGCCAATTTTCCTATTTCAATGGGTATCTTTCCTCTGGGTATTTAGTCTCAAGTAATTTACTGCAACAAATAAATTAATTTTGATGACAGTGAACACAAAAAAATATTTAAGACAAAATTGTTCTTTAAACTAACCTTTTATTGCAATTGTTTTTCTATTGAAATCAAAAAATGCCTTTTCTCTTCAGGTATCTATGTTATTAAATACAAATATAATTTGTAAGCCAATAGAAATAGAATTCAACAATCATAATATTAAATTTGAAACTAATTTGCAGCAATATTGACAGATAAAGTGAACATGTAAATAGTAGTAGCACTTGAAGTAATTAATAGAATTTGACTATTTAATAATTTCTATAATTACAAAAAGTCTTCAAATTATTTTTAATAAATCCCTTAGTGTTTTTTTTGACCAAATTTGAATACAAGTGTATATATAAAAATGCTATTTTATGAATATGTTGATAAGTTGATAACAAGAACAGTCATATGAAATAATTTTAGATTGTCTTTCTAATACCAATTTTATAATTGCAGCTTTTGCTAAGCAAACAGGGATGGTGAATACTCTTAATTTCAGTTTCTTGTCCCTTTTGCTAATGTCTTTGAAACATAGTACAGGGTGGTCTACTGGACATTGTCCTGTGGTCTGCTCACCTGTGTCTTCTGGTATATGGTTGTCATTTATTTGATGTACATGGCCAAGCCATCGAAGATGACATCCGAGGAAAAAGATGCATGCTCCAGCACAGTAGTGTTGGTAACTTCATGTGATAACAATGATACATGGTAGGCAGCAGAGATGAAAGCTTTCCAGGCAGTTTCCTGCCTGACATAAGTCGTCTAGATTTCATTACCACAAAGCAGAGTACTGAGGATACATGTCTGGAGCACTTTTAGTTTGATGTGCAAAGTCAGCTAACTTGATGCTCAATTTGACCATAACTGTTGCCACTTTGGAAATGCATTTGTTAATTTCCATGTCAAGCAATAGGTTCTTGGTAATGGTAGAACCCAGATATGTGAAATGATCTGTGACTTAAAGCACAACATCAATGCTGATTGATGGAGATGCAGAAACATCAACCTATGACATTTTTTTTTTATGTTAATAGCATGAATATCTTACAAGCATGGTTCAACTGATTAATCAATTATTGGAGCTCATGTTCAGAACTGAGTCATCAACAGCATCTCTCTGATGAGTGCTGTATGCAACTTAGTCTTTGCCTTCAGTTGAATAGTTTACCATTGCTTCTTTTGTATAAGTATACATCTTCATATTGTCTAAATGCAAACCTCAATAACATGGAAAAGATGCCAAAGTCTGTGCTAAAATGCATCCTAGTTTTACACCACTGAATTGTGAAGGGCACTGAAGTTTCACCATCAAAGATGACTACACTCTGCATTTTCTAGTGAAAGATTAAGAAAATATAAGCATCTTAGAATATTATATAAGGTTAAAAGGTTATTTGCACAAGGTTATCAGTTTTTAAATTTGTGATCATATACAATAAGCATGATGCCAATAAGAGATTTGTTATTCAAAAATCAATTTTATAAAGTTATACAATCTTAAGAATACTCGTCAGAAAAAAAAAAAAAAAAAAAAAAAGACCTATGTTTTCATTCTTTGACACTTGTAAGACATTTTAAATAGGATAAAAGTTAACATGTCTTGTTTAGACCATCATGTTCATTTTGATTGTTATTCTCCAACTTTTTCCAGGTATCAGTTGTCATACTCTAATCTTTTCAGAATTTTAAGCAAAACTCTTTATTCACTATGGTCGTAGAAGATTCTTACTTTACTTCCTATGTTTGAAGGATGTTTCACACCAATTAATACTCACTGATCTTATTCACATTTGTGTTCGCTTTTATTTCTTCCATTGAACCAGGATATATTTCAGCACTAATAGACTTATGAGGTTAATGCCTGGATTTCACAGTTCAGACTTTTCTGAACTACTCTGGTTCAGTAGAAGTAAAAGACAACAAACAATACTGATATGAAATAATCCCTAAAAATGAAAGTGGAATGAGAGCAATTTAGCTGTGGATTGAATAAAGATTTCAGTTTGAAATTCCAAGATTACAGAGTTCAAGGAGATACCTGAAGATACAATGACTGAAATGTGTTTAAAAAAAAAAAAAAAAAAAAAAAAATCAAGATATGCACGTGGTTTGAACAATAAGGTATGCATGATTGATAATTTTACATCTCAATTTTTCAAATTTATAAAATATGCTTTTCTTTAGAAGATGCATTCATCTTCTAATAACTACTTCAGACCAGAAATAGTTAATGTTTTGAAAGTGAGTGAGCAGGGAGGGAAAGGAAAATTCCCTAAATTTTTATAACTAAGATACTCTATTTAGACTGTGCACTGTAAAGTTTTAAAGAGAAATAGAAAAGTAGTTTTTCTATAAAAATTCCCATAGTTTCTACAATCTTTTTAAATATTTTAGCAAATTTTAAAACAAAGACAAATTTAATATTGTATAAATATCGGGTTGTGTTAGGCCTGATACTGTAACCCAGTAAAACCTGTAGCATGGATGGGTGGTTGGCATCTAAACTAGCCCACATATTGGCGAGAAGAGTGGCATGTCATTTCACAGGATAAAAAACAATACCTGTCAAAGAGCAGATGAGCTTCTTATAGGAGCCAACATGTGTGTGTGTATGTATGTGTGTGTGTATATATATATATATATATATATATATATATATATATATAAGATGGGATCACAAGCCTTGAATGGTAACTTTCTTAGAGACAGCGTCTCTATAAAAACACTCAGTGCCTGCATTGGGAAGTATATCAGGCCTTGTAAAACCTTGCCTCAAATCATTATGACAAATCCTTTGTCAGGCAGGATCCACCTTTGCTTTGTGAGAAATCAATCCTAGTCCTGCCTTAAGAAAAAAAAGGCCTCTGCTATGTATGTATGCATAAATTTGTCTACATAAATAGTAAAGATAAAAATGATGCAGAGTAAAGCAAACGCCATATTTTAAGGTATGAAACATTAGATGATGTAGCATTATCAATTGAAATGATTAAACAAAAGGAAGAAATCTGTTCAATCTTACTATCCTTATTCAAAAGAAAAGAAAAATACAAATTTACAATTAATAAATTTTAGGTTAGTAATTATGAATGGAGTTACTATAGACTATTTAGTAGAAGATAAAGTCTAAATGTAATATCACGCTATACCATCATGAGTAGAGATATTTTCAAAACCATTTTCTGTTAAGAATAAAAGAACAGAATAGGAGAGAAAAAAGTTATAGTTCCTTCATTTATGACCTTGGAATGCCGTCAAAAACTTTCCAAAATATACCCAATAAAAAGTTTCCCCAAATATTAAGAATAAATCAATAATTGGGACAAACTTTTTTTCTAATAGTATATTATGAGTGGATTAGAAGACATTCGAGGAAAAAATTAATTATGATACATTGGAATTATATATCAAAGTGTATGTTAGTAATTTCCAGAGAATTTCAAGGCCCATACTAAATGTCAGTTTATTTGCAAACTACAAGTAATCAATTATGCTGGATGGTTACCATCAATGTGCATTCTAAACCACACCCCCTTATCCACAAGAGCAACATTTAGCTTATTAGAGAAAAAAAAAAAAAAAGAAAAAAAAAAAAAAAAAAAATCACTTGTGGAAAACAATGAAACCCATATTTCTTAATTAGGAACAGATATGAATTCTACTTTGAAACAATTCCAGCTTACCTAAAGAATAAAATTTTGATTTTTGTTCTAACAAGAAAAATTTCAGAGTACTTTTCTAATCAATATTGACATAAGCCAATTATCCTTAGATTAGTCATATCAGTAAAAGACAAGACATGTAATAAACCAAAATAATTGTGTGTGAACATGCACGCACATTATATATATATATATATATATATATATATATATATATATATATATATATATATATATATCTCATGCGCTCGCAAACGATTGAGGCAGGGTGTTGTGCTTTAAAATTTTAAGTTAAAATTGTTATTCAAGATTTGATCAAAATATTTAGAGATAAACATCAAATCAAATATTAGCCTTAAATTAATTTATACATTTTATTGAATAGTGATGAAATATTCCTCTTTGCACAGAAGTTAAATCCTAAACAAATTGCATCTACCTTTGGAATATTCCACTATAATATACAACAAACTTGGACAATATTGTACAATTTTTTTTTCTCCAGATAGTTACAATCAAATTTTGGTCTATTATCTCAAGGCAAAAGAAAGTTATTGAAACCAACAAAAAACAGAAAACAGGTAATCAAATTTGAAATGACTACTTAGCTAAAAATTGTGACTTCAACAATATTGGATTCAATTTCAGCTAGAAAACTGAAACTGACAAAAAAAACAAATGAAATGCAGAAAATGTATACTGCCAAAGCAAATATGTAACTGAACAAACAAAAAAAAAAAAAAAAAAAAAAATTATATATATATATATATATATATATATATATATATATATATATAAGTGACTTATCTCCAATTTTGTTAGCCATATAGGCATAAAAGACAAAAATAAATCCTAGTTCGAAAGTTAAATAAAAAATATTTTCAACTTGTGAGCAAATATGTTCTATTTGCTGCTTTCCCCTGCTTTTCTCTTTCATTTCTTTCTGTCTTTCCTTCTCTTCCACACTCATGCCAAGAGCCCATGAACTTTGAGGCAACCCAACCTGAGAATGACCTGGTTCTAAAATCACACGATTATTGGGTGATTGACCATAAGTTAACTCCAGGTACCATTAGGCTGCTCTATAGCGATCACATGATCAGATCCTAATGCTTGGATCTGGCCATCACACAGCCACTTTGTGATTTGCACACCATTCTCCTACATACCCAGTCAAGGGAAACACACATGACAAAATTTGGGGACAACAAAAGTCTAAGAAAAAGAGGAAGTTTCCTGTCTGACCAGCATGTAAGTCACTCTGATTCTTAATGGACTGCCTATTGGAATAAAGAAAATAGCAAAGTCTGTCAACTACAGAATGAAAGGCTATTATATACTAAACAAAATTAACCAATGAATGCCTGTAGATGTTGCTGAGGACCCCAGGCCATTCCAAAAAAAAAAAAAAAAAAAAAAAAAAAACTTGGAGAAAATTTCTGGACAACAAAATATTGTTTTCGCATAAGGACTCGCTTCAGTAAATTAAAACTGTGTGGAGATATCAACTTGACTGACCCATCAAAACAGATCGGTTGATTTCCTGGCTTGATCTTGTTATATATATGTATTCACTTGTATCTTTTGTTCTTTTATAATCCCTTTCTCCATGGTTAGACAAAATTTTCTTTATTTGTTTCTGTATTTGTAAATAAATGTTCCATTTTGAAATCCTTCGTCTTGTGTCTGTTTTTTGCCGACACCCTTGTGTCATTTTCATCCCTGAATAAATACCAAGAAAGGATCCCACCCTTTCCTTTTCTTTGAAATAATTGCGAATGTCAGTGTCAGGTTTTTTTTCAACCCCTAGATGTCATAGCCCAACATATACCATTATGGAATGAGGCCAACTCTGGACTTGCAATCTTGGAATTTTGGATTCCAAAGTTTTCATTACTGCAATTGTTTTCAGTGAACTTTTTTTTTGCTTGGAAATTTTTTTTTCTATGATAATTCTCATAAATTAGAAATACATTTCGAAATAATTAAAATTAATTGTGAAATCCAGCAAAAGTAACAAATGAAATAAAATAATTGCTTGTACAGAATATAAGGATCTATGTACATCAAATCGTCTTTAAATTAAGTGGCAGTAGAAGAATTATTGTTGAACTTTTTAAAAGGTAAGCTTAAATATTAATGCAATACTTAAATGCAGCAATCAATTTTGAGTTCTTCTGTAGTTTATTGTTGCCTATCACATACAGCAGCAGTCTGCCTCACAAAAAGAAATCTCCACCAACAGAGGACCAGATTACAATCAAAAGGGCCAAGGCTGCAGCAAGAAAAAGAAAGTCCTATGCAAATGAAAACCCAGATCAAACGGTAGCCAGGAGATCTTCCAATGCTGAGAATATGCAAAGACTTAGGGACTCAAACCCCTAAACAAGCTGAAGTCCTAATTAAGAGACCTCCACAGGAGTTAGCTTAAATGCCACTTGATAAGCTAATATATAATAAATCACACTGATAAATATAGTATGTAGAGCAATTTGAGATGCAAATCTGAACATCTTTCAACAGAATTATGCGATCATTGATACATCAAAATATACTGTAAGTTATTTAAAATTGGCCAAGTTATACTCCTGATTTGAATATTATAGAAAGTTGGCGAAATGTATTGAAGTGGAAAATGAAAAAAAAAGTGTGTAGAGACTATTGATCAACTTTGGGATACTATGAAGAGTGGGTAAATATCCTCTTTTAATTTATATTTTTAACTACTGAAAAGAATTTCAGCTACCAAGTAATAAAAAAATGTTAGTACTAATTAATTTTCATGATTAGGTGCATTATTAATAGTTTTTGAAGACTTGTTTATTAAAAATTCCAAATTGAAAATGCTTAAAATTTGTAGTTGTTATTGTTAAAATATATATAAAAAAAATTGTATTAAATCTAGAAGCAAATTTAAAAAATTTTGAATGCTCTTGGAACTATATTACAAACAAATAATAGAGACTGGACTTCCTGAAGTTTTCCAAAAAAGAAAGAATTATATTAATATCAATACTAAGGATGAGATTCAATTGGTATATGATTTAAGTTAATAATAAATAAAAAATGATACCCAACCTTTCTAAGAAAGAAAATTAATGCTACCCATTTCATATTTAAAAAAGCATCTAAGGAAAAGGGGGTTTCATACATAAAGTTTTTTTTTGCGCAGTAGATCAACCACACACGTCATTCATGGCAAAATTATGCAGATTTTATTAAAACTAGAGGAGATGCTGCTTAAACAAATTCCCAGGAAGTAGACAGATTTAATTTCAGGAATTGATATAGCATAAGATTGAATTTTCTCAAGTTTCCAAAGATTATTTTGGATAACCATTTCACTTACAGATAGATAATAGATGAGAATTTTAGGCTACCACAGGACTTTTTACAAATGACTATCTCCAAAGAAAAAAAAAGGGGGGGATGCATAAACTAAATCCTAAATAGTATTATATAAACAATATCAACAAAAGTAGTCATAATTTGACAGAGTTTGGAAAAGAAATTAAAAAGTGTTACACTTCTTGCAATTTTTTTTTTTTTTTTTTTTTTTACAAAAATCCATTTTTATATAAAATTGTTACAACTTATAAAGCAAAAACTTAACTGAAAAAATTACTGAGGCTATAATATAGAAAGCTTTATCAAAAGAGCTTAAACAGGACATTAGCATTTACTTGAAGACCAAGAGAAAGTATCACCTGTGTTAAAAAGATCACATTCACATACAAGATATGTCACTTGCTCATAGACAACTGAAGTATTGAAATATGTGAATGAATGAAAGGCATCAAAGTGTGCGTGTATATATATATGTATATATATATATATATATATATATATATATACACACAAATTTTAGTTTAAAAAAAAAAAAAAATCATACTTTTGATGTTAGTATCTTAAGCAGGTATAGTCCATCCACTTACTGTAACAGCAATTTTATGTAGAAAAAAAGTTTCAATAAGATTTTCAATTTAAGCACAAAATTGATATTTTGATGTTTAAAGTTTTTATATAATTGCAACTATATTAATATACTTTATTTATACCTAGAATGGGGTACTTAGACAACTTTAAAATATTCACAATTCGATTTCTGCAGAAAATTCATTTGTACTATTAAACAAAATCCCACATCTTTCAGAAATCTTTCCTTGTCAAGAGGGGAGATTGTTCAATTAACACCTATTGGAAATGAAAACCCAGTATTAAACTGTCTTTGCACATTAAGCAAACATTTGCTTACAAAATACATTTTTCTTTGCTATAGCAAACTCTACACATACAAGTTTTTGTCCTATCTGCATTAATTGTTTTGTTATATGCATTTTGTAAAGGATTCATTGAAAGCAAAACACTTGGCAATAAACTAACACCTGATGATCTTTCAAGTCACTGCTTAGGAGTTTGTTTCAAATGTATAACTTTTGTATTGTTAAAAAAATAAATGCAATAAAAACAAGTTTTATACATAGGTACTCTGGGCATATAGTAAATACAAATATCTTATTGATTATATAGTCATTACAGCTATACATAATTTTGAATTTACTGGGGGGGGTTTTTTGTATGGTACTTTGCCTTAATTATGGAGTATAAAAATCTCAGAATGGTAATAAGTACTATTAAGTCATACTTTTACATGGAGTTATTAGAACTATTAGTACTGTTGATTCAAGTAGTTTCTAGTGTGTGCGTACATAAAAAAATGACTAGATACTTATTCTAGCATAACCACTTTTTTTTTTTTTTTTTTTTTTTTTTTTTTAACATTAATTACTTGTTCTATACAGAAAATATTTTCATTATGGTTCAATATTTATCTATTATTTAGAGAATTTCCACAAGTTTTATTTTCTTTTAATTATCAGGAAGTTTTCTTCAATAAAATTTAAAATAAAATTGTGAACAATAAAGATTTACTTTGAAAAATTATTTTGTGGTGAGGCAGAATAGAGATCAATTGCTTATAATTGCATATCTGCATTGCAATGGTTAAAGTAGGGAAAAAGTTTAAAATTACAAAATTCTAGCCCAACTAATGCAAACATGTGTCTCATTGTGAGTAGGGAGACACACATAAGCAATTTCTAAAGAATTAATGGTTTATTTTTTTGATCTGATATTTTTATTCCTTCAAATATTATTTGAGTATTGTATTTGAAATAGATGTCCCATTTTTACTTTAAATAACATGTATTGCATCTGTCTATCATGGCTAGTGTATTCCAAAAGGTTCAAGAAAATGCCCTCCCTAGCAGAAAATGGGACATCACATCTATTTCAAATATGAGTATCCACTAGAATAACCTTTGAAGTAATAAAAATGCACTAGAATAACCTTTGAAGTAATAAAAATGTTGGATTAAAAAATAAATTCATTTACTCTTTAGAAATTGCTTCGTTTATATTTTGGATATGGACTTTAGAGAAAATATCAGTGAGGAAGTGTGCTTTCTTTAAAAGGGAAAAGCGAGTGTTGATGTATTGTGATACACTTTGTAGCTGAGCAGTAAAACTCAATGGATCAAATGGTAATACAGATTGGTTTCCTGCCAGTGAAAAATATTTTCTGATATTTCTGGAATATGCAATAGAGAAAGTAATACAGGACTATGTTACTAGTAAATATTTACATCAGTTCTTGGTTTAAGTAACTAATGTCAAATTTGAATGTGAATCTTGGCTGAGGAGAGAAATTTATTGAGTAGTACCAGTTACTTCTACAGTTATTAGACTAGATTAGGGAAATTTGTTTCTAATATTAATGAAATTTCAGTATGTAAAAAACTATTTTTTGTAGAGGAGAATATAGATTAAATTTAAAGAATTTAAGATCCCATTAATGCAAGTTTATACCTATAACGATTGAAATATAAATAATAATTGAAAATTTGCCATATGC
This sequence comes from Acanthosepion lycidas, assembly GCA_963932145.1. Taxonomy (NCBI): domain Eukaryota; kingdom Metazoa; phylum Mollusca; class Cephalopoda; order Sepiida; family Sepiidae; genus Acanthosepion; species Acanthosepion lycidas. The sequence goes on along the minus strand of OZ010616.1, from coordinate 38,287,884 downwards.
CAATACTTTAAGATGGACAACATTCAAACTACAATTTTTCAAAACAATTTTAAAAAAAATTAAACTATTTTGGTTTACAACATTGGTAATCAGATTCATCACTTGTATGACAACTTCATAAATATCTGTAATTACATTGACAAAATCACTAATGTAACTGTATGGCACACTAAGATTGATATTAATGAAATACTTATTTGGTTATACAATATCCATGTTACTATTTGAATAGTTATAATACCTTTAAAAATATTTTAGATCTTCTGTATAAAAGTGGTATATAAAAAATTAAAATGCATACATGTATATATAGATAGATACATAGAAATGTTTAAAAATCTTATGAGATAGAATAAATATTCTAATATCTAATTAGAACATAGCTTTAGGTGGTTTTTAAAAACAACAGTAAGTTCTTAGGAGTGAAAACATTTGTATTACAGTTTATAACTAAGATCTGAATTAATTACATTTTGGTTAACTTTTGTTAATATTAAATACCAGTCAGTTGAGATAATTAATTAAAAGTTACCAAAGGGACATTAATTTCACAAAAAGAATCTGAATACAACTAATTAACATAACACCTACTAAAAATAGTCAAACAAACAGATCAAACATTTGACAAAAATATAAATGATTCAATAAAATGCAGGTAATCTCATTATACTTCCTTTCTTTATATGCCATGTGTGATATACATTAAGGTGATCATGTCTTTTTTGGATTCATAATTGACTTGGCAAAATAATTCCTGCAGTAGGCTGCCATTTCTTTCAGGGATGGCCTGGTTGCAAACCAAGGTTATAGGACTCGGTCTGTCCAGTCGTTTAAACCAAAGCTGAGGGAAGAGAAAGATTTGTACCTTTTTCAAGAGTATTTCCACATAAGTAACAAACTTGACTGGAATATGAACTTCGTTATTTGACATAATTCAGAATTACATCACTTTCACATCCAAGCTTACAGTACATGTTATTCCCAAGTGGTCACCCATCTAGGTGCTGATCAGTATTGACATTGCTTAATGTTGGTGATTGAAGGAGAACTGCCATTTCAAATGTGAAATGGCCATAAGCTTACTCCCATTTTAAGCTCTGTCAAATCTAATTTTTTAAAATTTTGGCTACAATTTAAAAGACCGAGATTAGATTCAGTGTATGACAAATAAAAACTTTTTAAAATACAGTGGAAACATACTTTTATTTTGTTGCATGATTTTCAGGAGGCATTATCACAATGATAATCTAAGTAACAACTTTAAACATTGATTTGAAATTTTCAAGATGCTTAATTAAACAAAAATAGGAGTTCAGGACCCAGTTTACCTGTACATGGTGAAAGTGAACATAGTATGGATGAGGAATACTTTGTGATAATTTGAAAAGTTCATTCAAGAACTTTGTACCAGTCTCCCATATATAATGTGATTCTAATGAAAGCCTTGCTTATATAGTATAAGTTAAGGAGTTGTATAATCTAATACTTACGTAGTTGATTAGTTAACTAACAGAAAAATGTCAATCATGCAAATCAAAACTGATCTCTCCAACTTTTAGGAATTCTAGTCCCCTTATTTGTAGTTTTAAATATGTTCCTACTTATAAATTGATATTTTGAATAGTTTTTATAAATTATAGAATACCAACAGATAATTTCAAATCTTGAACAAAAATTGTAAACAAGTTATTGTCAACCTAGAACTATATTATTAGGTTGGTGCAAAAATAATGTCGTTTTCTCACATAGTAACATATGTGAGAAAACGACATTATTTTTGCACCAACATAATAGTAATATTACCTAACTAAATGAACATTGGACATATTTTAAAGTTTTACAAATTTATTCAGATAAATATTGATAGATATCAGCATGAATTTCAAGAATTTTAAAATCAAAAAGATCCTATGAAAACCTGTGTGTGTGTGTGTGTGTGTGTGTGTGTGTGTGTGTTAATGATATAGTTACTCACACTATAATCAAGTAAAACTATACATCTATCCTTGAACTGAAATAGATACTAAGCCTTAAATTTAAATAGTATTTATACAACACTATTATGTAAATCTTAGTTTTTTTTTATCTCCTAGTAATAAAATAATATATCTATCATAAAATCAAACATTGTGATCTGCTCAGTTTAATAGATGAAATCCCATCTATATTTTTGTATAAGTTTTCTTATGGCATAATGATATCTATATGGATATTTTAAAAGTGATGGGGAAAAAAAAGTTTTCTTTGATAAGTTTTATATAAATAGCTTATATAAAATTCTTACATTTGTGTAATGTCATTGAAGACTAAGGTTTTGATACTAATCAACTTTACAATATTAGGATGATAAGTCTTGATAATTGAATAAGATTCAGTTATAGGAAGAAAAATACTGATTATGATGATTAAGTTATAGGAAACAAACACTGATATTACTATATTTTTAAAATGTAGTGATGTTAGAATAATCATTTAATACTCATTAAGCATGGTTTGCATAAACATACAATTTCTTAAAATTAAGAAACTATATTTAGCATTCATTTGTAATTTGTCAGATCAGTTAAATATTTATAAATTTACAAGCTTATTCAAATGATAATAGTTATATCATTTAGATATTATTTGTTTGAAGTATCACATTTTAAGAGGAAAAAAAAGGAAATTTCATAACTTTTGTTGATTTAACACTAGGTAGATTATTTGTTATAACCAAAAACTTTGTAATACTATAATATTGTATACAATTCGAGTTAGGTTAATTTAATCATTATAGTCATTAAAACTATAATCCATCAAAAGTGTTTTTTTTTAATAGTCCTTCAGGAGGTAGGGAGAAAAAGAAGTCTTAATTAAAACCACTTCTAAAAAGAATATATAAAGTTAAATCACTTTATTCTTAGAAAAATGAATTAAAATTTTTTGTTAAAAACTTACTTGAATTGTGTTAGTTCTATCATCACTTATTTTTATCATTTTTCATTGATTATTTGGTTCTGAAGTTTACTTAATATTTCCTCATTCCCCTACCTTTTCTCATACTGCAAACAGTTGATAAAATCCAATGTCACACATGTCAAACATCATAGGGACAAATGTAAAACAAACCTGAGAGAAAAAGAAAAAACCCAAATGTCAGTCATGTATGTTATGTGACCACCCACCTTCACCACAATAGCTGGATAGTCATGGGCCTTTCACCTGTCCCCTTTTACTTTTGTGCAGACTGAAAGTGATATCATATACATATGAACTGTACCAAAAGACTTAATACAAATTCAACTCCAGCTACTTTACTGATGTTTGAGCTTGATGGATTAGCAGAGGGATTTTACAATACAATCTTATTTTCTCATTTGGTTTTGCGCTAACCTCAGCAAAACTTAGTAAAATATCTACTTAGGTTTGTTTACATTTTTAAAGTAGGAGCAGATACATACAAAAACAATAAGCAACCATGAAAATATCATGCATTCACTTTAAACAGAATTTTTACCCTTAAGATTTGTCGTTTTTAAAAGGATATTTGAAAGCTCAATCTTTGAATTTGTTATCAATCAAATACTCTGCTTGGAAAGTACATTAGCCTGAATAGTTGGTTTTGCAATTTGACCATTACACAGCATTATTAAGCGTTTTGATAAATTAGTCAATAATATTCAGCACATAATTTGACATCCAGCTGAATCCACTGTATTTTTTGTACTGAAATTTTGGAAATAATCAGAAATATAGCATCAATTAAGATAGGCATAAACAATTATTTTATTTTTACTGTGGATGTGACTGGGTGTGTGAACTAATATTTAAATTGGAAATAGCTCCCTTTGATCTCACAAAGTTCACAAAAAAAAAAAAATCTAGAATTAAAATACAAGCAAAATCATTCACTATTTTTTTTTTAATTCACATTTTTTTACTTGTTTGCTTTTCATCAATTTTACTCATGCTATCAATCTGTGGCAGTGATTAGTCAATACAGGAACCAAAATAAAGGAATAAAGCTATATTTGTGAGATCATGAAAAAAAAAAAAAAAAAAAAAAAACTTGAAAGAAAAGTCTAAATAGAGTAGGTGCTGAAATATATTCAGCCTTGCTCACTATCAAAATTAATAAATGGTTGACAATGTTTCATTTAATAAAATGAAATAGAACTTGATATTTTGCTGCTGAGAAGATATGAAACTCTTCACAGAAACATTGCTTATTAAAACTACTTATTTGCGTTTATGAAACAGGATTAAAAATTATTTTTATAGTGATGGGTGATGAATATAATATCTGTTGTAAAGAATTTTCTAGTCAAATTCTTCAACCAGTGAATGGTTTTGAATATTCAAACTATTCAGCAGAATCCATATTCATCTGAAGATGAAGCTAACCAAAACATGATAAAAACTAACTAAAAATGAACAATCACTTCAAGGATTCCATTTTTATCTAAACAGTCACTTGTAAATTATATTATATAAATCAGTTCATTATTTGAATTATACTTTTAATATTTTTTATAAACAAACATTTGAAGACAATGGTCTAACTTTCAGTTAGTTTAGTGCCATACATGATACATGCTTGGATGATTATGTTTCTTTAGATCCATGACTGACTAGGCAGATTTTTCTGCAGTAGGCTGCCATTACTTTCTGTAGTAGACTGGTTGCCAACCAAGGCAATATATCCTGCTATTCAACTTGTAGCTGGGAGGAGAGAGGTAAATGGATTCATACCTGACAAGGGTATTTACACACAAGTGAATATAATGAACCCAACTGAAAAGCTATAGGACCTAATCTGTCTAGCTGGGGGCAGGGAGAAGAAATGGCTTCATACCTGACCCAAGGATATTTCCATGTAAGTGAATGCAATGAACATGACTGGAATTTGAACTTACACAGCATTGATTGCCATTAGCAAAGATAAATATTGGTTTGGTATTTTTCCAAGTTATGAATGCTATATTTATGAAAAGACAACTCCTCTATAGTAGAATTTTACAAGCAAATAGTTCTATGGTACTTTTAGACAAGTTGAAAAACATTAACAGGCATATGTCATTTTTTTTACTCAAGAATTTTTTTAAAATAAAAAATAAAAAAAATAAAAAATAAATAAAGAAGATGCAGAAAGATAAATGCAGAAATGGTGGTATGGGTTTGTGAATAATGGCCACAAATTTATTTCTAAATGTGAAAGTAGCTGGGCAACAGGAGGCATAGTTTATGCTATATGTAAATAAGAGGATATGAGTGAGAACCAGAAATCAGGTCAGAAGGAATTCTAATGAGCGAAATAAAGAAATTCTAGAATTAAAATCACAACATTATAATCTGTCTAAAGGCCTAACACAAGGCTCACTTGGCAATACAAAGGAATTGTTAATCTTTTGCCAGAGGAAGCAGTCACTTGGTTCTGCCATCTCAGTTCCATCTTTGATAGCAATATGTAAAGAAAATCTTACCAACTTTCACTACATTTCTTATCTACTCCAATTGTTGCCTTGCATGACCAGCATGAAGGGTTAAAAAGAAAAATTTTTGCACTAAGCAGAATAAATGTCAGGTAATAGCAGTTGGGTTTCTCTTTATTCTCATCAAACACTGGTTAAAAAAAACAAAAAAAAAACAACAACAACAGGAGGGGACAGTATAAGTTGACCAATTAATCAAATAAAATCTATCAGCTATATATGAAATTCATCATTTACCAGCCAGGTGAAGAATGAAAAGAAACACTCCACAAGATAGGTGTAGTTTACTCGCTGACCCACCTTTTAAAGATGAACCCATGTTTGAGAGGTTGAGAAAGAGGGTTCATATTTAAGATTTCATTAAAAGTAATGTGAATATGGACAGTGTCAGTCTTTATTATCCACCAACATACCAGGCCACTTATCTTTACTACAGTACTCTTTAGTACTGTTGACAAGAAATACAAAAATGCTATTCATATGTGTATTGAAATTTGACCATCAGACAGCACCCCATTCCATTACAAGGCATTCTTCTTGAAGGTCTGCAGCTATTAGATACCACTATTTCATGGAAAATGGACTAAAAACATGGTTGCCATATTTCTTGAAAACAAATAAATGCCTGCTTATGTAGCAAGTCTTACATGCAAACACATTGACAATGAGGTGCCAAAATGTTATATATATATATATATATATATATATATAACCAATTTCACAAAAAAAAAAAAAAAAAAAAAAAAAAAAAAAAAAAAAAAGAGAAAAGAGAAAAGAAAGGACATTCTTGGATAAGCCATGAACTTTTCAGCACTCCTCTTCTAGAAGATCTCAAATGCTTTCCTACAGGAAAATTAAACTGCTATGATCTTATATCATTAGTCATCTACAGACATAAAATATAATATTTTACACAGCATTATTAAATATTTAAAAAAATACATTAGGAATCTCATAGCTATAATTGTTCTGTTTGAATCATAAGTGAAAAAAGTTGACTTCCATGACTGCAGCAGTGTACTTATAAAAAGCTCTTCATTGCACATTTAAGAGCTTATTGGTAGCATAGTGGACATGTGCTTCCAATCATACTAACTTTGTGTGGTTTCTTTTTTTTTATTATTATGGTTCATGTCATTATCTTGTAATACTATTAACACAATTTGAGAAAGCAGAAATAATTTTTTTCAACCAAAAAATCATATTTTCACTGTACACTTACTGTATTGTCACATTTTGATTAGATATTTAATATTATCTAATCATAGTCAGCCAAGATATTTTCAGTGATACTCCAGATGATTACAGAAATCAGATATATCCTGATAGTTTAACAAAACTGATTTAATACCATATTACAATATTGTTGATTGTTTTAATCAACAATATTGTAATATTGAATGAACAAAATAGTTTGAATCCCCCCAGTCAAACACACCGTTTCATGAGGGAGGTAGTGTCTTCATCAGTATGTATTTTGATCTCTCACAGTAAAAATATACTTATTGGAATATGTGCACCGTTCCATATTTGGACTTCTAGAATATTTTTTCTACAGTTGATATTAATGTTTATGATTAAAAACTAACAAGGATTTGGGTGCATAATGTGTTATAATTCTAAAAATCACAGCATGGATTCCTGCAGTAGAGCAACAGTTAGCAAGCTTGTAATGGAGTAACAATTTTATAAAACAAGTAAAATTTAATAGAAAGTAATAATTCTAAAAGTTTAAGTCAGCAATCTGAATGTGAGAGAAATAATTAGCAAAGAGGTTTTTAATGAAATCTATTAAAAGATTTCTATTTCATTTTTCTTTTTATTCTTTTCTGATAAATCTTTTCCAAAATCTTAAAATATGAAAAAAATTACTTCAACAGAATATATGTAAATGAACTGTAATCTTATGTATAAAGTAAAAACTAAGAAACTATCTAAAAGCAAATAATCTGTAATGACACCTCCATTCAATCATTAGTAATTCCTGCATAAACTAGGAGTGCAGTTGATTTTTACAACTCGGTCTACTGATTTCAAGAACAGCAGGTGCCTCTGATATATTGGGAGAAGTAGTTATATCACATTGAGAATCAATAGGAACCAACACCTCAGGAACTTCACATGTTCCAGGAACCAGAGGAACTTCAGATTCTGTAACAACTGAAAAATAAAATACTCTAACTTGCATGACAGCTGCAGAATTTGGTCCATGTCATTTGATCATGATTCCACTTAACCACTACTTCAAATGTCATGTTATTTTACCTTCAATCCAATGTTTGCCAAGTACAAAATTCTGTAAAACACTAATCAACTAATTTTCATACAGGAGATGTCAAATTTTCTCCATTAAATGTCAGATTGACCCCACTGAACTATGACATGCATTTAGTTTCAGAGTGTGAAATACTGATATTTAAACAATTCAGAATAATCTGATTGCTGATTTTAGTAGTTCTGAATGAAAACAAGAATCTATTGGTTAATTTTGAGTGTCCATTTTCTAGCCACTTTTATCTTTATTACCTCTTTGAAAACAATGCATTCAGAGAATAGAGGTCTGTAAATATATATATACCAAATTCAACTAAAGCTCAATTTTAACTCTTTGATTATGAAACATAGGCAGTTATTACTAATATAGCAAACAGACCATTAAAAAAATCTCTTAACTTCTCAATTGGGATTTGTGTGGTAGATGATTTCATAACACTTCAGTCAAGTGATTATGCATCAGCAACAATCAAGAACATATACCATAAATGAACCAAAAATCCACATGTACTCTTTCCTATGGCTGAGTTGGACATTTTTAGCTATGAATTGGAATTTTACTAGGATTGCTCTTAAGTCCTTCTCTAAATAAGGGATGAGATCTACAAAGTTGTGATGGTGCTATCATCAGAACTCTTAACGTTACCTTAAAATCCTTTAAACAGCTTAGATCATGGTAAACACTTAAAACTTAACCAAAACTCCTTCAATTTTAATGGAAACTCCTCACTCAAAGGAAATAACTCTCCCTGCTTTACTTTGTGAGATAAATTCTTGTTCAACAATGTGGGAACCTCACTCTCCACAAACAACTATGGCAGACAAGTGACTTCCCCCTACAAAACTTTAATGTTGGCTATACCATAGGACTTCATTAAACCCTTTGTATAAACCTCAAATATTTCTTATAAAATTTTTGAAATCCTAAAATGTTTTCAAATTCATTACCCCCTAGTTATTCAAACAAAACTTGCACAGGTTATAAACAGGACACCAATTGCATTCACCTCTATTCCTTGATTGAGACAACTATCAATATTATTAATTACCTTGTTTTGGTTATTTTTCACCTACTAGACCACTTACAGCTTTTCTACACATTCAATGTCAGATATACTTGCACTAAAAACATTTTTTAAAAGGAGATAATCAGCATTTCAGTAGCCATAGTATTCATGTTTCTCTGGCAATCTATGGAGAAAAAGAAAACCATGGATTCATTCTTCATTCTCTGGCAGGCTTTTCAGTCTTGGCAAAAATTTTGATCAATTGAATTCAATTGATGCAGCTATATAAAGGGATTTCTCTAACAGTTTTTCTTTCACTGTGCCTTTACTGATAAGGCCTTGATTCCTTTCTTACAACCATTAACTTGGTTTCCAAAGTTCAACATTTCCCAAGTAAAGTGATATACTGAGTAATAGTTTTACTGTACTCTTTATCCAGAGAACAAAATAAAAATGCACATGAATTTCATTGACAAAAAATAGCATATGAAATGTTGCCCCCTGCCCCCATATCTGCTAGACCTATTAAAAAAAAAATTTTAAATTAATATAAAATTAAATAAATACATCATTTTGTATCACCAACCCAGACGATATTTTTCACTACTTACCAGCAGCTTTCAAATCATTGGCAAATAAGAAAATCAAGTACATAATTTCTCCACTGTTATAGCTCCAAATCATGGCATCTTGTCACTGATGGAAATCAAGTTTGTATGTTTGTTAAATTTACATTACCAAATTTATGTACAAGGTAAAATTTAATAAATGGTTGCCTTGCTAAAAGTGACTTGTTTTCTGGAAACAGAAGATTTGTACTCTTAGTCTACAGCAACACTGTCCCCACAAACTGAAAGCAGATAGCTATCAGTCTAAAAGCAAAGAAGTCAATCTATAACATAACATTCCTACAGTAGGAAAAATTAGGAAGCTAATCATTAATTGTAATGCTATAAAAATTACATAAAACAAGTTTAGTAATAAAAAAAATAAAAAAAATTTATTAAAAAGTTCATTTAAACTGACTAAAGATTGCCAATTTAAATGAGAATTTAGATTTAAGAAAATTAAGTTAATACAGAAGTTTTTCAGTGTCTCAATTAAGGGTTCTATTTCATTCCCCAAACAGTTCTATTCTGTTGATTGTTGTCTTCAAAATTTATGTACAAAAGATTTACTAAACTGCATCTTCACCATTTTGATAGTATACATATGCTAATGGACAGGCGCATTTCAAGGTGGTGTAATGGTTAGCAAGCTTGTCTCACTAGATCAATCAAGACTGAATAGTGAGTTTGATACTCACTGGATGCCTAGTGTCACATCTAAGCTAAGCATAATCATATAACTCGAACCACATTCAAGTTTGATCTACTTATTTCTATAGTAAGTGCCTTATCTCTCTTACTCTAACTGAATACTCAAATTTGCTAAAAATTTTAACACAAGCTATGTAACTGAATTAAACTTTCTATTATCTATACTATATTATGTAGTTTAAATAGCAATTATTTTCAATACTCATAACAGAAGATATTTTGATGCATTGAAATTGGTATAAAAAGTAATAAAAAAACGTCAAATACAATCATGTACTGTACAGTAACAACTTAACATATCAATACATTCAATTGATGTGATAAGGGAAAAGAACTTACATTTGTTTCCTATATACTCAACTGAGGTCCTAAGTGAAAAATAAATGATTCTTTTAATAGTTTTGCAGCTTTAACAAAATTCCAGAAAATGCTTTTTTTTTAGATAACACCTTTCCTTAATAGAAAAGTGCAGATTAAAATTAAATGGTTTTATATTATTTACATTCTTTCGACCAAGAGTTAAAACCATATAAAATAATGAATGTAAAGAGTTATAAAATTTTTGCCAATATAGAAAATTTCTATCAACTAGAGTGCTTCAAAATGCAACAAATATGGTTACAATTTTGACTTTTTTTTTAGGGGGGGGGGGAAAAGTGCACTCTGCATGATAAAATTATTTACAAAAAAAAAAAAAAAAAAAAAAAAAAAGTGATTACAAAAATTGTGAATCATGAATCAGTCTGTGAAATATATTCTTAAAGCATATGGATATACCACTACATTAATATTCTTAATATTTAGATAACATTCTAAAAGAACTGTTTATCAATTATAGCATGAAAAGTTTTTACATAATCATCTAGGACAATTATGTATATAAAAAAAAAATGTTTAGGATAGCTGATTGTAAATAACTATATGTACCAGCTAAAAAGGCTGATGTCAAATAAGATCATAACTGACTGCCAATATACAATTATTGAAATTAGTGCAGTCAAATTATTTTCATCTACTTTTATTTTACCTTAAAACCATCAAAAAATATAGATATTGATACTGACTGTTTAAATGTTCTTAAAATTGCTTTTATTCTTCCTATGTACATCATGTTATGAAGATGATAGCAATAATAACAAAACCAAAGCTCAATTGTCAGAGTTCTTCATACTTTTTAAATGTATTCCCACTTCCATTATACAGCATTAGAATCTTTTTTTAAATTTAACATTACTTTCATTTTTTCTTACCCTATTCAATGTCAATGAACATAATTGGATTTATATACTGGCTGATGAACTTCAATTTGTTCAAAAATGATTTAAGAAATAATCTTAAGAAAACAGGTGATAGTTTTGCAATTTGTTTCATTAGAGAATTTAGCACTAGAAATTGAACTGAAAAAGGTTTGATATTTCAAAATACTTAAATAGAAATGTCAACATTCTATAGCAGTGATAAACAAAATTAGAAACTTAAATATATTGAGAACATAATTGCAAGTGTCACAATAAAATAGAAGAGACTCAAGAAAAAACTGCACTGACATATTGTAAGCAGAATGTGTAAGAAACTAAGTAGGGGTTCAGTTTATTACATTCTCATGTCAACTAGAAAAACTCAAGTTGTTACAAATAGGTCAATTATAAAGTCATTTTTAGCAGAAGGAAAGAAAGGCTTTCCTTTTTTGCATGATACAACCTTGCCACTTAAAAAATGTGTTAACAGCAAAAATAGAAAGAGCAGCTAGAAAATAGAACTTACTAAAAACAGACAAGGTTTATTTTTAAAGCATAAAATGACAAAATTCTTGTGTTTATCAAATAAGAAGCTTTTCCATATATCATTGTTTATTTTTTACAAAAGTAAATCATGCATTCAAATAGGAGCTTAAGACAAACTCAGTTACCAAGTTTAAAGGAAAAAAAAATAATCTGTAAGAGTGAGGAGAATGTACAAAAAAGTAATTCTGCAATTTGTAAAAATCAGGCAGTGTTTTCAAACTGTTTTCAGAATATTGGATATGAAGAAATTTCAATCTGTTACTGTTAATTATTGTAATCAAGAAGAGGGTATATATCAACCTTACTGTCACTGATGTTTGACAACATCAAAAGCTGAATAGATATATTGTAATATGAAAAAAGAAAAGAAAAGTTGTACTGTTATGTGAAATTTGACAGTTTGTACCTGAAAACTATATGAATAATTTAACAAATATCAGCCTGAAAAGTAGATGTGTATTTGCCAGCAAAGTTCCAGTATAGTCTTACTCTTCAGCATTCACTTTCACACAAATGCTCTTGGGGAAAAGTATGAATACGTTTCTTCTAATTCTCTTCTAAGAGTTAAATAGCAACAGGGTCTTAGCCTTGGGTAGCAACCAGTCTAAGAGACCAAAATTGAATTCCAGACCATGAGGAGAATAATGGAAAAATCAGTACATTATCTTTCCACAGAATGCATGGCAATGGCAATACACAGATAAAGAAATTTGTAGTCACTCACATTATGAAGGGACACATTGCATGCATAAAGAAAAACACTTAACTTTTCTATAATTCTATAAATTTCTTTTTTTTTTTTTTTTCTATAAAAAAAGAAAAAATTAAGCTATATAAAATGTTCTTAAATATTTATGCTTTTTTCTGTAATAAGGCTAGTAATAAAAAAATTTCAGGAGCTATCCTGTTTGTTTGTAAAAATCAAATTATTTTTTAAATTAAAAGAAATTAAGATAAAATCTAGTTTTAAAAGTAAAGAACTTGAATGGATTCTACGTTTTTTTACTTTATATTTGCTGTGCCAACATAATTAAACTAGTTTTGTTCTCTAAACATAAAATTCTAGATCTAGAAGATAAAAGATTAAACTTTTTTGTACGATATTAATTTTTTTTTTAATCTGTTTATTTATTTTTATGTGATAAAACAAGTCAGAAAATAGAACTTAGAGTTTCCGGTTTATACATAAGGTAAAGTAAATTAGCGGATATAATTGGTTATTTAAGGTTAAGGCCGTGTGTGAAGAATTTCACCCCCCCCCCCCAAAAAAAATTTTTTTTTTACAGACGACCCTACTGCGAGGAGGAATAATTATAGTATTTTTCAAATTTTTAGGTAGCGATCGGGAGAAATGTGAAACTTCATAAGACAAGCAAGCTTTAATTGGGGCACACAAAGATATACCTAATTTATTTATTTTTTTTATTACTAACGGGCACACCAAACAAAAAAATCTACCCAACCCCAAACGAATGTCGTGCTTTGCAAAATTTTAAGAAGCATTGTTGATTAACACACCAACCACTTGATAAACTTCAAACACGTGGATGACGTCACAATGATAGTTTTCGACTATGACGTCACAATTCGGTCTACTCTTTCCACCACAACAGCGAACATAGGATATTTCCTTATTTTTTTTGTTGCTGTTGCTTATCACATTTTCGACTCATATTCTTCGGTTGCTAAATGAGTAAATATTCATCTTCACCTAAGATTCTGAGATGAAGTATTTTTCTTACTGATTTTTTTTCTTAAGTCATCACTTCACTTGTGTAAAAGTTTATCAGATCATATGAAGAAGAAAATATAAGAAAAGACAAAAAAAAAAAAAAAAAAAAAAGGCAAAACATAGAATATTGCTACAAAAAATTTAATATTAATTTGTAGAGCTGAAAATATGCACACACGCCTCCGAGTCCAATAAAAGTATACGCAAGTATGGTTTAAAAAACTTGACAAATTGCTTGCTTTATTTTTTAATCTTCTGCGAGGGGGGGGGGAGGGCGGATAATGGACTAGGAGTACTTATCATTTTTTATCTAATAACCAAATTGATTAAGAGCCCATCCCACCAGCAATGGCCAATAGTCCGACTTGCACATTTTATTTTTTTATGACTAATAAATGGATTTTTATAAGAGAAAAATATATTTTCAAAAGAGAGGGATGGCAATTATTTTTAGTAACTTCATTTGCGGTAGAGGTGTGTGCGTCTTGGATGGCATAGTGAACGAGTGTTACTGTGTTATTATTTTAACGATGAAAATTGAAAAGCCAATGGAGTGATGATAGAAGACAAGTGAACTGATCTTTGTGCTTGTCAGACTTTCTATTTAAATATCATTCATGGAAAATACTACTACTACGACGACGACGAACGGTACATTCTTCTTAAACCCAAGCTAGTATCATTTTTCTGCTTCATGTATATTTTATCAAGAAGCAAACAATAACATCAACAGAAATTATTAAAAATATAAAATCAAATCAATCTTTTCTTCTGAAGCAGCAGATTTTTAACAAATGTACCTAAAACTACTAAACGTACTTTTGACATCCGAATGAAGCAGTTTTTAGACAGATTTTCTTGTTCACAACCTCAGAAATTAAAACGGAAGAAAAAAAGATAAGTTAGAAACGCAAATGTAGGCAGTCATTTAGATGATTTGTTCTACCCAAAACTTCCTACACTACTAGTTAAAAGAAAAAAGGGATTTCAAACATCGTTAAAAGTAAAACCTTAAATAGGAAAATGCGGGATCAATCTTTAAAAAATTATTTCCTAAGTGTAATCTTGTTATTTCTATTTCACATGATCGGTTAAAAAAGTACATGGAATAAAATAAATTTATGTAGAAGTAAAAATAAAATGGTATAAAAGTTTAACATGTGTGCAAAGAACATACGATAAGAATCATACTGAAAACATACTAATAAAAAAAAAAAAAGGGAACAAGAAATGTAACAAGTGTGCATGTTACTTTCCAAACCTGCATGTATGAATGAGTTAGCTCTTCTTCACTCTATAAGACTAGAGACAAGGACTGTGTGTGTGAGCGGGTGTTTGAATTTAGACGAAAATAAGGCTTGAGTACGAAGTTTCCCTGGTATGTGTATAAATTTTTTAAGCCCCCCCACCACCGTTTTTTGTTTGTGTTGATTTTTTTTGTATTGCTTCGTTTTTTGTTTTTTTTTTGTTTAGGTAGACAAAGAAGCTACTTTTAATTTTTCAATGGAAAAGATATTAAAAAGCAGTCATCATACCTACACAAGGTGGTCATAAATTGGGGGATCGGTTTTATTAATAAAGCAAACTCAACTACATCCCCCATTTTTGCTTTACTTGATACAAACACACATACACAAAAAACAGGTACAAGTTTGTGGATTTGGGTCCATAGTTAAAAATAATACAACAATTTTATCATCCTACAGTTTCTTCATTAGAGAGATATGCATGCTGGAGAAGCATTAACAACTACTAATATTAATAACTTTAAATGAAACATAAAAAAGGAGGGAGAAATCAAACATACATGCTACACATGTTTAAGGATAAAAATGAACCGTAACAGCTTGCTAAGATGTTTCTATTTTCTGTAAGTTAAATGTGAAGTATATCAAGACAATATGCAAGCTTATATAGATAACAACTGATGTAGACACAGAGAATGGATATTAAAATGAATAAAACTAGCAAATAATATAGTCGACTGTCGAGGGACGGCCGTTTTAAATCGGATGACCGACTGTACGGACGAATCCAGACACAGACAAATGGAGGAGGGAGGGATAGTCAGACACTCGGACGATTTAACAACGGATGTTCCAGAATAATAAAGACCAGTTGATGAATAAAAGAGTTAACATAAAGTAGCACAAAATATGCTATTCCTTTAGATGCTTACCTTCCTTACACCCTTGTAAACATAGAAGTAAAGCTCCCTGCCAACGTTGAAACATATTCGATCAGGAGACCCAGAAGCGTCGTTAACGTTGATGAAGGAGACTTTTACGGGCGCATTTGCTTGTCCATTGTATGCTGCCCTGGTTGGTCGCGAATATTCAGACAAATGCATCAGTCTATATGTTCCTTCCCGAGTGGCAAATTGAGTTTTTATATCATCTTTACCTCCACCCTCGCTCTGAGCCGCCATGTTTGGTGTATGCTAAGATGACAGGTACCCGGATATCGTATCATTGCGCAAAATCAAAGTGTCGCTTCCGATTGCAAGTTAAACAAATACACGTGTTCGGAACTGGGTTTACCTTTAACTCCTACTGTCAGCTGGATCTACTCTTTGGCAGATAGATACAAACTTATCTATTTATACACAGTCGTATCACAATAATTCAATTTTATTTCCCATCACTCCTTCTTTTCTCATTTTTTTTTACTACTGTTGAACTCCTGCACACGCCATAATTGCTGTGGTGTAGAGGGAAAGCAAACGCATGACCTAAAATACAACTGAACTTAAAAAAAGAGCGGTACACTATATTTTTAATTCTCCACTGAAAAATCATAAAAAAAATGTTATTTTCTCAGAAGTGCCATTCTAGTACAACCTAAGTTTGCATTTTAATAAGTCAATCTTAATATTTTCTGGTTTATTAGTAATAATAACCTTTCGTTTCCTCACTTTTGACATTTTCTCTTTCAAGGAAGCCCTCTTATTCTTACTTAGTTAAAGAACTGTAGTGTACAATGTAATGTACATCGTTACTCTTTCTAATTGCGCTTTTTCATCCAAGTAAAATATTCATTTTTCTTATTTGCCTAATAATGACATTTGTTTACTTTTTAAAGAAAAAGTAAAACGCGATCAATTTACACTACAGTAAATTATTTAACTATCATCAGTAAGTTTCGAAATGAATTGCTCATTATGTTACCTTTTTAGTTTATGTATTATATGGAAATTTACACGTTTGCATTTCATTTACGAAATGCTTAGTTTAAAAGTGCAAATATATGCAATTTCATCTGAGTTTTACTCGCAATGATATGATGCACTGTTGCCGACAGATTTTCTCACACGCTATTAGCAGCAACTCGGTAAACATGAGTAAAAATCGTTCAAGCTAAAAGAGGAGCGCAAGTAGTTTTTACACATTTACATTTCACTAGTAAATAAATAACATACGAAGTCGGTCCGTTTTGTCTGAGATCTAAGTAAAAAGTCGCTCGTTAATTATTTTTATATTTTATTCCATTTGCATTTATTTATTTTATCCATAATTTTTCGATTCATAGATTTTATGCACATTTTTTTTTATGTGAGTTCTTACCTCCTTAAAGTCAATCAATTGTTTTTTTTAAACAATATTTATTTACGATGAAAAAATGTGAATATTTTTTAATAATTGTAAATATTGAATATGGTCGAACACAAGTAACAGCCTTTAAAAGTACCTTTCTTTTTCTTTCTTTTTTTTCCTCCAGATTCTTAGTTATGTTTTCTGGAGGTTTCCTGTTTTTTATTGTAACTTTCTCATAGTTTTTGAATTTTGATTTGTCCATAATAAAAGTTCTTGAATTTAGATTTTTTTTTTGCTTGCCGTCAAAAATATTACTAACAAAAAAAATTAGATACAAGTTGTAATGTTTTTAGGACTGACAGTTGTCAGTCCTAAAAACATTACAATACAACTTGTATCATTCAATTCATTAAAGTTCCCTTTTCTTTTTCTTTATTTTTAAGTGCATAATTAAAGTTAATTTGTTTTGAATTTTGATTCTAGTTAAATAGTTGGTATTTTATTTTGCCATAAGGCAGAATAAATACCTCCATCATAATGTAATGATGAATGATAGCAAATTTGAAATTGATTTTGTAATAATAATGTTAAAAATCATTGCTCTAGATTTCATAAATAAATTATAGTAAAAAGTGGCAAAATAGAAGCAATTATTGTTTTAATTTAAATGTCACTGGACATTTTTAAATAAATGGGAATTACATAAAGATATTTTAAATTAATTTTAGTCTTCGTCTTAAATTAAATTCTCTTCTTAGTCTTAAATTTCTAAGATGAATGAAATTATGAAAGATTATTTTAAAAAAGTGGGATTTTTATTTTATTTCACAAAAAAATATGCTAAGTCTTTGAAGTCTAAGATGAAGTAACCATTTTATTTCATAACTTGATAATGTTTAAATGACTGCCACTGTTTGACTAGAGTGCATTACTGCCTACAGTTCTGATATGAAGTATATTGCCTTTATTTCAAGAGTTAATGCAATTATCACGACATTTCTGAATTTCAGCTACTGTAGAAAATCTAGTATTTCATTGTCATTATCTCTTTATTGGTGAAACTATCAGTGATTTTTTAAAGCATTTCATGACTTCAAAATACTTACAGTTCTGAGATTATTACCTTTATTTGATGAGCTAATGCAATTTTGCTAATGCATTTCCTGTATTCAAAGTATTACCTAAATTTTTAGGATATATATTGTCACATTGTCTTTATTTGAGGAGTTAATGTAATTATCACTATATTTGAGTTAATGCATTTCTAGCCTTCAAAGTAAAGCATAAAATTCAGTATTCAATACTGTAATTATCTCTTACTTTGTGATTACCACTGGATTTTGACAAATACATTTCTTGCCTTTGAGTATTGCATAATAATATTCTGAGATGAAGTATTGCTTTTATTTCATGAGTTTATGTATTATGACATTTTTGCTCATGAATTTCTAACTTTCTTTCATACTGTCTAATGTTAGGTCATGACATATGGTTATAATTTTATGTCAATACAACTATCACTACATTCTAGCTAATGTATTTCTAGCCTGTCTAAATTTAAGTGTTGAAATATTATTACACTGTGCAAATCATTTATATTATAATTTATAATGCAACTCAGTATTTTCATATTAAAATTGGTTTTAATTTATTTGATGAAGCTAAAATTTTCAGGATGAACATAGTTATATATGACATATGAATTTTACCTTAGAATATGTTTTTACAGGAAACATTTACAATAACTTATTTGGTATGTAATTTCATTATGTTGTTAAAGGATTATTTAAATTGTTTGGACTGTTGTCATCATCTTTACTGGCATATTCACAATGTTTCAGCTGTTGTATGCTCCAGACAAATTCAGGTGATTGAAAATTCAAACTGAAGCCTTTATTTCATCCACCAAAATGTCGCTTTTTACTTTTGACTGTGAAAGATATGTATAAAGTCATGTTTTGCAATTATGGCTGAGTAGGGAGTTTGATCCTCACTGTGTGCCCCTACTTTCAGCTTTTTGCTACCTTTTCATTGAATATGTAAGAACTTATTTTATACATTAACTGCACACAATTCAGTTACATGCCTTGTTTAAAGACATGTTATCCAACAGAGAACAACAAAAATATTTTAGTTATATGCATTAATAACTTACATTTTGTCTTTAACTTTGCCTGAAGAAAAATTGAATTCCTCTAATTAAAGAACTTGTTGTGGTCAGTGGCTGAACAATAGTAGCTACTAACTTCATGTGAGATCATGGTAGCTGGTTGCTACATTAAGAATAGGGAGATAAAATGACTGCTGCTATGTTACAGATTAGCTCTTTTACCAGTCAGTATTAACCACTGCCAGTTAGTGACAAACTGAGGAAGGGTGAAAGAACAAAACTTTGATAGAAAGAATAGTTTAAAATTCACATGTTGCACTTGAATTTTTTGCCAAAATGAACAAAAAGAATTGGGTTTAATAATAAGCTATGATGAGGATTTATTCGGTGAAAGCAAATAATGACTCTGAAATATTAGGTGGGTGCAAAAATAATGACATAATAATGTCTTTTTTTGACGTATTTTTTAACGTCAAAAACGACATTATTACGTCATTATTTTTGCACCAACCTAATAGTAAATATATGATGATCTTGTTTATGTAGAAATGTTACTCTAAGTGGATTGTGAGAATTACTTGCTGCTATGGACTTTATATGTTCGCTAAAGTTTATCTCAGTCAATGTTAGGGGATGCATGTACTGCTAAAATTTGTGATATTTAACTCCCATAAAGCTGAGTGCAAAGTGATTTTTCTTCAGTTTCCCAGAACTTGAACATCACACCACCATCCTTGATTAATCTAGCAGAGTGCCTGCCATAAGTCACAAATACTTGGAGAAAGATTAGTTAGTATAGTGAAGTCTAAACCTCTCAGCTATATAGTGGGTTTGTCCTTTAGAGTCACAATAAAACACTCTCACTAGATGTGGGGTGAGTCAATAGAAATTTCTACTATTATATGTAAGTTCTGAAGTGTTTGGAAGTGATTTTCCCATCAGATGTGGTCTGCCTTTTGCTTGTGTTGCGTTTGCACTATGGCACATATTCTCATCTTGATTTACTATTTTACATGCATTTGTAGAATCTGTGTATGACATTGTTGGTCTTATTCCAAGAAAGCATGTTTTATCCTCTATATAACAATGATGATGTCTTGTTTATTTCCTTTTTGTATCATGAAGTATTTGGGTGCTCAGTCTAATATATTATACAGTAGTTATGAGTTTTTTTTCTTATTTAATTTTTTGTTTTATTGCATTATCATGAACAAATATGTATTCAGTCACAAAGATTCATTGGTGTGTATAAACGTTTTGTATCTAATTAAGTAGTTATAAATTGGAGTTAGGACATTTTATCTTTTAGATCTTGTATGAAGGAAGTTGATGCTTGTACATTTTTGTGTTCATTGAAGTAATTTGACAGGTTTGTAGCATAAATCTTTGGTTATGTTCCTTATGGACAGAAGTATTAAAGATAAGTTTTTTTTTTGTTTTTTTTAAGCTTTTCACCCCAATCAAGGTGGGAGTGTCACTAGCGCACAAGGGGTTACAGAGAGTGAGAGCAAGAGTAAAGAGATGTGATTGTGGAAAGGATAAATATAATGATATGGAATTAGATCACAGCATCAGAAGATGTCGATTGACATTACACCTGAATATTTGAAGACCATAACTATCAGGGAAACAAGTAAAAGGAAGAGAGTTCCACAGATGGGAAGTGCGAGACATAAAGCTATTGAAGTAGAAGAGATGGCTACATTTAACCATTTCAACAGTGAAAGGGTGTGACTGAGATGCCAACCAATTAACATACTTAAATTCATGCAGTTTGGGAATCAGCGAAAATAGCCTATCACATCTGTTACTGTGAAAGTACTTGTGGAAAAGATAGAAGGAAGTGACGATATGTCTGTGAGAAAGTGACTGTAGGTGAGATGCCAGACTAGGGCCAACCACATTGCATATATGTTTCTGGATTTTGTTGAGGTCTTTGAGACAAACAGCAGGGGCTCCAGACCATATATAGCAGCTGTATTCCATGCAAGAGCAAATGGTTGATTTGAAGGAATGGACTCAGGTGAGAAAAACTTACTGCTGCAACACAGAGATTCAACTTTCCTTGTGGTAGATGAAACAATTGATTCAATATATTTGTTCTATCTTAGGTCAGTGGACAGCATGAGACCAAGCAGGTGCAGAGAGGCACTCTCATGGAGTTGAGCATCAGACATTCTAGTGGGAGGCAGGGAGGGTTCTCTGTGGTGGGTAAATGAGAGCAGTTTTGTTTTTGAGGCATTAAAGTTTACCAGCCATTTTTTGCTCCAGTCAACCACAGATTGGAGCTTGTTTTCAAGATCAATAACCAGTTTAGTTTTGTCAGAGATACCAGATTTGCTATTGAGGCAGGAGTAAATAGTAGTATTATATGCATAGATACCTACTTGGGAACTGATGACATCAGGAAGATCATTAATGAAAATAAGGAACAGAGTAGGGCCCAGGATAGAGCATTGGGGAACATGGAGGAGAATCCATTAAGGATGGCCTTCATTAGACGGCTTGACAGGAATGATTGTATTAAATCAAATAATTGTCCTGAAATTCCATATCCCTGAAGCTTAAGAAGAAGGCTGACATGCCAAACCCTATCAAACACTTTAGAGATATCTAGGGCCACAGCTCAGGCTTCTCCATTATTGTGACTTTTGGTTTCATCATTAGAGAAATTTTGAGTTGCCTATGAGGTTGTTCTATGAGACTGTTAGAGCATGGGTGGTAAGTTGTTTTAGTATGTTTAGAGCCTAATAAATTATTGAATTTACAGGAAAATATAGATTGGAAATTTTCTCTGCTGCTTGTGGTGATACTTTGAACACTGAAGGTGAATATCTAGTTGTTAAGTATGGTTTTTTTTTTTTTACAGTGAGGTTAACCGTTTACAAGACCTGGGGGCAACTTGAGGTACAGGGTTACATTTGGAGGCCATTTATGTATACAGGAGTGGAACATTAACCCTACCCTTGAACTGGTTAAGATTGTGGTGATTGGGGAAACATCCTTTTGGGAGTTGGTTCCACAGGGCAATGGTTTGCATTAAGGTGTTGCTCAAGTTGAACTTACTTCTCACCAATTGAATATGGAGGGAATATGGTTTTCACTGCAATTTCAGGAGATATGTCTTTTAAGGGAATAGCTGTTGACCATTATGTGAACATATCACCAATGATCAATAATGTCTTTGATAGTTGGATAGGGGTCCTACTATGTCAGTATGTCAATGTGTGAATATTTCATCTGGATTACTGAATGTGCTGATTGGTATTTGAGTGTACTTATGCATTTTGAATTATTTTTCTTTTTTGGCATATTTTTTTGCCTTGCTGTGGTCCAGTTTTGAATGCCTTGTCATATTTGGCCAAATGAAAGGATCAAAACCAGTTTGACTGGACCATTTATGCAGATGTTTACTTATTTATTTTTATGAGTAAGATGAATATATAGTTTTGAGTTCAACATAATATTGCAAAAAAGCGTTTTACCATTGAAGGAACTGTCTTAATTTTAATGGCGTGTATATCACATATGCTTGTAACGTCTGGTTAGATTCCTGATCATCCAAGATCTCTTCTACCTTCGCCGAGGTATTGGTGTGATAGTTGTCAGCTACTGTATTCTGTTAATCTATTATATAGCATAGATATGCCGAAAATTTGAGAGATTTAATCTATGTATTTAATTGCTCTCAGTAGGTATTTGTTAGCACTTGTGTTTGTTGTATAAGTTAACAGTTTGTGATCTATATAGATGATAAAATGCCATCCTTCAAGTAGGTATCTCAAGCGTTTAATTGCTAGATAAATTCTTAACAATTCTTTTGTGCCTTAATTTTACAGAAAAGAATGAGATTGGTGTTTTCATAGAGTCAATTTCTTCTTTAACTGTACCTATGATGGAGCTGACTTTTGGTATTGTTTTGTATGTACGATAATTTCATGTACTCCGTGAGTGCTGTTTTTGTAATGTTGAAACCTTCTAGTGCATCTTGTTGAAATGCAATGGTCTTATTCTCCTTCCGTGTGTGATGTGTTAGTGGCGTGAGGATTGATGAATGATGAATGGTTTCAACCTTTTCTTGTAAGGGAGAAATTCCATCTTTGTCTATGACATGTCCAAGAAATTTGATTTCCCTGGAATCAAAAATATATGTATCTATGTTGAAAGGCAAAAGTTTAACAGTCTTTGGAATAAGTGGAAAGTATTTCATATAAGCGTAAAAGAATGGTAGTCCTCAAAGAACTCAGATGTTGAAACATTTGTACCGAGTTTCGCAATCCAAATGACTTTGTGTAAATTCGTACAGACCAAATAGGGTTATCACTGCTATTTGGGAGGTATCTTCTTATACGATTGGCACTTGGAAGTAAGCTTTGTTGAGATCAATTTTGGAAAATATTTGAGCTAGCTAGAATCCCAATATGAAGTTGTGAATGTGGAAGACTGAGTAACGACTGTGAACTGTTGAGCTGTTCAATTTCGCTAATGGTTTGGATGACATTCCCCGAAGTCAGCTGTAAGACATCTATCTCGTTTGAGATCTTGTGCTCCATTTGTCTTGGCGTTCGTAATTATACACCAAATCTTATTTGACGCAAAAACTGGGTTATGCCATTAAAAGTAGATAATAAAATCTTCCAATAGCAGTAGGAGCGAGGGGAGATAACCTAAGTTTTATACTAGCTATGGCTGCCAGTAATACTTCATAGTAATTTATCGAACCAAAACTACCTCACTAGTTTCATATAGAATTTCATCTTGTACTCCCATATGGTTGAGGAGGTAAGACAATGTTTTCTCTGCAATCTACGTATTATCAAAGATTTTGTGTAGCATAACTTCTTCCAACCTTTCCACTCTTTATTATAGTCACTAGGAATTGTCCTATAGGTCATCCCCCAAATTTTCTTCAATAGTTCCACCACTTACAGCTGGTAAAATTCCGACTATACAAGCGAAGTTTTGCTTCAGACAAGTGATTTGTTAAAATCTATAAATGTCCTGTAGTTGTAAGAACCAATCGTGAGTACTGAACGTATTTTATAGCTCTTACTGATCCTCAGTTGTTAGTTGTCATAATTTCTGTTGCTGGCAAAAATTTAAGGTTATCTGTTGATAGTTGCTTTGGAGATTTTTTTAAAAGATTCACTTATGTTGAGAGGTCTATGATAATAGCAGTGTCTTTTTAATTGCTTTTGCGAGTGGCCGCTGTAATTACCATGTGTATAACAGCGTTCGTTTGCATCGAAACGTTTGATTTTGTGTATGTCTCTCTGAAGTCGGTGAATATCAAGAAGGTTGCATGTTTATGTTTTTAAGGTTTGTTTTTTATATGTTCACCAACTTGTTGTGACCAGTGGCTGATCAATAGTAGCCACTTGTCTTATATGGTAGCTGGTCGCTACTTTAAGCGTCGGGAGAAAAAGCGACTACTGATGTGTTACCGATTAGGTCTAATGATAGAAAGGGCCATCAGACAACGAAAGCAAAAAATATCTCTGATATATATATATATATATATATATATATATATATATATATATATATATATATATATATAAGGTTGGTGCAAAAATAATGTCGTTTTCTAACATAGTAACATATGTGAGAAAACGACATTATTTTTGCACCAACCTAATATATATATATATAATTTAGCCTTATACGTATGTAGGAATGTTCCTCAAAGTGGTTTGAGAATACTAAAGAAATGGAGAAAAAAAAGTAAAACTACGATATAGCCAAGAATTGAACTGCTAAACTGAAGAGATATGATGGGATAATGATAGCACTTCATCTAACAAATGACTACACATCCGTTAGGACAGCTGATCACCTTCGGTAACTATAGTGAAACAAACTCTTATCTGTTCCTACTGCACAATAATAAAGCTTCGAGTGATGCATCGGATTAACTTGATATGTCTGCTAAAGTTTTTTTCTCGACAAATGTTGAAGGTCACTTAGGGTGCTAAAATTTAGGAATTCTTACTCACACAGAATATAGTGAAAAAAAAATCTTCCTTCAGTTTTCCACAACTTGAACTTCACACCAGTGATCCTGACTAGTCGAACAACACCACATGAGTGCCTGCTACAAACCGTTCAAGTCGTCTGGTGATTTTTTTCATCAAGGGCATTTAAGTATAGTTTTTTCATGCTTTTCTTTGGAGGTATGACAAACTTTATTGTCATGTATTCACTATTCTATTATTATATCCAATAATTTTAAGTAAATGTCATGGTTGAATTGATTCTTTTCTTTTCATGTATCCCTTTAAATGCTTAATCTCTACCTATTGTAGTCATAATTTTAATTCATGAATCATTATATCTAATAATATTTATTCGTATTGTTCTCTAAGTTGACGAGGAGTTTAGATTCGTTTTTTTTTTTCTATTACTTTAAGTTACCTTAAAACTCAACACCTCTCCCTATTTGTACTACTTTACATTTAGCAGAAAGCGTAGTAACCATAGCCGTAACTAAACAATACTGCCATTTTATGATTATTGATTACCATCAATTAACAGTTGTTACAATCGTAATTTGAAATATGATAATTGGATGATGATGATGATCGATTGTTATAATAACAATCCATCCTGTAACATTGGTAAACATGACGATCGGTGGGAACCATTTTATTACATTACCAAGCGTCATCTCTACAATAAATTAACATTTTGATTCTATTAACAACTTCAATTTTAATAACTTCGATATATTTATAACTTCCAGCTAAAACTCACGATTTGAAGCATGTAAAGTAATTTTATCTAGCGCAAGCTGTTTGTTACTTTGCAAAGAAATAATGTGACAAGAAAACTTACTCTCACAGAATGTAGTAATGTACCCATCTACATGGATTAAATTAGTATTTGTATTTCAACAATTAGTTAAGTTTTTATTGGTAAGAATTAAAATATAGAATAAACAACAAACAGTTAAGCAATTTCGTAACTGTTGTAATGTACACTTTTCCTATTTTTACAGTGACATATCCTTGATTATATTTTGTACAAGGAGACGATTTTAAATGCCAAGAACATTTTACAGTCACAAAAACGTGTATGTAGCTGTTTCACTTCCAACAGATTACAATAGAGTAAATGATTTAGTAATTGAACAACCTGCCGTTTTGCTATATAATATGTTAAAAAGAAAATTTATTTTACAAATGTCCATTTCGAAACGGAAAAGTTAGATCAAATTATTAACTAGCGAAAAACTAAACTCTAAAAAACGTACTTAACTTTGACAACGGTTGAGACTATTAACCAATAAAATTATCAAGACGACGCTACTTTGCAGCATTTATATTCATATAAAGATTATCGCAAAGTATACAATCAATCGTAGCATCAATGGTGAGCAATACATCTCATAATAAACTTGAGATGGTTCACAAGATCATAGGTATTTCGATGCCGGGTCAATCTACACCCAGTATTACCTCTTGCGACCCTGATTGAAACATGATAAATATATATTTTTTTACAGTAAGGTTCACCCTGTATAAGGCCTGGGGGTCATTGGATGTAGAGATTTACGTTAAGGGACAGTTTATACGGATATAATTGTAGTGATCGGAGAAACATACTCTTGGAAGTCGGTTCTACAGGGCAGTGGTTCGCAGGAAGAAGCTGTTCGAATTGAACTTACTTCTCACCGATGGAATACGAAATGAATGTGGGTGGTTTACTACAACCTGCGTGGCATGGCGGGTCCTAGCCTTGAAGGTTAGACCTGATGGAACGAAGGAATGTATTTCGTCCGAGCACTTTCCATGGAAGTCGCGATAGAGCAGTGAGAGGCTCTCCACATCCTGCATGTGAGAGAGTGAGGGTGGAAAATAAATCCTCTCAGTACAAACCAATACACATGGCAGCAAACGACGTTTTTAACGTCAATCTCACTCAACTCCAGGTAGGTATTGCACCTCCATGCTTCTGTCTTGAAACAACTTGGTTCCTTCGATATCTCCCATGGTGGCCTATCGCCTCTCTAATTTTCTGGATCCATGTTTTTCCACTGCTTATATCATCTCAGCTGAGCTTTCTCAATCATTGTTAGGATGTACTTCACACCAAGTTCTTGCCTGATGTCATTATTCTTCATGTTGTTCCGACGGGTGACTCCCTTTGTCAACCAAAGCACTCTAATCTCAGCTGCCTTCAAACGACTCTTGGTTGGCGCTGTCAGCGTCCTGCACTCATATCTGTACAAGAGAAGTGACCGTAGTATGGTCATGTAGCTGTTAATCTTGACTTTACGCGGCACGTATTTATCATTGAGTAGCGGGTAGAGCATTTTAACATTGCTGACGTAGATGTTAATTATGTCGTTGATGACTTTCCTTCTCCGTATCACTGTCGAAAACTGCACTGGGGTATTTCAAAGTGTCCGTCTGGCGCATGAGTGATCCACGGACTGTGGCTTGTAACTGTCTAGATATCCTCGAGTCCATCATCACTTTGGACATTTTCGTGTTTAACTTGAGGCCCTAGCCACGAAGCACATTACACCAAACATTGAGCATCATCTATAGTCTATTAGTCGTTACGGCGACTAGTCCATCATCATTAACGTAGACCAGGATGTTGTCTCGTCTGTTCTCCTCGTGTTGTCGCTCAACTGACTTCAACACTTGATCCATCATCAGGTGTAAAATGTCAATGGAGCGACCTCAACACCAGATGATGATTTTAGAAGTTGATCTAAAACTTCAAAATCATAACACATGATTTCACATCAAGTTTTAAAACGGTATAGAAAACGCTTTAAGCCGGTGGGAGGGTGCAATTGTTTTGGCTCGGAGGCCACTTTGAGAGGGACGTGGTTAGTGGAGGGTTACACCTAAAACATATTCATTAGTTAATATTACATTTCATTGCTAGTAGTTTAAGACCAATCGATTATTTTACATCCTCGATCAAACGACAGGCTGGAAATATTTAATTGATATTAGTGCCTAAAATATTTGTCACTTTGCATAACAGTTTTAAAAAGTCAAGAGGAACTTACTTTACAAGCAGTGAATAAAACAATTATTAACACACATGACCAATGTTACATTCAAATAAATCTTGATCTATGTCATTTTTGTGTCAATTTCATTAACTCTGTTTGTGTGGTAAGGTGTTTGAATACTTCACAATATGTTTTTTCTTAATATTTGGCAAAGTGGCGAGACAAATTGTTATCATTTGTTTAGTAGCTTTCTAAATGTATCTGTCAAGTAACTACAATGAGGTTTATGACCGTCAAACACGCAGAGGTATCTCAATT
The DNA here is from genome assembly GCA_963932145.1 of Acanthosepion lycidas. Taxonomy (NCBI): domain Eukaryota; kingdom Metazoa; phylum Mollusca; class Cephalopoda; order Sepiida; family Sepiidae; genus Acanthosepion; species Acanthosepion lycidas. The sequence goes on along the minus strand of OZ010616.1, from coordinate 38,259,362 downwards.
GGATTCATTACGGCGAAAATACTAATGAATATTGTATTAAATAGGCTCTCACTGTTCTATGAAAGTCAACTCCTAACGATTCAATTTAGTTTCTTTCTGGTAAAAAGTATAATGGTGGCGTATATGTCATCAAACAATTTCAGGAAATTGTATACCCCTCCAATAGAAAATTGTGTACCTGCTATGTTGATTTCATAGCAACACAATAGAGACTACCTTTTTTCATCCATCAGAAATCGTCTTCCAAGCTCTGATACCACTGGCTGTATAGATTTGATAGAGGAAGTATACAGGTCGTCGTCGACTTACGACCACGATTAGTTACGACTGACATGTCGCAAGTTGGTCTATAATTCATTTTGGAATCTTTTTTTTATCTTGCTTTAGGTATTATTGTTTATTTTTAAAACCATTTGTATGATTTCTTTACGTTTGATACCATTTTTTTCCCTACAGATTGTTTTGTTTGTTATCTTTACATCCGTCAGGTTGAAGTTAAACACTGCATACTAGAGTTACAGTCGGTTTAATATTTGTTAAACATATAAACAAAATACAGGAGCAAAAAACAGAATATTTTAGTTGCAAAACGTATCAAAATATATACAAATACAAAACACCTTAGCCGCTGGTGCCTGGTTGTGTATCGTCGATGTTGTCTGCTGGGGCAGCGTTCGAGGCAGCCGGTAGAGTTGTTTTTTCATAAACATGGTGAGCTTTGACTTGTTTATTTCTTCTTTTTTTTTCTTTTTTTGTTTGTAGATATGGATGAAACATATCATGTGCAATCCATTCAATCCTTGCAAATCGTTCGATGTTTGAGTCTATTCCTTTAAAAAGTGCAAAGAGTTTATTCAGTAGAGATAAACCTGACAATTCCTTAGTAGTAAATTTCCCTTCTAGCTCCTCCTCCCCCTCCACTTTTGTTTTTTCTTTAATTGCCACTCTTTTTTCTCTCAATGTGATTGCCTCTTCATTTGTAAGTTCTCCAGATCCTAGGTCCATATTCCTCCCTTTTCTCGAAGAGGAGTAGAGGCTTATCTCTTGTTTGTTGCTTAGGAAGGGGTTCCCATTTCTTTTCCTTTTCTCAGTGGTGCTGTCATGAATTTCTTGTTATATGCGCGAATGGTGACAACGTCTGTTCATACTGAGGCTACTAGGTTGGCAGTTTTCTGGTTGCTGTTCCCGACTGGTAGTTAGGAGCCCAAACTCTTGCTTAGCATCTTGAGAGACTGTTCTTATCAACAGTTACATAATATCGGGATTTTTTCAGTGCCATGTCGCGCATGGAAGGGTGTCCCAGTAAGCACCCCCGGTGCGCAACCCCGAAGCTACACTATATTGCAGTCCGAGCCAGTTCCCTTCTGCATATGTTACATTAGATGACCGACTGCTACTACTACCCTAGGCGTTTTTTATCAATGTAACACATCATGACTATAAACAACCAAAGATATAACACTAAACCAGCTCAACAAAAGACACCTAAACCCCTTCACCTTTCCCCTTTTCCAACAATCGTGGTATTCGCACCAACTTCTGTGGTGTGGAATCGTTCCTCTTCGAAAAAATATTCTCCGAACATCCCATTTCTTTGCGAAATTAACTTTAACTCTTCAATCCCCATCTTATGATTTCTTGATTCCTGGCTACCTCCCTCTAAGAAAGAAAGTCCACATGCACGGGCTGGGAGTTTATGTCGGCGAACATCTCCCGTTGGCTAGGGAACTCTCTGTTGAATCTCCAAACCATTCTTACATGTGTCTCCGTCTCTCTCTACTTAACTCAGCTATCTCTTCTTTCTCTATTTCTACCTTTCCTGTTAAGATTCTAGATCGTGCTTCCGATAATACAGACAAGACCATTTCCCTACACCCGTTTGCAAACATTCGTATTCGGTGACTTTAATGCCTACCATACCAGGTGGCTTAAACATTCTATCACTGACCTCGCTGGCATCCAAACACTGAACTTTTCAATCACTCAACCTCTCACGCAAGTGGTGGACTTTCCCAGATGTTTCCCCAGTAACCCTAACGGAAACGCTTCTCTTCTTGATCTCTTTTTTACCTCTATCCCGGACTCATGTCGTACTATGCATCTCTGTTCTCTTGGCAACTCTGATCATGCGGTAGTGTCTGTAAACATCTCCTTCCGCTCCCCTCCCGGCTAAGAACCACTAACTAACACAATATCCTTATGTTACCAACGAACAGATTGGGATTCGTTCCGTGACTTCCTTCGTGACGAAGAAGTAGGTGAGAACCGGCATCAATGCTTTCATTCCAGCAAGGAAATACCAAGTTGACCTGCGTTCATCTCCTTGGTTCTTACCTGCATGACCTGCCGCTATAGCCCACAGGAATCACTTCCGTCTGTACCAGAGTGACACGTCGGATTGCAAAAGACGTCTCTTTGTCTCTGCCCGTAACAAGTGCAAGCGTGCCCTCAATGAAACGAAGTTACTGTTTGCTGATAGAATGAAACAATGTCGCAAGTTCGGTTCCAAAGATTATTGGCACCTCTGCAAGAGTGTGCTAAACAACAGCAAATCCTCAATCCCTACCCTATTCAATCAATTCGAAATCCGGACGTCTACTGACGTCTAATGCTTTGCTTGGAAATTCTCAATCAACTCAATACTCAACTCATCTGGAGTGCCCACACCTGATTTCCCCCCTAGAACTGAAGCTATACCGAGTGATATACGCATAACCCCGTCACTGGTCTCATATCATTTCTAAATCAAACTCCCATAAGGCAAGTGTAGGTTACAGGATACCAGCCGTCGTCATAAAGAAATGTGCTCCCAAATTGGCCCCAGTTCTTTCCAAACTCTACAACTATTGTCTCTCTGCTTTCCAGCATGTTCGAAGCCCTCTTCTGTAGTCCCTGTTTTTAAGAATATTGAATAATCTTCTGACCCTTCTAACTATCGCCTTATTAGTATCCTACCTTTTTCAGCCAAGTATTCGAGATTTTAATCAATGCTAAAGTGGTTAAGCCTCTCATGAATGTCAAACAATATGGATTTCGTTTTGCCCAGTCGACTGCTGACGTGCTTTCGGCCATTACTGAATATGTATATCAAGCTCTTGATATTAACGGCAAAGCTCGTGCTGTGGCTCTAGATATCTCAAAGGCATTTGACAGGGTTTTGCATGCTGGTCATCAACATAAGCTTCAGAGCTGCAGTATTACAAGACAGTTGTTTGATTTAATCCAATTATTCCTATTAAGTCGTAAAAGAGTAGCAGCTAGATTAACTTTGTCAGCTCTGACGGATTTACTATTGAGACAGGAGAAAAAGGTAGTGTCATCTGCATAAACGGGCTCAGTTCCAGATCCTTTCACAAGAACGTGGGTGTCACACAAAGCTCTATATTGGGACCTACGGTGTTTCTGATCTTCATCAATGATCTCCCTGATATCAGTTGCCAAGTAGGCATTTATGCAGATGACACTACCTTTTTCTCCTGCCTCAATAGTAAATCCGTCAGAGCTGACAAAGTTAATCTAGCTGCTACTCTTGTAAAGGACCTCCAATCAGTGGTTAACTGGGACAGAAAATGGATTGTAAATTTGAATGCCTCCAAAACAAAACTGCTCTAATTTAACCACCATAGAGAAACTTCCCTATCCACCATGGAGCATGGTTGATGCAAGACTCCAGGAGAGCGTCTCATTGAGTCTTCTTGGCTTCACGTTTTCAACTGACTTGAAGTGGAACAACTACATTGAATCAATAGCTGCATCTATTGCAAGAAAATTTTCTTCACTGTGTTGTGCCAGAAGGCTTTCCTCGTCAGAGTCTATCTTGCATATTTACAAATCTACCATTCGTCCTTGCATTGAATACTATTGTCGTATCTGGTCTGATGCCCCTGTTGTTCATCTCGAGGTTCTTGACAAAATCCAAAGAAGGATCTGAAATGTAATCAACCCAGAAATGGCATCTCGACTTCAGTTATTTTCTCACGTGTTGCTTTTCTATAAGTGTTTTCATGCCAACTGCTCAGACAAGATTTTTTTCCTTGGTGTCCCGACTACATCCATTTAAGCGTGCTACTAGATTGGCATCTGTCCCATTCTTTTACTGTTGAAATAGTTAAATTTAACCGTCACTTTTACTCAAACTGTTTCTTTTCTCACATTTCCCGACAGTGGAACACCCTTCCGTTTACTTGCTTCTCTGATAACTATAATTTTCAAAAATTTAAATGCAACATCAACCGCCATCTTCTGTTGACCTGAACTCCGTTCATCTTTTATCCTTTCCTCAATCCCCCCTATACACAGTCTTTTCTATGACTTTCAGTCTCTGTAACTCCCTGCGTACTAGTGACACTCCCGCTTTGGTTGGGATGACATTATTAAAAAATTAAAATTAAAATTAAAAAAAGAAATTCACATTCCAGACAAGGGTGATTTGCCAGCTTTACTATTTTCAGTCCCGTTTCTCTCACATTAAAAAAAAAAAAAACACTTCTGATACATGCCACTCATCCATAATTATTTGAATCTTGAATCTTTTTTTTGAATCTCTTGAACCACCCAGTATTTTCAACAAATTCCTGACTGTAGTCTTCTCATTTGCATTCCTTAAAAGTCTGAAATAGACTTCTACTGTTCGTCTGCATACTAAAAAGACTGAACGGAACGTTTTTTTAAAATCTATTATTCCATCCTCATATGCAGTAATTTCTCCATTTTGCGAATGGGCATGGTCTGCAGCTTTGTTATAACGTTCGATCGTATAGGCACAGAACCTTCCACAGCATTACAAATTCATTCGCCGTCCTTCAAAATCGTCAAAAGTAGAGCGTGATAAATTCAGATTGCGTGTGATCATGCCGAATTTCTATCATTTTTCATAGTTTAATTACCTTCAGTTTTGTGTCCAGATCAATTGACATTTTTTCCTTCTTGGGAATTTCCTCTTGGTAGACATATTTAAGGTAGGGTTGAATAAGAATTTCACAAGGCACAAACGAACTCTGAGGAAAGAGTATTATAATGAGGTTTCCGTAACACTGAGAGAGAGAGAGAGAGAGAGAGAGAGAGAGAGAGAGGGGGGTGCAAGGAGTTGCTAGAGCTGCTGTCAGCTGAGACAGAAATTGTCGAACACAAAGATGAGAACAACTCATGATTATTAGCAGACGGAGAGCATTCGTTCGTGCCCAGACGATCGGACATATCAATTCTGGCGGTGATGTGAACTGTGACAGAAATTGTCGTACATAAAGCTGAGAACAAATCAGGCTTGTTAGCAGACGGAGAGCATTGGTACCCAGACGGTCAGACATATCAATTCTAGCGCTGCTCTGTGCTGAGACAGAAATTGTACACAAAGCTGAGAACAACTCATGCTTGTTACCAAACGCAGAACATTCGTGCTCAGACGTTCAGACATATCAATTCTAGCGCTGCTGTGATCTGAGACAGAAATTGTCGTACACAAAGCTGAGAACCACTGATGCTTGTTACCAAACGCAGAGCATTTGTGCCCATACGGTCAGATATATCAATTCTAGCGCTGCTGTGAGCTGGGAGAGAAATTGTCGTACACAAATCTGAGAACAAATCATGCTTGTTAGCGGTCGAATAGCATTCGTGCTAGAAGGTCAGACATATCAATTCTAGCGCTGCTGTGTATTCAGACAGAAATTGTCGTACACAAAGCTGAGAACAACTCAGTCTGTTAGCAGACGGGGAGCATTCGTGCCCAGACGGCCAGACATATCAATTCTAGCATTGCTGTGAGCTGGGACAGAAATTGTGGTACACAAACCTGAGAATAACTCAGGCTTTTTAGCAGACGGAGAGCATTCGTGCCGAGACGGCAAGACATATAAATTCTGGCGCTGCTGTGATCTGAGACAGAAATTGTCGTACACAAAGCTGAGAACCACAGATGCTTGTTAGCAAACGCTGAGCATTTGCGCCGAGATGGTCAGACATCAATTCTAGCGCTGCTGTTAGCTGGGAGAGAAATTGTCGAACACACAGCTGCGAACCACTCATCCTTGTTAGCAGACGGAGAGCATTCGTGCCCAGACGGTAAGACATATCAATTCTAAAGCTGCTGTGAGCTGAGACAGAAATTGTCGTACACAAATCTGAGAACGAACGATGCTTGTTAGCAGAAAAAGAGCATTCGTGCCTAGACGATCAGACATATCAATTCTAGCGCTGCTTTGTGTTTAAACAGAAATTGTCGTACACATAGCTGAGAACAACTAATTATTGTTAGCAAACGGAGAGTATTCGTGCCCAGACGGTAAGACATATCAATTATAGCGCTGCTGTGAGCTGAGACAGAAATTGTCGTACACATATCTGAGAACAAAACATGCTTGTTAGCCCAGATGGCCAGATATATCAATTCTATCGCTGCTGTTAGTGGGACAGAAATTGTCGTACACAAAGCTGAGAACCACTCATGCTTGTTAGCAGACAAAGGACATTCGTGCCTAGATGGCCAGACATATAAATTCTAGCGCTGCTGTAAGCCGAGACAGAAATTGTCGTACAGAAGGCTGAGAACAACTCATGCTTGTTAGCAGACGGAGAGCATTCGTGCCCAGATGGCCAGACATATCAATTCCAGCGATGCTGTGTGCTGAGACAGAAATGGTCATACACAAAGCTGAGAACAAATCATGCTCTTAGCAGAAGGAGAGCATTCGTGCCTAGATGGCCAGACATATCAATTGTAGCGCTGCTGTTACCTGGGAAAGAAATTGTCGTACACAAAGATGAAAACCACTCAAGCTTGTTACTAGACGGAGAGTATTCGTGCACACACGGTCAGTGATATCAATTCTAGCGCTGCTGTGAGCTGGAACAGAAGTTGTCGTACACAAAGCTGAGAATAACTCAGTCTTGTTAGCAGACGGTGAGCATTCGTGCCCAGATGGCCAGACATATCAATTGTAGCGCTGCTGTGAGCTCGAACAGAAATTGTCGTACACAAAGCTGAGAACAACTGATGCTTGTCAGCAGACGGAGGCATTCGTGCCCAGACGGCCAGTCATATCAATCCTAACGCTGCTGTATGCTGAGACAGAAATTGTCGTACACAAAGCTGAGAACAACTCATGCTTGTTAGCAGACGGAGAGCATCCGTAACCAGACGGTCAGATATATAAATTCTAGAGCTGCTGTTAGCTGGGAAAGAAATTGCCGTACACAAAGATGAAAACCACTCAAGCTTGTTACTAGACGGAGAGCATTCGTGCACACACGGTTAGTGATATCAATTCTAGCGCTGCTGTGAGCTGGGACAGAAGTTGTCGTACACAAAGCTGAGAACCACTCAGTCTTGTTAGCAGACAAAGTGCATTCGTGCAGACAGAAATTGTCGTACACAAAGCTGAGAACAACTCATGCTTGTTAGCAGATAGAGAGCATTCGTGCAGACATGGCCAGACATATCAATTCTAGCGCTGCTGTGAGCTGAGACAGAAATTGTCGTACACATAATTGAGAACAACTCATGTGTGTTATCAGACGGAGCGCATTGGTGACCAGACGGTCAGACATATCAATTCAAGCGTTGCTGAGAGCTGGGACAGAAATTGTCGTAGACTAATCTGAGAACCAATCATGCTTGTTAACAGACGAAGAGCATTGGTGCCCAGATGGCCAGACATATCAATTCTAGCGCTGCTGTTAGCTGGGACAGAAATTTTCGTTATACAAACTGAGAACAACTCATGCTGTTAGCAGAAGGAGAGCATTTGTGCGCAGATGGACAGACATATCAATTGTAGCGATGCCGTGAGCTGAGTCAGAAATTTTCGTACACATAGCTGAGAACCAATCATGCTTGTTAGCAGACGGAGACCATTGGTGCCCAGGCGGTCATACATATCAGTTCCAGCGCTGCTGTGAGCTGAGACAGAAATTGTGGTATACAAAGCTGAGAACAACTCATGTTTGTTAGCAGACGAAGAGCATTCGTGCCAAGAAGGTCAGACATATCAATTCTTGCGTTGCTGTGTGTCGAGACAGAAATTGTCGTACACAAAGCTGCGAACAACTCATGCTGTTAGCAGAAGTAGAGCATTTGTGCCCAGATGGCCAGACATATCAATTCTAGAGCCGCTGTTAGCTGGCACAGAAATTGTCGTACACAAAAACGAAAACCACTCAAGCTTGTTACTAGACGGAGAGCATTCGTGCACACACGGCCTGTGATATCAATTCTAGCGCTGCTGTGAGCTGGGACAGAAATTGTGGTACACAAAGCTGAGAACAACTCTGGCTTATTAGCAGACAGAGAGCATTCGTGCACACACGGCCAGGCATACCAATTCTAGCTCTGCAGCGAGATGTGTCAGAAATTTTCATACACAAAGCTGAGAACCACTAATGCTTGTTAGCAGACGAAGAGCATTAGTGCCCAGACGGTCAGACATAACAATTCCAGCGGTGCTGTGAGCTGAGACAGAAATTGTGGTACACAAAGCAGAGAACAAATCACGCTGTTAGCAGACGGAGAGCATTTGTGCACACACGGCCAGTCATATCAATTCTAGCGCTGTTGTGAGCTGGAACAGAAATTGTGGTACACAAAGCTGAGAAAAACTCAGGCTTGTTAACAGACAGAGAGCATTCGTGCACACACGGCCAGACATATCAATTCTAGCTCTGCAGCGAGCTGAGTCAGAAATTTTCGTACACAAAGCTGAGAACCACTCATGCTTGTTAGCAGACGAAGAAAATTACTGCCAAGACGGTCAGACATATCAATTCCAGCTGAGACAGAAATTGCCGTACACAAAGAAGAGAACAAATCACGCTGTTAGCAGACGGAGAGCATTTGTGTCCAGACGGTCAGACATATCAGTTCCAGTGCTGCTGTGAGCTGAGACAGAAATTGTTGTATACAAAGCTGAGAACAACTCATGTTTGTTAGCAGACGAAGAGCATTCGTGCCAAGAAGGTCAGACATATCAATTCTTGCGTTGCTGTGTGTCGAGACAGAAATTGTCGTACACAAAGCTGCGAACAACTCATGCTGTTAGCAGACAGAGAGCATTTGTGCCCAGATGGCCAGACATCAATTCTAGCGTTGCTTTGTGTTTAAACAGAAATTGTCGTACACATAGTTGAAAACAACTCATTCTTGTTAGCAGACGGACAGCATTCGTGCCCAGACGGCCAGATATATCAATTCTAGCGCTGCTGTGTGCTGAGACAGAAATTATCGTACACATAGCTGTGAACAATTCATGCTTGTTAGCAGACGGAGAGCATTCGTGCCCAGATATATCAACTGTAGTGCTGCTGCTAGCTGAGACAGAAACTGTCGTACACATACGTGAGAACAACTCATGTGTGTTATCAGAAGAAGAGACTTGGTGCCCAGACGGTCAGACATATCTATTCTAGCGCTGCTGTTAGCTGGCACAGAAATTGTCGTACACAAAAACGAAAACCACTCAAGCTTGTTACTAGACGGAGAGCATTCGTGCACACACGGCCAGTGATATCAATTCTAGCGCTGCTGTGAGCTGGGACAGAAATTGTGGTACACAAAGCTGAGAACAACTCTGGCTTATTAGCAGACAGAGAGCATCCGTGCACACACGGCCAGACATACCAATTCTAGCTCTGCAGCGAGATGTGTCAGAAATTTTCATACACAAAGCTGAGAACCACTCATGCTTGTTAGCAGACGAAGAGCATTAGTGCCCAGACGGTCAGACATAACAATTCCAGCGGTGCTGTGAGCTGAGACAGAAATTGTGGTACACAAAGCAGAGAACAAATCACGCTGTTAGCAGACGGAGAGCATTTGTGCACACACGGCCAGTCATATCAATTCTAGCGCTGTTGTGAGCTGGAACAGAAATTGTGGTACACAAAGCTGAGAAAAACTCAGGCTTGTTAACAGACAGAGAGCATTCGTGCACACACGGCCAGACATATCAATTCTAGCTCTGCAGCGAGCCGAGTCAGAAATTTTCGTACACAAAGCTGAGAACCACTCATGCTTGTTAGCAGACGAAGAAAATTACTGCCCAGACGGTCAGACATATCAATTCCAGCTGAGACAGAAATTGCCGTACACAAAGAAGAGAACAAATCACGCTGTTAGCAGACGGAGAGCATTTGTGCCCAGACGGTCAAACATATCAGTTCCAGTGCTGCTGTGAGCTGAGACAGAAATTGTTGTATACAAAGCTGAGAACAACTCATGTTTGTTAGCAGACGAAGAGCATTCGTGCCAAGAAGGTCAGACATATCAATTCTTGCGTTGCTGTGTGTCGAGACAGAAATTGTCGTACACAAAGCTGCGAACAACTCATGCTGTTAGCAGACAGAGAGCATTTGTGCCCAGATGGCCAGACATCAATTCTAGCGTTGCTTTGTGTTTAAACAGAAATTGTCGTACACATAGTTGAAAACAACTCATTCTTGTTAGCAGACGGACAGCATTCGTGCCCAGACGGCCAGATATATCAATTCTAGCGCTGCTGTGTGCTGAGACAGAAATTATCGTACACATAGCTGTGAACAATTCATGCTTGTTAGCAGACAGAGAGCATTCGTGCCCAGATATATCAACTGTAGTGCTGCTGCTAGCTGAGACAGAAACTGTCGTACACATACGTGAGAACAACTCATGTGTGTTATCAGACGGAGCGCATTGGTGCCCAGACGGTCAGACATATCTATTTTAGCGCTGCTGTTAGCTGGGACAGAAATTGTCGTACACAAAGCTGAGAACAAGTCATGCTTGTTAGCAAACTGGGAGCATTTGTGCTTAGACGGCCAGATATATCAAATCTAGCGCTGCTGTGTGCTGAGACAGAAATTGTCGTACACAAAGCTGAGAATAACTTATGCTTGTTAGTAGACGGAGAGCATTCGTGCCCAGACGGTCAGACATATCAATTCTAGCGCTGCAATGATCTGAGACAGAAATCATCGTACACAAAGCTGAGAACAACTCCTGCTTGTTAGCACTTCTGTGAGCTGGGATAGAGATTGTCTTAGACTAATCTGAGAACAACTCATGCTTGTTAGCAGACGGAGTGCATTCGTGCCCACACGGTCAGACATATCAATTCTAGCGATGCTGTGAGCTGAGTCAGTAAGTGTCGTACACAAAGCTGAGAACCACTAATGCTTGTTAGCAGACTAAGTGCTTTCGTGCCCAGACTGTCAGAGATATCAATTCTAGCGTTGCTCTGAGCTGAAAGAGAAATTGTCGTACAGAAAGCTGAGAACAACTCATGCTTGTTAGCAGACAGCGAGCATTCGTTCCGAGACGGGCAGACATATCATTTCTAGCGCTGCTGTATGCTGAGACAGAAATTGTCGTACACAAAGCTGAGAACAACTGATGCTTGTTAGCAGACGGGGTGCATTCGTGCCCAGACGGTCAGACATATCAATTCTAGCATTGCTGTGAGCTGGGACAGAAATTGTGGTACACAAACCTGAGAATAACTCAGGCTTTTTAGCAGACTGAGAGCATTCGTGCCAAGACGGCAAGACATATAAATTCTGGCGCTGCTGTGATCTGAGACAGAAATTGTCGTACACAAAACTGCGAACCACAGATGCTTGTTAGCAAACGCTGAGCATTGGCGCCGAGCCGGTCAGACATATCAATTCTAGCGCTGCTGTTAGCTGGGAGAGAAATTGTCGAACACACAGCTGCGAACCACTCATCCTTGTTAGCAGACGGAGAGCATTCGTGCCCAGACGGTAAGACATATCAATTCTAAAGCTGCTGTGAGCTGAGACAGAAATTGTCGTACACAAATCTGAGAACGAACGATGCTTGTTAGCAGAAGAAGAGCATTCGTGCCTAGACGGTCAGACATATCAATTCTAGCTCTACTTTGTATTTAAACAGAAATTGTCGTACACATAGCTGAGAACAACTCATCCTTGTTAGCAGACTGAGAGTTTTCGCGCCCAGACGGCCAGATATATCAATTGTAGCGCTGCTGTGTGCTGAGACTGAAATTATCGTACACATAACTGAGAACAATTCATGCTTGTTAGCAGACGGAGAGCGTTTGTACCCAGACATATCAATTGTAGCACTGCTGTGAGCGGAAACAGAAATTGTCGTACACATAAGTGAGAACAACTCATGTGTGTTATCAGACGGAGCGCATTGGTGCCCAGACGGTCAGACATATCAATTCTAGCGCTGCTGTTAGCTGGGACAGAAATTGTCGTACACAAAGCTGAGAACAAGTCATGCTTGTTAGCAAACGGGGAGCATTCGTGCTTAGACGGCCAGATATATCAAATCTAGCGCTGCTGTGTGCTGAGACAGAAATTGTCGTACACAAAGCTGAGAATAACTTATGCTTGTTAGTAGTCGGAGAGCGTTCGTGTCCAGACGGTCAGACATATCAATTCTAGCGCTGCAATGATCTGAGACAGAAATCATCGTACACAAAGCTGAGAAAAACTCCTGCTTGTTAGCAGACTAAGTGCTTTCGTGCCCAGACTGTCAGACATAAATTCTAGTGCTGCTGTGAGCTGAGTCAGAAATTATCGTACACAAAGCTGAAAACCACTCATGCATGTTAGCAGACAAAGAGCATTCGTGCCCAGATGGCCAGACATATCAATTCTAGCGCTGATGTGAGCTGGGACAGAAATTATCGTACACAAAGCAGAGAACAAATCACGCTGTTAGTAGGCTTGCTATCAGACGGAGAGCATTGGTGCCCAGACGGTCAGACATATAAATTCTAGCGTTGCTGTGAGCTGACACAGAAATTGTCGTACAGAAAGCTGAGAACAACTCATGCTTGGTAGCAGACAGAGAGCGTTTGTGCCCAGACGGTCAGACATATAAATTCTAGAGCTGCTGTTAGCTGGGACAGAAATTGTCGTACACAAAGATGAAAACCACTCAAGCTTGTTACTAGACAGAGAGCATTCGTGCACACCCGGCCATTCATATCAATTCTAGCGCTGCTGTGAGCTGGGACAAAAATTGTCGTAGACTATTCTGAGAACCACTCATGCTTGTTAGCAGACGATGAGCATTCGTGCCCATATGGCCAGATATATCAATTCTATCGCTGCTGTTAGCTGGGACAGAAATTGTCGTACACAAAGCTGAGAACCACTCATGCTTGTTAGCAGACAAAGGACATTCGTGCCTAGATGGCCAGATATATAAATTCTATCGCTGCTGTTAGCTGAGACAGAAATTGTCGTACAGAATGCTGAGAACAACTCATGCTTGTTAGCAGACGGATAGCATTCGTGCCCAGATGGCCAGACATATCAATTCTAGCGTGGCTATGAGCTGAGACAGAAATTGTCATTCACAAAGCTGAGAACAACACATGCTGTTAGCAGAAGGAGAGCATTCGTGCCTAGACGGCCAGACATATCAATTCCAGCGATGCTATGTGCTGAGACAGAAATGGTCGTACACAAAGCTGAGAACAAATCATGCTCTTAGCAGAAGGAGAGCATTCGTGCCTAGATGGCCAGACATATCAATTGTAGCGCTGCTGTTACCTGGGACACAAATTGTCGTACACAAAGCTGTTAATAACTCAGGCTTGTTAGCAGACGGTGAGCATTCGTGCCCAGATGGCCAGACATATCAATTGTAGCGCTGCTGTGAGCTCGGACAGAAATTGTCGTACACAAAGCTGAGAACAACTGATGCTTGTCAGCAGACGGAGGGCATTCGTGCCCAGACGGCCAGTCATATCAATCCTAACGCTGCTGTATGCTGAGACAGAAATTGTCGTACACAAAGCTGAGAACAACTCATGCTTGTTAGCAGACGGAGAGCATCCGTAACCAGACGGTCAGACATATAAATTCTAGAGCTGCTGTTAGCTGGGAAAGAAATTGTCGTACACAAAGATGAAAACCACTCAAGCTTGTTACTAGACGGAGAGCATTCGTGCACACACGGTCAGTGATATCAATTCTAGCGCTGCTGTGAGCTGGGACAGAAGTTGTACACAAAGCTGAGAACCACTCAGTCTTGTTAGCAGACAAAGTGCATTCGTGCAGACAGAAATTGTCGTACACAAAGCTGAGAACAACTCATGCTTGTTAGCAGATAGAGAGCATTCGTGCAGACATGGCCAGACATATCAATTCTAGCGCCGCCGCGAACTCAGTCACAATGCTGAGAACTATTCATGCTTGTTAGCAGACGAAGATCATTCGTGCCCAGACGGTCAGACGTATCAATTCCAGCGCTGTTGTGAGCTGAGACAGAAATTGTCGTACACAAAGCAGAAAACAAATCACGCTGTTAGAAGACGGAGAGCATTTGTGCCCAGATGGCCAGACATATCAATTGTAGCGCTGCTGTGAGTTGAGACAGAAGTTGTCGTACACATGGCTGAGAACCATTCATGCTCGTTAGCAGAAGGAGAGCGTTCGTACCCAGATATATCAATTGTAGCGCTGCTGTTAGTACACGGAGAGCATTAGTGCTGTTATAAAATAAAATAATTCATATCTCGGCTGATTTACAGGCAATACTCAAGAGCGAGAACAGGATGTGAACGGGACAAAGCCCCGTCACAAAATGAACATTATCTTCGTTTACAAATGTTCCCGACACTCGAGTTCCGGTCGAAAAATAAAATAATATTTAAAGTGCTCTATTTTTCGTCCAATAAAATGCTTCCCTCCTAATTATACTCGCTTCGTTTTTCGAGCCTGTTAAGCCATAAAAAACGCTACAAAAGGGGTCACACGGAAGTTCAACAGACAGTCAACAGGTGGCCAGTGTAGAGACCTGTCACGGTCAGTCCGAGTGACACCAGCTATCAGCAGGGAGTGCCAGCGTCAACGTGTGTGAACTACTATGAGAGATCGACCTAGATCCGAAGCCGGCTTATGAACTTTACCACAAGGGAGCTGTCCCAAACCCTCACGTTCCTGTTTAAATAAACCACGTAAATCTATTTCTGCTGTTGTCGTATTTCTTTCTTGCAACCATACGCTTATCTATAACAGTGCCCAGACGGTCAGACATATCAATTCTAGCGCTGCTATGAGCTGAGACAGAAATTATCGTACACAAATCTGAGAACAACTCATGCTTGTTAGTAGACGGAGAGCATTCGTGCCCAGACAGTCAGACATATCAATTCTAGCGCTGCTGTTTGCTGGGACAGAATTTGTCGTACACAAAGCTGAGAACAACTCATGCTTGTTAGTAGACGGAGAGCATTCGTGCCCAGACGGTCAGACATCAATTCTAGCGCTGCTGTGCGCTGTTAAAGAAATTGTCGTAGACTAAGCTGTGAACCACTCATGCTTGTTAGCAGACGGAGAGCATTCGTGCCCAGACGGCTAGACATATCAATTCTAGCGCTGGTGTGTGCTGAGACAGAAATTATTGTACACAAAGCTGAGAACAACTCATGCTTTTAGCAGACGGAGAGCATTCGTGCCCAGACGGTCAGACATATCAATTTTAGCGCTGCTGTGACGAATTTTTTAATACAAAACACTGTTTCTGTTTTCCCTCCCAAAACCATTGTACTGATAATGAGTTGGTTGGGGGAGGGGGTTATGCCGATGTCGTAGATATTCATAATTGGGATAACAATGACCCTGAACAAAATAAACCATCTAAGTGTTCCGAGAAGTAGCGCTGATGATAAATATTTTCAAACTGTAACTATGATCTTGAATTAGGATGAAAGCAGTAATGCATCTACTATGAATCCATCATAAAAATTCAGGAAGTACAATGAATTCAGTCGGAGTATAGTTATTGTTATAGACAAGCGTATGTTTGAAAAAAAAATACAACAGCAGAAATAGATTTACGTGGTTTATTTCAACAGGAACGTGAGGGTTTGGGACAGCTACCTTGTGGTATAGTTCATAAGCCGGCTTCGGATCTAGGTCGATCTCTCATAGTAGTTCACACATGTTGACGGTGGTTGATTTCTCCTGCTGACAGCTTCTGACCGTGACGGGTCTCGTCCCTGGCCACCTGTTGACGATATTCAGTCACCCCCCCACGAGGGCGTCACGTGGCACAAGGCCTTTTTAACGTGGGCATTCCGAGCCCGTGGGCTCGGCCAAAAAATAGCCCATTGAACCCGCATAAACGGATTCAGGGCCGGTCTACCTCCCCTCCTCCTTCGGGTTCCTCCCGTCCGTAGGAAGAGAATACAACCGAACAGTTGTTCAAGTCAAAACTTGAGCGACTGACTCCCTATCCACCCTAGCCACCTGTTAACTGCCTGTTGAACTTCGTTGTGACTCCTTTTATAGCGTTTTTTTTATGGCTTAACAGGCTCGAAAAACGAAGCGAATATAATTAGGAGGGAAGCATTTTTATTGGACGAAAAATAGAACACTTTAAATATTATTTTATTTTTCGACCGGAACGCGTGTGACGGGAACATTTGTAAACGAAGATAATGGTCATTTTGTGACGGGGCTTTGTCCCGTTCACATCCGGCTCCCGCTCTTGAGTATTAGCCTGTAAATCAGCCGAGATATGTCTTATTTTATTTTATAACATTATTTACATTAGTTCCTGGATTTTCTGCATCAACGTCCTCCATATCTTCTGCGAACAACCAACCGTTCTGACATCTACTACGCATAATGTTTTTAGCCATAAAAATCAACAGGAGATGCTGCTGATGTAGTATCTGTTACGTACCGGTGGCTGCCTGGACAGAATCTTCGGACTTGTGTTATATTCTGACCCAGTTATTACGGGAAAAACTCGGACTATCCTCATGAGGTCCTGCTGTATTAGTCGAACCCATATGTGGCCCACGGTGTGCTTTGTGTGATCTAATGTTGTAGTGGACGTTCTAACTTGTGCTTTGAGAATATTTTTCAGGACTAACACTCTGTCTTCCCCTAATTACAGGGTATGCGATTAGCATTTGTCATTTTAAGGGCAAATTTGTTTTCTTTCTCCTGACTGCATTCGTCAGCGCACGACCTCTTTTTCTACTTTGAACATTTCTCATTACTAGATTTCGAGTTCCGAACCACTGTTTTTCATCTGTTTTCTTCGGAACGCTTTTCAACATACTTTGCATTTTCTCTCCTAGATTTGTATTGTTATTTGCCAAGAATAAATTTTGGCATAGTTTATTTGAATTCCTCGTTTTTGTTGTCCTTGCGTAATGACATAATGATGATACTGACTTTACACACTATGGTGACAGAGAAATAAATAAAAACAGCAAAATTTAATCATATCTAAAAATAGTCAGATAATAAAACTCTACAGGCAAACAAAGTCATAGTTCGACCAACCAATCATAAAGCTTTCATAACCAGGATGTAAGAAAAGAAATAAACAAATAATTGCAAGGAGACCTGAATTGCTAAAAATCGATAATTCAACCAAACAAGGCAAAAGCTTTCACAACCTGGATGTAAGACTCAAACCAATGAGAAGCGGATCTATAGATATGTATATAAACAAATGGAATATCAACCAAAACCAGAATCGATAAATTAATTTTGCCGATTCTGCAATCATCGTAACATACCCAGAGACGAAATACATTTGCAAAAGTAGCTAGTACTTCTATATTTAAAAATATATATCTTCCTTCGTCCCCATTATTAAGAAGACGGTTACAACGTTCTGATAAATTTAAAAACATTCATAACTGATAATCCCTCTGACTACTATCACACCACTTCAAACAAAAGATTAGGAAGGAAGCTGCTACTAATAGAATAATAGAAAGAACAATAACAGTTACTGGACGTGAAAAATGTATTTTCCAGAAAAACTGTTTTGATCGAAAGATATAAATTTCAGCCTACAGTATCATTGACAGCTCGGTCAGTGAATGCAAAATGTTTACTTATAAGGAAACAGTTTAAAATCCATTACAATTATCATAATTAATTTGATTTTTCAAAATATTTTCTTTCATTTTTATTTATCCATGAAAAATGAAAAAAGGATACTGGAGGCAATACAGAACAAGAAAATTAAAACCTAAATATCAAGAACATTTTACATGGCATATATGAAAACCCCACTGCACTAATGTTGGGAAAATACCCTGCAGTACTAACCGTAAGTTAATTATACCAGATATTGATTCTCTTACTTTAAACGCTGTTTTTCTGTGTTTTAATGATTGATCTTAATTACTGTCTATTAAGGAACCATCATTAATCGGTTTTGAAACAAACCCTAAATAAAAAAAATGTTTGCAATCGGTTAAACTTATCTGTCTATATCACTGAAATGTGGTATTATGATTATTTACATTATTTAAAATATTCGAACTGTTATCCTCATCTTCATTGCCAAGTTCACAACGTTTATATAAAGGCGTTGGCTAGACCAAAAGAGTTGTGAGTTCAATACCAGGCTACAGTAGTGACGAACCAAAAAACTTGGAGAGTTGAGACAAAAGGAAATAACTAAGACAACCGAAAGAGGCCTGGTATGTGGAACAAGAACAATCTACCCAAGTGGACAAAATAAAAGATTCAGTCCGAAATTCCAATCACCTGAAAAAGGCCGGAGCGTACAACGACCGAAACGTTGTAAACAATGAAGAAGAGGATAACAGTCCGAATATGTAGACAGTTAAACTAAGCCCAAACGTCATAACCGCAGATCAATTCAGAAATTTTCCCAAATTTTGCATATAATAAAGGCAGCTTTACTGTTAACAAGAGAAAAAAAGTAAAAGTGACAAAACAACAAATGGAGATATATAAAAAAGTTTCTATTTCTCGGGATCTACAAGGTTTGATCTTTTGCTCGTTCCGGGGAGACTGAGAGTTTCTTTAGGGTATAAGACAATGCCATAATCGAGATAGTCACGTGTAGAAAATTAAAACGCATATGTAGTCGAGTGAGAATGACTCGTGGGAAAAATCAACGCGCATATATAGACGTAGGAGAAATATTCCACGAATTATCTCACTGTAGACGTCGAAAGTCTCTGTCGTTGCTGGTCGAAGATTTCGCTGTTGATGAAGCGTCTTGGCGTCTTGGTGTCGCGGTTGATGGTCTGGGTTGTCGTGTAGTTTGCCGCGGTCGGTTAAGCTTCACTGCCGTGTATTTCGTCGCTAATGTTATATCAGATCTATCTCCGTACGTGAAATCAGAATTGGCTTTATAGTGAGTTAGTGGTTCAGAAATGGATGCTGCGAAAACCACATTGACCGTTTCTGATTGGCCAGAAAAAATGTTTCATGACCTTTGTGTCTTTTAACAATATTCCGGAAGTGAGTGCATGTAGCCGAACGAAATTTAGGTTTGTTTTTGTAATATGAGTTATGGATGTCGAAGTGAGCACTTAAAGTTAAAGAAATGGAGTTCCGACATCATATAATTTTACACATCCATACTGTCTTGTCATGGGGGAAAACTGACATTATCTAGAAATTAATTTGATTGCATACTTCAATTAGCACTTGTTTTTACCATTTTACTTAGTGCCCCAGAAAATAACACATTCTTGGAGGTTGTGTGACGATTTTCGCAAACTGTATAGTTATTGTTCATATCCCGTACATACGAGATTTTACAATACAATTACGAAGAAAATTCATTTTTTAGTAAATTTACCTCATGCATACAGATACTTCATATATTTTAAAAACAGCTATTACAACACTTTTGGTTTATTTGAATCCCTACGTTTACCTTTTAAACTGAAAAACGTCGTTTAGTTTTTTTTTCTCCGAGATTTATTAATCATATTATTATTATTATTTTTCTCCGAGATTTATTAATCATATTATTAATAAGTTTATATTTCGATTTTTGTGATATCTTCATAGCCAGTTACTTTCAAGAAGAACATATATAAGAGTTTTTGATCATTTTCGAAAATATGAAATAGTTATAAATCCAATTAAATATCAATTCGGATAAAGCGAAATTAATTTTATTAGGTATAAAATCACACAATCAGGAATTTGCTCATTATCGGACAAAAGTAAAACTTATGCCATACCTATTTATTTTTTGCATTCACAAGGATAGAGAATCTTATATTTGTAGGCATGTTAACTATTTATCAACGTTTCATTCTGTGATGTGCTTGATGGTCATATTAAGAAAGAAAAGAAAAAGAAATAGAAATGTACAATATCCAATTGTCAGACAGTATGCCTTAATAGCTTTTGAAAAGGTTAAAGATGATTTAGCTGATGCTATTCGTCTATTCTGATCTAGACGCTTATCTTTCACTAATAGCTGGTGTTTCAACATTTGCATTTGTAACTCGCATAATTTGACGCTGCATTGGTGACTTGTAGAAATTATCTGATGCGAAAACGAGATACAGAACCTTCAAACTAGAATTGCTAACAATTTACGCTTTCTTCACCACTTATTAGAGGAACGTATTTTTCATATTTTAATTGAACACAAACCGCTAATTACAGCTAAGAAGGAGAAATATGGGAAATATGACCACTATAAATACCAATTTTCTCATATTATCTGTGGTGTCAGCAGCATCTGCTAATACTTTTTTGCAGATTGGATAAACTCAAATGTAAATGTAAAAACGTTAACAATATTCTCCAAGGATTCATCTCTTCTGATACTATAGCATTGCAATTCCGAAACATCAGAGTACCTAGCTCTAATTTAAGTGTAATATTTACGATGGTAGACAGAATTCTTTGCTTCCTGATAATATGTATCGGCAAATTTTTTACGCTTTACGTACTATTGCTTACCTAGACATTAAAGTATAAGATATAAACTGCTATATTTTACAGCCAATAAGTGAAGCACAACCAAGAGATGCCTACAAATAAATCTTACTAAATTCAGTCGATACGAAAAACAATTCTGTACAAACACGGATCCAACTTAAATGAGTGGTTTCTGGATTCTAATCGTGATGTACTCTCCAATACGTCCACGCAGTTGAACTCTAAATGACCTGGAAATAGGTAAGAATCGCATACTGAGTACATTGCCGCGTAAAACTCGGTGATTTGGAGCTGTCCCAAAGCGATAAAAACGGATCATCAGCTACAACAACAAATCTGTAACGACAGTCTGAATCTGTCTATATTTCTGTGATTAGGTATTGTAATTATTTACATTATTTACAGTAAAGACGAGGACAATAGTAAAACAATGTTAATAATGTAAACAGTCAGCGAAAGACTGTCAGCGAACCAAAACAGCCCTGATCAACAGCTTAGGCACACGATACTATTACAACGCGTCAGTTAACGATGATTTTTCTACATACAAAGTCGCGACGAAAGTAAGTCCTATATCACCTCTCTTTGTTCACTGTGTTTTAAAATTACTGTTATTCCACGCAATCTGTCAGTAGTCACACACATACTTTACGCGCAAGCATATATTGGCGTACCATACCACTTGATTTCTTCGCTTGCAACAAAAACACGTCGAAACTTTGCAGACTCACTTGCGATAAATCATTTAGAACAATCAAATTATTCATCACTTCATGACCACATCAAGGAACATTGTTTTTTAATATGTAAATACGTGTATCTGACTGCATACTGTCATATTTAGCTCGGTCTTCTTCTTTTTCTTCGAAAATCATTTCTTCGCGTTACATAAAAAATTGTATTTGTTGACACAACACATGCATTTTATTTTTCCTCCTGAAATCCAGGGTAGACTTACCCAACAAAAGCAACAACTAAATTAAATTACTCATGAAGCGATTGTCCTAAGACTGACTTGAATTAGAGATTGCATGAGTTGTCAAGAGTCAAAAATTAATAATCACATTTGAGTTAGGAAATCTTTCAGTTATTAATAATCATTTTAACAAGATGTTATTACAAGATCCCTTCCTCTTCGAAATAGTTATTCATATATATATATATAGTTGATAGATAGATGATGGGCAGAAGCAATTGTAATAAATGACATGCGAGTTAACTACTTACTGGATGGTTTGAGCGATTCAACATCCCTTCAGTTGTCACTGATAACATAAAAGATAACAATTCAAATAAGTTCGTTTTATTAATTGATTAATTTGCTTGAGTTCAATAAAATAACTAATATTGCATATTATTCTAAATCGAATTGGGGCCAGTGTTTTATTGCTCATTAAAAATATATAGAATTCTTTAAAGACCAATAAAAACATTAATAACATTAGATAATAATATTGGAGGAATCATTATTTGCAGTCGGACAGATTGTTCTCTTACAGCAAAGCTCATTTATGACATCACGTTGTGCCCCCCTGGTCATATTATAATAAAAATTATATTTTAAAATGTTTCATTTGACTACTGTACAAAACAGGATCTGTACATTTTATTGAAAAACGGAAAGAATTGTCATTTTTTGACTCTTGATATTATTTGTTTATTATATGGGAATCAAGGTAAAAAAAACACCTACACACTCACACACAAGGCGTTGCGGAGTTTACGTCTATTTAGTCTGACAAGACACCGTTGGGTGGTGCTGTTTAAGTCTAATAAAAGAATGAACATATCTTCCTCTTTCTCTTTTCCCTCCTTGCAAAGAAACATATGGTTTGTGGAAAGATTAACACGAAACTCGTCCACGGTAGGAACAATATCTTTTACCCGGGGTGATTTACAATTTAACTTACACACACACACACACACACACACACACACACACACACACACACACACACACATTTGCTAGCAGCTGAGGTTAATGATTCTCCTCCTTTTTCAGCTGAGTACACACTAGTATATTTTTTTGTTAATCCTTTATTAGTTTGTATAAAAATACAAGAAAATATCTCCGTGTTGCAATTTATTCTTTCACTCATTCCACATTCATTCTGCTTACTTTTATGATCTCGTGAAAATTTATCATTGCTTTTACTAAAACTAGGAGCATTATCCGCAACGATGGAATTTAAATAATTATTAATAAATGTATTAACAAGACATGTTTCCAGAAAAGTAAAGAAAGAAATTGTTGTGACCAAGTAAATAGTTAAAGAAATAACAAAACATGTGTTACAGATATATCATATATTAAACAGTAAATACAACAGAAGAGTATTTACACGACTAGTGAGTGTGTGACGGTTGACCCAGTGTTCAATCTATTCGATTGTTCCCCCAAGGCCTTCTCTCCTACCAATCTTATAGTAGGCGGAAGAGTCCAACATAGACACTTTAGAGGGAGGACACCACAACAGAAATGAACTTCATCATTGAAGTTAACGATAATTCAACATCATCTACAATTGATGTCTCTGAAGTACTTATATGCCACATGTTTTAAGGGAGACAGAGGAAAGAAAGTGTTATCGCTTTGAAGAAGGCAAAAGGAAAAAAAATCGCAAGAAAATATTGTCATAGACACGGTAAAACATGACTTTTATGACATATATCGAATATACCCAACACATGTGTCCTTAAAGAAAGATTATTCCAAAAGTATTACCTTAATTCAGGAAGACATTCTTTGGTACAAAAGAATATGTACTTCTTATTTTTAATATATGTCGAGACAGTTTCACTGAAGAGGTCGATACTGATATTGTAACCAGTATTTTTCTACACAATTTTGTCTCATTTTTATAACATTTTCAAATTTTCTCACTGATTAGAACTCATTAGGACAAATTTTTATCAATTTTCGAGTTTGTGTTGTGTAATTCATTTGCAGGAGCCAGTTGAATTTTGAAAATAAAGACCTCAATTTTATTTTTATTTAATAATTAAAAGACATATCCAGCCAATCGTACATGCACTGCAAAATAGAAAAAAAAAGACACACTCAAAAAGTCACTTTTTAATGAAAGAGTCATGTTTAAAGTTGCCACCTTTTATGATGAAAATGTAAAATCCTATTTTAACTGAACACACTTTAGTTATATATTTTATTTGAAAAAAATATTTTATCCAGCAAACAATAAAAAATATCTTATTCATATGCATTAATAATTTTGAAATTTGTATATTTTAACTTACTTTTAAAAAGAAAATTCAATCTTCCTATTGATGTTTACTATTTCAATATTTTTTATTTTTAAATAATAATTTGGGTATTACTACCAAAGAAAGAAATATATTTAAAAAAATATTTTTCTCATACTCTTGCTATATAATTACATTGAGTCACTCTCACCAACTAGACAAGCCACCCCATATTGTGGTGAAATTCTCATCTGCGTTGGTAACCTAAGAAAAGACTAGAGAACATTCACAAAGAAACGAAAGGTGTGATAAAATGAGAAACGAAAACAAGATTCTTGTTTCCAAATCCAATATATTTGGTTATTTATCAATGGATTCACTTGGCATAATAGGTAGATAACACTTTACGACATCTTTGCTACTCATGTCTCGACAAAATAATACACCAGATCGTCCCTTCAGCCAGAGAGAACTTCGAATCTCTCCTACCCGTCGCATCTAAAACAAACATTGTGTCAGTTGGTGACTGAAATTCAGGTACGTCAGTGGTCATATGATGTTTCAGCACGGTTTTGTTTATGTTTCTAATTTGGAAATTCTTGAAAATTGAAGATGGAAATGGAATGAGTTAGAACTTGAAGAACAGAGTCACATCTTCGCATCTTTCCAGCAGAACAACCAGCTTTGAGAACAGAACATTAGGTTCAAGTATAAAAATTTTATTTCTATTTAAAAAAAGAATTAAAAAAAAAAGTCAAATTAAATGTAAAACCGTCTAGGTGTTGTTTTTTGTTGTTTTTTTTTTTTTTGTTTTTGTTTATTTACACGTCTTTTGAGAAAGGTGTATTTTTGTAAGCCGGACGGTATGTGTAAAAAGAAAAAAGCTGTGCGATTTTTATGACTCTTTAGGATGAGGAATTTGCCGCCAAAATTGTTTGCCATACTCTGATTTTCTTGTATGAAATTGTATAAAATTTATGACCCTTTCGGGTCAGGAATAGCCGCCAAAAGTGAAATTTTTGAAGGGCCTTTTTCATATATTGGCCAATGAAAATTAAGTTTTCGAGACCCGTAGAAATTCCGGATGGGCCCAAGTCAAGCCGACTTTTTCAAATAAAAGAGAGGGCATTAAGAAACGAAATCAGTAGAAACGAAAAAATAACGAAAGGGAACCGAGGCAGAGATCTGAGACGACACGCTGTTCGCAGACCACTTAACACCCTCTCTCTACATTGACCGGCAAGTGGGCCATAAATCAGCCTTTCTTCAAATATCAAAACCAACTACCAAAACCAACCTTTTCCAAAACCAATCCGGCCTGCTGTCAACAGAAATTCTTCAAAAACAATTAATTTCATAGCTTGTTTCTGTGGGTATTTCCTTTAGAAACCCCAGGAAAATATTGTTATCCTGCCGTGTTAGGCGCACAGAAGGAAATTTTTGTGCAACCTTTCTTGTTCTTGTTCATACCTTTGTGCTTATTGTAAAATAATTGTACAATAAATGTTTTTTCCTGTTTTTAAAATTTTACGCAGTGGTTTGTCTTGTATCTTTAACTCGCGCTTACTAACGGCAGCTATCGTTTCTTCTGCCAACTAAATTTTGTGTCTGGAACAAGCAGTTGGTAGGAGAGTGAGAAAAAAAAGAAAGAAAGAAACAAAATTTTTATACAACATGAACATTTTAACCATCATTTTTTACACATTTTTCCAGCTCAACAAGAGTACGCACTTGAGAACTTCTTTTCGGTGGGCTCTCTAAAACGTTCACGTTGTCAAGCTTCTTTTGGATAGAATCTCAATAATATCACAATTGATTCCAGCACAATCGGATGCTATCAAACCAGATGTTACTGATAGTAGTTCTGACTGGCTTGGGCTGAGAGATCAAATTGAAGACACGGTTTATCATCAAGATCTCTCTCTGCTATGTACCTACATCAATCTCCCTTATACCGTAAATCTTTGTCCCCTAGTTAGCCCATTTCTGCTCATTATTGATCATATCATTTGTTCAATAATGAGGTCAGTTGACAAGCCGGCTCAGTAACGGTCATTGCATCGCACAGAATGAAAACCGTACTCGCAGAACTGTTGATGCAGCCAATGATGCCTTTCAGGCTACTCTAGCATTCATTGTAGTTACAATTGTACACTCTTTGCATAGTCGAAATGCCCGGTTGTTGCAAATAAATTTAGCACCCGTCTCACCGCCACAAGATGCAAATTCCAATCACCTGTTCTTTCGGCACGAATAAACAGTGAGTCGATGTACTCATGTAGGTCAGTCATAACTTTGCTGTTCTTGATTCGATCATGAATTCAAGCATCAGTGTATCAAACATTCTTTGCAATTTCACGAGGGATGAAGATTTGCCAATATCATCAATACTTATTTCATGCACTTGGAGTTTATTATACAAATCGTTTACTTCTTCCACGTCAGAGTGTTCTAGTTTCTCAGGCAAATAGCCTTGCACCACATCATGGAAATAATCTTGAAACACATCAGGCATACCGCTCTCAAGAATTCCTTCAATCTCTAGATGCTCAGCTTCATTCTCCTCTTTCATGCCGAAAATAATCTCTCTCTTTGCCTCTGCTACATCAGCTGAGAAGTCAATTGGTCAGCATTTGCTGGAAACACGACCTCGATAAGTTTGCTCATCAAGTATGCATGTACAAAGAAGTGTGCTCGTAAAGCTCTTGAGGCAGCCTTTCCGGAAAGAATGTGTGATACCGAGGTTTCCACGTAGATGGTAGTCAGTAACTTGGATAAACCAGCGTCATTTTTTCCTTACCGGAAGAAGTTTTGCTATGAAAAATCACTGAAACAAGCCTGAACCTAATTTTCTATCCTAGAAAAGATTGTGCAAACAAATTAATATATAACTTAAGTGAATGGATGTAAATTACTTACAGATAACTTCTTTTCATTTCTATTACGTACTAATATGCTACTAAACGTCTCGTAGCGTCCAAGGATGTAGCGTCCTCCTACTCAGGACTCAGTGATTAAGAATGCACGAACAATATGGATATTTAGATTTCTTAAACTTGTATTGCAGAACAGCATTCCTCTTAGGACCCGAACAACAAAAACACATATTCGTAGCATAAATAATATTGCATGAACATTTTCATCAGTAGTATTCAAGAAAAAAAAGTTAAAATACAGGCATTAAAAAAATCCTGTATTCCTTACCATTCCATTCTAGGTTGTCCACTCTTGGTTGTTCACTTTTGGTTGGTTTTTCACTCCAATATTCCTGAACAGTCCAAATAAAGTCCACGTTCAAATAAGTCTCTCTTTTTTTTAATGAAATCTATTATTAACTTATACAATCTGATCTATAAGAACATGAAACAGTTACGGGTTATATTGCACAATCAAGAAAACATAACGTCGACTTGTAGCGCGGACTAAACATTAGAAAGTGACATCATAATGTTCGAATAACTCATAAGAAGACACATTCGAAATGACCTGTGCATGTGTAAAAAGCAATTATAAGTGGTTAAGAACCACGTTTCACCTTATAGCGCCTGCTTTTTTGTGGTGCTCAGATTCCCCAAGGTAAACAAGAGAGGAGTTTTTATTTTCTTGCAGAATATAAAATTCCGCTTCCAATGATATAAAACATGTCTTAGTAATATATTTTTCCGGGTTCAACTAATAAGCTGATGATAAATCAATTGTTGAAAGGATTATCTTAACATGCACCTTAAATGTTAAAGCATTTGTATTTGGCACTTGGTACCAATCTACTTTTGTTATTGAATTTAGTTGCCTGTAATCAACCACGGGTTTGTATGTTCCATTCGACTTCGGTATCATCTGTAAGGCTGAACTCCATTCCGATTTTGCAGATGATGATATTCCTGCTCTTTGGAGTTTCCTAAATTCTTCTTTCGCGATGTCGATAATTATGGTTTCGGGTTTAGAAAATGTAGGAGGGCTACTTCCAGTCTCGATCCTATGAAAAATGTTCTGTTTTCTGTGATGAGATGAAATTATGTTTGGATATTTTTTCATAATTGTCCGTAAAGTCGTGTCAGTAGAGAGTTATCTTGATCCACTACGATGTTCATAATATGAGGAATTGTCTTTGCGTTAGACTAAAAATTGTTGTGTCGATCAGTCTATTGTTTGTGTAGTCGACCGTCAGACCGAAATGATTTAAGTAAGAAATCATAACCTAGGTTTGTGATATTTAAGATCACAAAAGTCCAAGTCAAATCGTATATGTGATTGTGTACCGCCAAATTTAACATAGCTTATCCTGAACATTTAATCTTCTGTCTGTTAGCGTTCACAATGGGGATATTTGTTGGCTAACTACACCACCTCAATATTTCTTAGATATGATCGATATAGCAGCTTCTGTATCCGCAACAAAGTATCTTTTGGTCGAGTAGCGACTTCAAGAAGCGGTGGATAAATGGAGGCTAACATATTCCACCAAATTAGTTTTGCGGCGTCTCAGCGAGTGTATGCGAAACTGGACGAAAACAATGGCTATTCAGAGTTTTTACACGTTAGGCTAAAGAAATGAGTCCGACAAACTTTTGGCTTCTGGTCCTTGTTGAATGGGTAAACACTGGGTGTAGCTGTTTGTTCTTGATGAATCCTTACTTCTGCTACTACGGTGCTGGCCTCGCGTCACTTGTTGTGTAGCTTATTAAAATATAACACGTCGAACATCCTTTATTTTTGCAAGGCGATATGTTTCTAGATCGGTTTCGGATACTATCATTAGCATGATGGAATGCGCCTAAATACATTTACGTTGAACAATATTCTCACTAACTCCAATGCATCTGGATAGTGATAAAAACTCATTTAATGAATGACTTCCTTTCATGTCAAAAGATGACATCAATTCGTCAAGAATCTCTGATTTAGATTTTTTGTGAGGTTGTTATGACTTCTTTTAGTTTTCCTATGGTTGGAGCATGGCTGGTTGTAATTTTCCAACTATATCTGAAAAGAAGAGACGTTATTAAATGATAAAACTTTTGCTGTACTCTTTTGATGCCTGCAATATAGAACTGTACCACCACGATGGAAGATCACGCTTGAACGATGGATTCAATGAAAACTGAAAAACAGGTGCCTTGATGGATAGAGCCTGTAGTTAATGGTGTTGACCGGAATACAGCTGTTCCGTTTCACTGTTGGATATGGTGCTTTACATACACACACACACACACACACATATATATATATATATATATATATATATATATATATATATTTGTGTGTATGTATGTCTGTGCGTGTGCGCACGCGTCAGGTAAGTCTACAACTTATGGAGGTTATCACTTATAGGGGTTATTAAGTTATCTTCTAACAACATCCGTTACCGCCATGTATAAAGTATATTTGTTTTAGCTGTACGAGGGTGTGCCGAAAAGTTCATAGACTGACTATAAAGAAGTGATGTTAGAGCTGTGAAATTTTGTATGCACTAATTTTAACTCTTCTTATTTATAACTGCAATGTTTCTTTCCAGATAAAGTGATATATGACTGTTCAAAGAAGACTTCAAAAGTAACTAATAGCAACTTCACTTGAAAATAGTCAAAATTTGGCAACGCGGTGTTATCAAGTACCAACAGGAAAAAGTTTTTAGCCCCCAAAAACATTCATACAGACATAGTTGCTACATTAGGGGATGACGCTCCAGCTATAACAGTGCAAAATTGGGCAACTGAATTTAGGAGGCGAAGGGATAGTCTTGAAGATGACCGAAGGTCTAGACGTCCTGCAACTGCTACCATCGAGGAAAACATTGACCGTGTTCACCATGTGGTGATGGAAGACAGGCAATTAACTATGTCAAATAGCCAATACTATTAGCATAACCCGTGAGAGATCTGAAAATATTATGTACAATGAACTTGACGAAGGTTTCTGCTAAGTGGATGGCACGTCTTCTGACACCTGACAAGAAGTGCATCAGGTTGCATCACATCACAGGTAAATCTGACAGATCCACCTGGTTTCCTTGAACGTTTCCTAACCCAGGATGAGTGTTGGGTTCATCACTTTGAGCCAGATAGAAAGAGACCTCAGTTTTTTGGGATGCAAAAGGCATTGTGTTTATTGACTATCTTTAAAAGTATCACACCATCAATGAAGAGTATTATGTCAACATGTTGAAGAAGTTACAAAAAACTATCAAGAACAAATGCCTAGGAAAACTAACAAAAGAGGTCTTGTTTCATCAGGGCAATGCTCCAGCATCTGTTGGTTTCAATAACTGTTGTGCATGACTGTGACTTTGAAATGGTTGATCACACTCACCATTCTCCTGATTTAACTATCATCAGTTCCTCAACATGAACTTTGTTTTGATCATCATATTTTAAGCAGTAGCCTCCTCAACCTCCTTTGTTGTTATACATTGTACCTATGAACACTAATGAGTATGTCCCAGTCTTCATAAATATGTTGGACAGTATTGTAAGTAGCAGGTAATATGCTGTCTAAGTAGTGCACTACTATCTGTGGTTTACCTACTTTTTGCCACTGATGGGTATTGTATTTTGTTGATGTTATAAAGATTACCATTTCATTTCCAACCTCTATTTTGGTTATTCCTCATTCAATAACCTTTTCTAGGTTGTTGTATTGTCATTGTATTGTTATTGTATTGTATTGTATTGTTATTCCTCATTCAATAACCTTTTCTAGGTTCTTGTAGTGTCAGAAATATGTATATATATATATATATATATATATATATATATATATATATCATACACTGTAAATAAACAAATATATATATATAAATATATATATATATATATATATATATATATATATATATATATATATATATATATATATATATATATATGGGATTGCTGAGAAATTCTCTTAACACAGAAGACCTTCAAGTGGGTCAGGCCATTGTGTACATATCTATCTATATCTTACCCATTAAAATTTCACAGCTTCCCTGCTTGGATTGTGTTTCTTTCTTTTTCTCATTAAAATCAAACAGCATCTCTGATATTCTTTTCAGTTTTTCCATGTGTTCAGTTCATTATTTATGAGGTATTGACAGGGTATAACATAATATACATGCTTACTAAGGTACTAAGGAAGTGACAAGTAAAATTATAATAATATCTAAGTGAGATATGTTGGGTGTAGCTGTAAGGAATTTAGTGGGGCATGTAAAATCTCTCACATGCTGGATGGTATATAAAGCTATTCAGTGTAGAGCCAAGAGAATACCTGGAAATCAGTAAAAAGTTCATGGAATCAGTTTTGTGTCAGTTGTGAGATTGCATCATTTTGCTGGAATAACAAAACCATTGGAGAATAACAAATAACAAATAACCATTGGAGAGCATGGCAAAAGTGCAAATGGACTGTAACATGATCTGTATGTTTCAGACCTGTTAAGATTCCAGTTTTACTTGTGGTCTTTCCTAATTCAGAATCACTAACAGCTTATGCTACAGCTTCATGTACATACTCCTCCATGCACATACTCAACCACTTGTCCAAAAGAGCTAGAAATACAACTAATTCAATCAAGAGACATGACACCAGTATTCCATGGTTCAACGGTGATGTTCTCTAGCACAAGTGAGGGAATTTAATTCATACTGTGAAGTTAATTATGCTACCCGGGATTGGGTGACAATTATGAAACTCTATGGAATGTATTGTATGTATGTTGACACTGATGTGTTCAGCAGCACTAGTATTGAATTGGGATGTGACTTGATCCAACTTAGTTGTCCATTGATATGTCCCCATGTGTTGTCATAAGGGGTTTAATGTGTATATATTAGGAGACATAATGAACAATGTGTTCCTACCATTTTTATCTGACTTGGAATTAATAAGTCTCATTCATTTTCAAGTATGTAGGATTTTTTGTATAACATCATTGCAGTTCAATGCCACAAATCTGGTCTATCAGATTTTGTCATTGACTAAATCCAATATCTTGCTGTCAATGTCTTCACTGTAACCATGGCAGTATTGGTTTCCAGGTGCTGTAACTTGCCAAAGTGCAACCCCTGATTTGGTCCCAAGGCCAAATATGTTTCTGAATTCAAAGTTATCCTCCTTCTAAACTGATTGCCAACCATGGCTATAGAGCCCAGTTTGTTATGCTATTTAATCTATAGCTTGGAGAAGAAAGGATTAACTCATATCTTTCCAAAGATGTGTGTAAGTGAATGTAACAAACTTAGGCGGAATTTGAATTCAGTTCTCGGATTTCTCCATTCAAGCTGTTATCCATTTTATTGCTTATTTGATTTAATACTATGTCCATCTTCATTGCATTATTATCATCCTTATATCACCGGTGGTTTTATTTTTGCATTATCTGTAGATACTCTTGACATTTGTACAGATTTACATATTCCTTTTATATCCTTATTATTGTCTCTCAAGAAAAACCTAGAGTAGTTACCACCTTGAAGATCTTTCTGACCCTAATAATTATTCTATGCTCAATATTAAATCCTGTCTGTAATTTATGGCAACCACAGCTACATTACCAATTTATTTATAATATTGCTCATACATCATGTGACTGAATCCATTTTTACAATTCAGAAAGAGTGAAACTATCCAGTGTACCACTCTATTTCATTTTTTGGCACTTCAATTTATATATGTGTATATAGTAATATATATATACAACAGTTGTTTTGAGATTAATACCATATATTTTATTATGTTGACCAATGATGTCAGAAGTGGATGTTGGTGATATGGCAATACAGGCTGAATCTTTATGCAAATAACTATAAATATTTTTCACCTTGTTACAAATGGTATCCATCTGGCGGTCTGCCAAAATGATATCTGTCACAAAAGTGTTTATGCAGCAGAAGTATATCATTGAATTCTTCCACTATCACCACCACTGGATATAATGATTACAATAGAGATATAGTGTCTGGTAGTTGAAAACTTGCTCAATCCAACAGTGCTCTCTGTATATGTTTTTGTTTGTGTAGAAATAAATAAGAGGCATTAATTTCAGAGCATTCCCAGTTAGTATCTTAGCACATTACATACTAGTAATAGTCTATTATACTAGCTTGTTTACCATTATGCTTAAGGTGAGACAATTATGTATGTGTGTATGTGCGTGAATAAAAGTGTATATGGATGTACATACATGCACACACACACATTTAGATTCACTTTATTATCACAAACAAAAAGTGGTATAGATTTTTTTTCAGTTATTCATCTAATACAAGAGAGCTAAATAAATTAAGTTTAAATTACAACATTGTTTTGTTGAGTTACAATGCTATAAATAGAAATACCCATTGTTTCATTAGTAATGTTTTACAAAGATTTTGAAAAAATAAAAAATAATAAGCATATTGAGATTTTTATTTAATTTTAAATAATTTGTTTCTTTTTTATTTAGTCTATTTCTTATGGAAGTCAGTTTGTAGCATTTGAATTGACTTTATAAAAGTTTTAAAATTTTTTTGCACAGTTAATAAGAATTTTGAATTATACTTTTATGCAAGAAATTTGAATTGCACTACTAATTTTATATTCTCAGGTTTGTGAACTTTTTTAACTGGAGTAATGATTAAAATGATACTACAAGTGAACATGAAGAACAATAGAAAAATTATTGGCTGAAATTTTGTGTTCAAAGCAAGAAAATTGAGAAGAGTTATACAAAGAATTAATTGAATAATTGCAATACTTAAGTATTCCATGAATAAAACAAAACAACACACAATAATGTAATGACTGAAATAGAAAATATGTTCTTATTATTATTTTTTTTATTTAAGAATGTTAGAAAGTTTAAAAAGTACAAATGCAAACACAGCAAAATATTTTTAATGCAGTAATTATTTTTATTTTATTTTTTTAAATTTTGAATGTGATTAAGATCAGTGGGATTATTATTTTAGTTTTTTGAATGATGATAAAAGCAAGTTGACCATATCTTACCCCAAATTATGAATCTAAATTCTAGTGGGGATTTTTTGAGTCTGTTTGGTAGTGTCCATGTGGTTAATTCCTGAAGAAGGTCATAGGAGGAAAATGGAAAAGGTGTGCATGTATGTGTCTATCAAATTTCTGGTTTGTCTTGCAGGAGTTTGTGTTGGTATATGTGTTTACAGTTGATAAGATGTATGTTATTATTATTGGGTTAAATTATATGGTTGGGAAAAATGATGTGCACCAGGAAATTTTGGATATGTGGGCATGTGTGTTAATGTGCTTAATTCTGTTATCATTGTGATTATTATAATTATTATTATTATATAACATTTGTTGAGGAAAAATCATGTATGTCAGAAAATTTGGGGTACATGGGTGTGTGTTGATTCAATTCTATTATTGATATTGTTATTGTCATTATATATGACTTTTGAGTGAAACAGGATATACTTGGTGTGTTGGAGTGAAAGATTTAGGTTATGTTATCTGCAGATATTTGAATCTTACATTCTTACAGTATGGGTTTTATGATCTTATATCTAACAGTATGAGTTTTATGTATATTAGTGATATGAAAAAGTGCACCTGGCATGTTTTTATTGATGGAAGGATATTAATTAATATTCCCCCTAGATATTTTTTCCATTGGGACAACCCACTGAACTTTTTCATAATAAACAGAAATAAAACAAGCCATAACTTTGATTTAAAAAAATACCACTCTAATAAAAAAAGAACATATCTCATTAAAAGAAAGATATTGATAAATATATATGAATATACTGATAGAAACAGATTAACATAAATAAACTTATATTGATAGATAGAAACAGTGAAATAATTATTGATAAGATACTAAATCTCTCTCACTGTAGGTAAGAGGGAGAAAAGTTGAATATTTTTGCTTATTTTTAATTTTATTTTACAGTTAGATACATATGTAAGCAAATAAACAGTTTGACAGACATGAAATTTTTTTTTTTTTTTAACTTCAGCTTTATGCTTTTATTGCTCTGCTCAGGCCAGGTTTTATTTAGACTAATTTATGTATTATTACAATGACTTACCTATGTCGGATATTGTGTGTGTGTGTGTGTGTGCATTCATATATATTAACTTGCACTGTGCAATCTTTAGGTGCTGAAAATTGTGTTGTGCATGAAGCTCAAAGCCATGCTACTGGTGAGTAAAAAATGTATATTTATTAATATATAATTTATAGTTCTGTTATATTATATTGAGCACTATTTAATTGACATCAGCACTCTATGTGCAATATCATATATTCATTATATATATATATATATATATATATATATATATATATATATATTATAAACTAAATTCCAGACATATATGTATAAAGGAGGTGTTTTTATATTGATATCTATTTGCACCTATTAAAGATAGTTGCGTGTCTGGTTATATATATATATATATTGTTTGTTTGTTATATATATATATTGTTTATACATTACTTTTATAGATATAAATATTTCAGTAAATGCTCTGTTTATAATAAACAGTATTAATAACACTTACCATCATGAATGTCCAAGAAATTTCATAGAAAATATGTGTCCTCCAACAGGAAACAAACCTGTATCTTACATGGAACTGTCATATAGGCTCACATGCTATACCATTTAGCTACAGAGGAAGTATCTGGTTAGCAAAATTGAATTACTGCTTTTAAACTACAAATTTCCTATGATTTCTCTCAAATGTTTATATCTGCCCAAAGCATATCTTACTGTAAAACAAATGACATCATATATTATGAAATATTCCTCTGTAGCTGTAGTATAGCACATTAGGTTATATGATGGCTCCATGTAGGATACAAATTCCATTCCTGTCAGAGGACGCATATTTTCTATGAAATTTCTTGAACATTCAGGCTGGTAAGTGTTGTTAAAACTGTTTATTATAAACAGAGCATTAAGTAAAATATTTGTAGCTATAAAAATAACATATAAACAATAAATATATTAAAATAATCATTGGACTTAGTCCATTTCATAATATAAGGAAGGTGAATAGGTAATTCTAAAATGAATTTACTTATAATTTCACATTGAAAAGGGTAGAGTGCTCTAAATTAGAGCATTTAATAGGGAATTTCAGCTCTGACACTAAATATAAGTAAATTCTTTTTAGAATAACTTATTCCCCTTCTTTATTAAATGCTCTATCATGTGAGGGTCATTATGTCATGGTAGTGTGGAGTACTTTGAAGACTATGTGTCTTTGTAAGTCTTAAAGGCAAGTCCCTCCACCATGGCTCTTTTGCTCCACTTAGTATTGAGCACTTTTCTTACACTGGAAAACCATTTCTGTTGAAAAAGATATTTTTTTTTTTTTTTCAATCTTGGTCAATTGGACTACCCTCCTCCTGGGAGAGTTTGGTTGATGTTATTACCAACTATGACTTGCCTTCTTGAATTCATCTGGGTGGATAAAGGTGCTTATTTTCAATCACAGACAGCAACTGCCTGAAGATTGTGCACTGTGCATGAAACTGGTAATCATGATTGGTTGTTGCTTTAGTTTATAAATTTACCCCTGCCACCATGTGTGGCATGGAACACTCTTCCCTTTTCAGTGTGATATTATAAGTAATTTTTTTTCAGAATTACTTATTCCCCTTCTTAATATATATATATTTTTATTCATAAATATTGTCTCTCTACTGGTTAATTCAGAGAAATGTTCATATTTGTCGACATGGAAAACAAATACTTACACACACATATAGTCAGACTATACAGGAAACAACTAATATCCGCCAATTCATATAAAAACAAAAAAAACTTTCTTAGAAATTGTGTTGAGGAAAAAGTTATTCCTCAGTGATCATACAAGCTCATCAAATCGTCGTACCATATATTCCCTCCTTATACCCATGAATTTTTGAAAAATTCAATACAGGAATTAGAAGAAGAAGAAGCTATTCTTTACCATAAGGCTTATATGACAGGAAGTCACCTACAAAAACACGAACGGAATGAAATAAAAACATCAGTCAAATATAATAATAAGAAAGTCCGTGTTTTACAGAACAAACTCAACAAACTCGTTAATAATAGCAAATGGTCCAACATCAGCAGAAAAGACCTAATAACAAATTTATCCAAATTCCAACTGTCGGATACACAACTAGAAGCACTCAGCTTTGGTCAGAAATTTGCCAGTGGATTACCGAAATATGATACTACGGATTACATAATTAAAAATCATCACCACAATGACTCCGATTTTACCAAAGGCTATATTCAGGGCCTAATCACAGCTACACACAAAAATACGAATGACACCGCACTTCCTCGAAGATATATCAACACCTCGAAAGAATTAGCTAACAACAGAAACATACATATATCTACTTCTGATAAGGGTGGGGGAATTGTAATTATGGATAAACACATTTACCAACAGAAGATAAGGGAGCTCATTAATGATAATAACATCTATGAAAAAGTAAATGAAAACATAGCTATAAAAGAAACACAAAAGTTTACAAGCAACATCAAAAAACTACTAAAAAATGAAGACTTCTCCTGGTTAAAGCTCATTGAATACCATCCAAAAACACCCATATGATATGGATTACCAAAAACACATAAACCGAACATACCGATGAGACCTATCATATCAGGGATAGGTAGCGCTACACATAAAATAGCCCGCAAACTAAGCAGTATTTTAACTCCACTTCTCGGCACTATTAGTCCATCACACATAAAAAATTCAGGTGACCTCTTAAACAAGCTAAAAAAGATAGACATTGAAAATAAATATATGACTAGTTTAGATATACAATCTCTTTATACAAACGTCCCCATAGATAAATGCTTAAATTTACTAAAAAAACACCTAACAAATGCAAAAATCAAATTACCTATATCTACATACAAAATTATAAAAATGTACCAACTAATTACCAAGCTATGCTTCTTTACTTTTAATAACCATTATTACAGGCAGAAATTTGGTTTGCCAATGGGATTTCCTCTCAGCGGTGTTCTTGCGTGTCTATTTTTAGAATTTCTAGAAAGTGACTCATTCAAAAATATTCTCCCTACAAACTCTTCATATTTCAGATACATAGACGACTCATTATTAATAATTCCAAAAAACACCAATTTAACAGATCTTCTCTCCAAACTTAACAACATTGAACCTACAATAAACTTCACTTTCGAAACTGAAACCAACCACATTCTTCTGTTCCTGGACATTTTGTTAATTAGAAATAATAACAAACTCAATTTTGACGTTTACAGAAAGGCTACAAACAAAAATGATCTGATCAGCTTCTACTCAAACCACCCTTCAAAAATTAAATCTGGAATTATTATAGGTTTCTATCTAAGAGCATTAAGAATCTGTAGTTCTCAATATTTATTTAAAGAAGAAACATACATAGAAAGCACATTCAAAAACCTACAATACCCATATCATTTCATCCACAATGCAAGAAGAAAGGCATACAAAATATACAACCGCAACAAGACTAATAACATAATCCGCAATAGTAAATCACATGAAAACAGAAACATAATACTACCGACCAATTCTGTCACGTCCACTATCCAGAATAACCTATCTCATCTAAATAATCTTGAAATAGTCACAAACACTTCCAAAACCATTATGGATATACTAAGATCTTCAAACAATAATAGCACTAATATTTCTGAAGCAGGCATTTATAGAATAAATTGCCAAAACTGTTCCTCTCAATATATTGGAGAAACAAGTAGAAGTTTGAAAAAACGCATTTATGAGCACAAAAGAGACCTCACAAAAAACAACTTAGCTAATTCACTAGTCATACATAGAAATAAATTCAACCATAATTTTGATTTTAAAAATGCTACACTCATAAAAAAAGAAAATAACTCACTTAGAAGGAAAATTCTGGAGAGTGCCGCCATAGAAAATTACCCAAATATTAATCTATGCCCAGGTTTTTTTCCTATTTCACCTTTCTTAACAAAATTAATGCTTTTACAAACAAATATACACAACAGATTCATAAAATCAAAAGAAAATGGTTGAATACATCAACACAGATATAATGACAATATTCTCCACACGTGACAATTACTGACGTTATTTTTCAGTTAAAAAATATGAAAATAGGGTTTCTCTACATTCCAGTTGCTAGATACATTCTGTTTTTGTTTTTATTAGTTACTTTGTTCATTTAATTTCATTTTCGTATTTTGCTTTGATAAAGTCCACATTGGACGAAACGCGTCAGCAATTACCAGTTTTCCTATTGTCATTTTTATTCATATATATATATATATATATATATATATATAGATAGATAGATAGATACACAACTATCTGTAATAGGGGCAAGAGAATTGATAGCAATATAAAAACAACCTTTATACATATAAGTCTAGTATATGTGCTTTTTTTATTTTAATTTAATAATCTATTTTTTTTGCTGGAATATATGTGGCATAAGCTGCCTTTATTTCTCTCCTTTCAATATTTTATATCTCTATTACTTATTGAAAACCTATTATGACTCTTGGGATTATAATAGCCACAGAAGGTGATTTTGTTATAACTATAAATTGATTATATTACTATAACTTAATTTTGCTTATATCTATATTGTGGCCATAGTGTCAATGTTTTCTCTCACCTTCTCTTTGTCATAAAACAAAAGTGGGCCTTTAACATTCCTATCATCCTCAATTAAAAATATTTGCTTTTAGTTATAAAAGCAATTTGACACTTCTGTACATGTGACAAAATCTCTGCCAATAAAATAAGTATTTTTACCGCTATTTCACTGAAATAATCCATACAAACTAGCCATTATAATCTTATGTTAATAAACTAGAGTGGTGAAAATTCTGTAGGTATTGACAATTGGATTGCCATAATGTTATACCTCTGCTTTTTCCTCTCACTCTGATTCACTCATTCTAATTCTTTAATCTTTTCTACTGATTGTTGGTCATCCACATTTTTATTTGTTGCCACCTGTTGGAACTTTAATTCTTTAACTCAAGCAAAAGTGCTCACTTTGACATCCGCAGCTCATATGACAAAAACCAACCTCAATTTAATCTGTCTCCATGCACCCACTTCTGGAACACCATCCAAAAATATGAAGGTCATAAAACAGCTTTTCTGGACAATCCAAAAATTCAATGCTGTTTTCACAGCAGCCATTTCTGAGTCACTGACTTACTAAATCAAACACTGATTTCGCCCATGAAGGTAGATGTAACCTGACTAGCATTAGTTATAGACTTCTGCAGCACGAAAGCTTACTCCAACCATCAGCTGCTATACCAGGGGTCAGTAACCTTTTGTGGAGAGCAGGCCAGAAAGCGATGCATTGTCTCGGAAGAGGGCCATAATATCAAATGTATTATAACAAATTGTCTTGACCTCAGATTGCTCTACCCAGAAGGCTGCCTTGGTCTGGAAGTTTAAAGAAAAAACAACAACGTTAATGTTTTATTATGAAACAAGGTTCCTTATTTTACTCCAGGAATAACAGGACAACAAATAAGACAATCAACAAAAAATGCAACTGCCTTACTACAAACGAAGTACAGTTATAAATGACAAATTATTTAATGAGACACTTGTTTCTGCTTGTTGTTCAATAACTTCTCAACATCAGATGAAATATTTGTCGATAACAGGAGCAAAGCATCATTCAGTTGGACATCACCCAACCTTGCTCTTAAAAAGCTTTTAGTATATTTCATTTTTGAAAAATGTTGTTCATAGGCATACATACTTCCAAATTGGGCATCATGATGTGGTGTAATGGTTAACAAGCTTGTCTCACTAGAACAATTACGCCTGAGCAGTGAGTTTAATCCTTACTGGGTGCCCTATACTTTTGACCATGAGTCACATCTAAGCCCCACTTAGAAAACCACCATATGTACTTCTAAATAATGATATCATCTTTTTCATGTTATTCAATAGGTTTTTCTATTTTCTGCTTGTGAAAACATTTCTTGTAAAAGTCAGCAGAGGATTCGGAATGAAATCTCGATTTAAGAAATTCGCATGGTCATGTGTGACATCATGAGCTGTGGTGCAATTTTCACTTCCAGCATCTCATATGCACAAGTTTGTTGTTGCTTGGAAATCTACCATGTAAACATAAACAGACTATCATTATTGTTTTGTCCGTGTATTGTTTAATATATTGTACTGTAATTGTCATCTTTCATAATGGCTTATGTAAGCTAAAAGCTTAGATAGGATTAAAAAATATGTATCAATATTGTGATTTTCTTTCTTCTTTTAATCATAATGTTATTAAGCTTATCAGATGATATGAAAAGAATTTACATAAAATAAATAGACAAAACTTGTCTATATTATTTAATGAAACATGCATCAATATATATATATATATATATATATATATATATATATATATATATATATATATATATTATTAAAGATAACAAATATTACTCAGATGAGGAAATTCCATTTACTTTCATCATCAGGATGGGTAATGACAAATAGTGAGTTTCATAGGACAAGTGTTGTGAGATAGACAAAAGCTGTTGTGATGTAAACAAGGTGTGATGTGTGTGTGGGTGGGTTATATACATTTGAGGATCCAGGCTCTTAAATTATAATTGTTTTTATTTATAGGTGATTGTTTTTGTTGTTTAAGTATTGCTTCAAGGATCTTGAGTCTGTTTTTTGCTATTTGATTTGCTAGTATTTTGGTATTGTTTATAGGTAGCTGTTACTATGATCCTTATGCTACTTATTAATGTGTTGTCTGAGGGAACTCTCATCCACAAGTTGGAAGGAGAGTCTCCAATGTGGTACCCTATATTAGATGTTTTGAGTTTATTTATTTACAGAGAAACATTCTCAGAATGGCCAAGTATATTCATACACAATATTGGTCTTATATAGATTCTTTATTTACTACAAAAAATTCAAAAGTAGCAACTGAATTGTTAAAAATAGTATATATCTCAAACTTTGCACTGCCTAATATCAGACAATGTCACAGCACTCAGTAATTCTAAAAAAAAAGCTTTTCACTATTTTGTCTCTATCTACACCTGATTATGAATTAAGCAAACTGATAGCTGAGACCACATTACTTCCAAAATGTATTCTGACACAATTTACTCTTTGTC
The DNA here is from genome assembly GCA_963932145.1 of Acanthosepion lycidas. Lineage (NCBI taxonomy): Eukaryota > Metazoa > Mollusca > Cephalopoda > Sepiida > Sepiidae > Acanthosepion > Acanthosepion lycidas. Next base: position 38,217,363 of record OZ010616.1, on the reverse strand, counting down.
TGAGAAGGATTATTATAAGTTGAATAGTAAAATTATTTGACACAAAATATCTGTCTTTAATAATGTTTACCTTAAACAACATTTGCTGCCTAAGTGCACAGAACATATATGTATAGCACCCACTGCAAGGAAACAGCTCAAAATACAAGATGCTATTATTCTACAAAAGAAACAACCTGCATTAATTAAAATATCTTTCACCACAGGAGATTGCTTTTAAAGTGTGTTTAATATCCATACAAAATTATAATATGTATTTATTTGATACATTTTTCACTGGTACAGTCTAGTTCCATGTTTTACACAACATAATTTATACAATCAACACATTTCAATTCTAGCATTCTAAAAAATTTCAGAATGTCAATGATAAGATCTTATCTACTGAGACAGAGTTGAAAGTACTTAAACAAAAACAAACAAAACAGGACATGAACTTTGAACAATTTATCTACAATTTTGATCCAGATGTACTTTTTATTTGAAAATTGGGAAAATCAAATGAAAAATTAAACAAAGACCTTGTTTTGATTGAATTTAACAAAACTTCTTATTGTCTAAATATACCTTGTATGTATATATATATATATATATATATATATATATATGCGTGTATGTATATTTGTATGTATGCATAAACATATTTCCTTTTTATTTGATTTTCTTATCTTTTTTTTCTCTAGCTTTCTTATTTCCTACCTTTTTTCTGTGGTACACATTCTTTTTCTCCCCTTCATTGCTTTCTGCAGTTCCTTCCCCCAAAAAATGATTATATAATACTATCATTGCATAGGTTTCTTGATCAGAAAGCATACATGTTTACAGCTTAGAAGAGTGGGGGATTAAAGAGAATAGCTACTATACTTTCATCCAAAATAAAGAAAAAAAAGAAGTATAATGGTTATAGATGCAAACATGCAGAATAAAAATATAATTTAAAAAAAAATTTAAATAAGTAATGAGGTTAAATATCTTTTGCAAACGATATCCTTTACATAAGAAAGATGTTTCATTTGCAAGATCATAACAGATTACTCTTTGCAGATTTATATATAACTAGCATGATACCCATAAAAAATAATGAGGTTATTTATATGTGGATTAGCACTTCTTCCTAGGTTTAGATTATTTGTGCATTTTGTTGTGGATAAAAATGTTGTTTCCTGACACTTCTGCCAAGGATCAGTGTGTATGTGTGCACTCTGAAATGTGCTACATACAGAGTAAATATCTCTCCTTCTCTCTCTCTCTCTCTCTATATATATATATATATATATATATATATATATTAAACTATATCAATAAGGTATGTCTGTTCAACATTTATTAAGATTTTTCAATTTCTGATAAATTGTTTTATCTCAATTTACAATGGTATAATATAGAAGACCATACAGTTATCACTTGAAAATTGAAACTTTTCAATTAGACATTGGAAAGATGTAATAACTGAGGCTATAAGAACATGATAGTGTACAAGAACTAATGCAAGACCTCATGAAAGTTTTTTAAATTTCCAAGGTCAAGTTCAGCTGGGATCTCCCTCCTTTTGTAGCTCTCATAGCCAGGTACTGTCTTACTTAGAAACCATGTTTGACAAAGCAAGTATGATTCTCCTGTGAGTAAAATGGAATTGCTTGAGATGAACTCTCCCTATGTGTGCATCCAGCACTCCAATGGGAGATAATCAAATGTTTCCCTCAGAGCAATATCTCGCCCTCTTGATAGAAATGACGACACAATACCATTGAATTCTCCTGAGGAACAAGTCCCTGATAGTGACAATTCAGAGATCAGTACCAGAATAGCTTCCTCAAAATGAGAGCATACTACCACAGACTCTGATAATTAGCTTTCAGAATCAGAGCATCACATTCCAAGAAGAAAACAAGAACAATATTAAACAAAATACATCTGATCAACTGTTCGTGGAAGCCCAGATCAGCTGCTACTGAGACAATCCCAGAGAACTGTCAAGACAGCCAGTCACCTGGATGATTTTGTGTTGGACTAGGAAAAAACAAAGCCAGGGATACTGTGGTAAGACAACCTGCTTAACTCCCCTGTCTTATGATTTGTGCTATCATAGCCAAAATGGCAAGACTCTTCAGTTACATTCAATTAAGGCACATTAAGCTGAACTAGACTCATTAGTTTTCATTACAGATACCTTTCCATTATTTCACTAACCCTTAATCTTTTTCAAGTACTTGTTGTTTGGACATTGTTCACCTTAATTCTTGTTGACTCAGTAATTGTGTTTGATGCTTCTATTTTTTCTTTTATCTTTGAAATTTGGAATGTAAAGTTCTTTAAAAATGTTTGTCCTTTGTTAAATAAATACCAAAAATCCTATAACAGGTGACTTTTGGTAGATAATTAAAATCAAGGTATTTTCTCTAAAGATTTTCTAATGCATATTATTATTTCTTTTTTTGTTTTTTTGCTTATAGCTAAATATCAGTTATATATAAATATTATACCATTTTAGCATCTAGAGTCTGAATTTCTACTATGAGGAGCTATTGTCATATACATTATTATTTTATAAATAAATGAAACTAAGTTTTATAAAATATAATCTTTATTTTAAAAAAATAAGCAAGAGCAAGTTGAACGTATAGTATATTTTACATTAATTTTTATTATTTTCTTAATTCAATTGAATTAGTAAGGATCTCTTTGATGTTTTCTGTTTGAGATTTTTTTAAAAAGTAAAAGTAAACTGAGATTGTTCCAATTTGAAAGGGAGATTGCAACAATGTAGCTTTATAAATATAACAAATTATTAATATATTATTAAATCATTACATCATACCTACCCACCAATTACAGCATCACATCCACCCACAAATTCCTCCAAATTCTAAAAAGTACAAAACCAACAGAAGATATTTTAGTATCACTTGATGCTGAAAATTTATTCACAAACACCCCTGTCAAAACCATTGACATTTTCCTTAACTGTATGTACACAAATAATTCTATCCCACCTTCATCCATGAAACCAAATGTCCTCAAAAAATTATTACATACATGCACAACCAAAGTCCCATTCTATGACCATAATGGCAACATCTACAATCAAACTAATTGCATTAGTATGGAAAATCCACTTGGCTTGTGCTTCTCCAATTACTACATGTCCCATGATATTTAAACAGATAGTAAACCTAAAATATATATTTGCTACACAGAGGATACTTTTATTTTAGCAAAAAAAAAAAACAACAAAAGAAATAGATACTCTCAAAATCACATTTGAAAAAACTTTGTCCTTAACTTTATCTATGAACTAAGTCAAAAAAATAAACTCCCTTTCTTAGATTAATTATCTATTTCAAAAAATTTCAAACAAATAAACTTATCCTCAAAAATAACAACACACCTGCAAAATCATATCTACAAAGAATGAACATTATTTACAAGTTCAAATGTCCCTTATCAAACTAAACTGATAAATAATTACATTGGTCACACATGCCTATCCAGATGACTTATGTTACATCTATCTGGTCACTGCTCCATTAAAACTTATTTGAGCACACACACAAACCTACCAGACTCCATCTGAAGTATACTAGTAGAAAATACAAGCATAATCACCTCATCCACATGTAAAAAAAGATTAAAAATAATGGCATCCTCAATAATGAAAAAGGAAAAGCCAACATTCAATAATATTAACTACAAACATGGCTACGTGCTGAATGTGTTCAGAAAATAAAACATCCCTATAACTCTAGATACATACACACAACTCATACATCCAGTTAAAAAGTAAAAATAAAATCATTCTTGATAATGGCTTAAATGATCAGAATTACAAAACATTTTGGGAGTTTCTACATATTCTGTTCCCAGAAAAGAAAACACTTGTTCAAACAAGTTATTTTTCTTCATTTTTATGTTTGAGTTAGGATTTTGAGAAAATATTCCAAGCAAGGCATGATTTTATATCTATTCATAAACCATTTTCATTTGTTTTTTTCTGGGCATTACAACTGTAATAAATTAAATACTAACTAGATTCCAATATTTGTGTTATGTGATGAAGAAATAATTATAATTAAATCAACATATCTCTGTTTATTAGGGTTTTTCAAACAGAGTGATACTGGGTTCAGAAAAGGATCAAGAAAGTAATGTTTCTCTCTATTTGTTCATCTTAATCCATAGTGTGGCTGTCCAAAACCAAAAAATATCCAAACATATTCATACACATCCATACAAACACCACATGCATAATGAGAATTAGATAAAATTGCAAATCATCTTAAATAAAAGGAAAGCAATCCCCAAATTCTATATGATATACTCCAGTATTCTAAAATGTTAAGCTTCTCAAGCTTAACACATGACAAATTCACAATATCCTGTCAGTGTTCATTCTGTTAATGCTAACAAGAAACATTATCAGTTCTGAAGAGAGATACAACACATCCAACTAATAATAGTCTTACAATTGTGGTTGGCCATAGCCACACCTGAAAAGTTAACAGAGTTACTCTGCAGTAGCTGTTCTAAATTGAACTGTTTCCCTCTCTTTGCTGTTCCAAGTCAACAAGATATAACAAAAGACCCAACAAAAAGGTCCATCCACTTGAAGATAACATCCATATCAGGAGTCAGTGAAATTGAATATGTCATTGGGCATCTGTAAGAGTTACACCTTAGCATATTTTAATATTATCATCAAGATATAGCACCAACACTTGAATGTCGTGACTGACTCAGAACCTACAGTTAACATGCTTCCAAAAGCTGACTTTAAACAATCATCACCAAAACCATTACTAGAAAAAGTTAAGAACAACTATGTTTCATTATAGTAACCCACATAAAAAATCTACAGCCACCTTAAGTTGGCTTGAGAATAGTGCTATATTCCTTTGCAGTAAACCTGGTTTATACAGGTACAAACATTGGTCCTTTGGGGTCAACTTAACAAATGAGAAGATATTGGTCAAACAAAAACATTAACCTCTGTTTTGGAACATTCCAGTAAAATCAAACTCTGGTTTTCTAGGGCAATGACAAGCTAAGATTATTTTTGTGCCTGATCCTGCATAAGTGGGAGATGAGCAAATTTTGACCAGTGGCTCGAATACACATGTGATTGGATTCCCCCTGTTAAACTGATCTTGTGTCATATCTTGCCTTTGTTGGATGGCTGTGGGTAAATATGATACCAATCTTTGAGCAACATTCCAACAACACAGAGAAGAAGGCCTCACCCTAAATACTGAGGAACAAGAATAAGTTACTCGGATATATTTTTAGAGAAGGGACCAAACTGAGTGCCAACAAGAATAAGGCAATCCTATATTACAACACCAAAGAATACATTGGATGTCCACAGTGTCTTTGGTAGGATAAGCTTAATCTCTATTATACAACCTTCATTCAGCTGACAAAGTAAACAATTCCATGGTCTTGAACACAGCATCATGCCAATTCCATTAACAAACTGAAAAAGTATTTCAGTAAGGCATGTACCTTGGCTTATTTTGATCCAAACAAATCAATGGCAATCTAAATAGATGGTGTTCATTGCAACAACACAGGATCCTCATCATTAATGGATGACATGCCAAGAGTGATGATATTGACAGATTAACATACCACACAGTCTTCCAGTGCAAATTTGAATTGTTACTGGCACTCAATGCAAGTATCACCCTGAAAGGATATCAGATATTTCTTTCAGAGATGTACATTGGACATCAGGGGATCATGAAGGCAGCAGCTCTTTTTAAAAGGAACTTTGATTTTGGGATATGAAGTTCTTCACAGAACATGCTTTTAAAATGTTATGATACCTGCAAACCTCCTCACCACCTTTACAAGAGAATCCCTCAAAATGTCTCCTCTCCTCATCTCCCTTAACAGAAGTCAGTGTTGATAACTGGGACATATCACAAAAATGGAAAATGTATCTTATCACAGACAAATAAAATGGATTATTGCTATTCTTGACTCCCTGAATTCAGCTCATATGCTTTATATACTAGTTTTAAACACAGGAAGATATGGACTAAAACCAATCTCAAAACATGATACTTTATACAAATATAGAGAGATCTATCAGTTTTACATATACTAAAGTACTGAACTTGCAACATGAATTCTTCAATATCCTCATTGACTATAGAACAATTCTCCATTCCACAACTGATATTCTTCCAGTTTCAGTCCTCTTTGAATGAAACCTGAAGAACCAACTGTTTCAGGTGCCCAGTTCCACATAAATTGACTCTAACATCAAGTTGTGTGTGATTTCAAAGACAGAATGAAATGCTATACTGATAACAAGGTATATATCAGACCCAACAATCTTCCCATTGATATATCAGTGGCAGTGGAAATGATCTATGATCACCTCAAGATGAGAGTGCATTAACTTGACTCTAACAATGAGGATCATATTAGCTGTCCATCATCAGTAACTTGCAAAGACAACATACAAACAGCACAAGACAGAATACTACACATACACACTAAGATACTCTCGTTAGGAGAAACCTGTTTCATAAAAACTAAAAGACTAGATACTACAGTAATATAAATCCATTTTAATTTCTAAACCATAACCTCTCCATATTCCAAGTTCTGTTCAAACTTTAAAACAAAAAAAAACAATGATTGAAAAAAATAGAGAAGTAAAACCTAAGTAATAATAAAAGGAAAATAGAATATAAAAAAATTACATTACTTCCATTTTTAGCTATAGTTCTGCTAAGGAATTTCTCAGACTTCTTACAAAGATCTGCTTGCTTGCCAAACTGATTTTTTATTGATTCTTTATTTCTGTCTAGTCTTTAAATTCAAAGAAGAGGAGAGATGTAATGTACAGCTTATTGTAATTGAAGGGCAGTAACTACTCCTTGTTTATTAAGCAATTCTGGTCAGGATGTTAGTTGCTTGGGGATCAGAACAGGATCAAGAATAAAGAAAGTAATGTCTGTCTCTATTCATTCATTTTAATCCGTAGCATGGCTGTCCAATATGGAAGCACCATTAAGTATATACATACAAATACCACATGTCGTTAAATTTAGTAAATAAATATCTATGGACTGCTTACCATGAAGCAGTGATTTTGTAAGTTAATCTCACAGATCAGAGTGAAGAGTTTTTTTATTCTGTTGTATCCTGTCATAAATCTAATTCTTTAACTCAAATGGAAGTGCTCACTTCATCAGCCTCAGCTCATATGACAAAAACAGACCTTAATTTCATCTGGTTCTGTGCACTAACTTCTTGAACTCTGCCCCAGAATACTAGAATTCTATACTCATAGAACATCTTTTCTGTCTGAATTGAACTTTGCCTATGCTGTTTATTAAAATAAATTTAACTAAAAATGACAACATGAAAAAATAGCTGTGTGATAATATGGGTAATCCAATTTTCTCTATTGAATAATACAATATAAAAAAAATGATAGATAACTAAATATTCAACGTTATTATTTTTGTTATTATTAATATAAAAATAATTAAATATTACAATGTTATTCTTTATGTATCTGTCTATATTTCTGAGATGAGGTATTATGTACACTATTTACATTGTTTGGACTATCGTTCTCATCTTTGCTGCCATATTCATCATAATGTTTCAGCCATTGTACGCTCCGGCCTTCTTCAGGTGGTTGGAGTGTTGAACTGCTCGCTGTCTAATGGATGTCAGTTATCAGTTATCGCCTGTTAATTTCCCTCTTCAAGTTCTCCACTGCCACAACCAGGTATTGAACTCACACTCTTTGGGTCCTGTCACTGGATCTAACTAATGCCTTTATCCACTGTGTCCTTGAGGATATCTGTATATGAATTTCTGGGACTTATAAACCTAATGTCTTCAGTAACCATTTTTACTAGTGTTCATATTGCAATTTTTGCTGTTATCATTGCATGTTTTTTACCATATTGCAATTTTTGTTGTTATTATTGCTTTTCTCTGGCACTCCTTATTACTGGTTTCCATATTGTATTTATTTTTATGCTTGGTCAGCTCAGGAGATTTTTGAGGCCTAGCATATGTGCTGATTCCTTAAGTTTACGAATTTTTGAATGTTCTGTTCTTTGTCTATAATTTCAAGTTGGATAAAGGCATTAGTTAGATCCAGTGACAGGACCCAAAGAGTGTGAGTTCAATACTTGGTTAAGGGGGTGGAGAACTTGGAGAGGGGAATTAACATGAGATAACTGACAATTGACATCCATTAGACATGGCATGTGGAACTAGAAAGTCTACCCCAGTGAGAAAAATAAAGGGTTCACTTAAACATTCTAACCCCCTGAAGAAGGCCAGGGTGTACAACGGCCGAAATGCGATAAATATGGCAACAAAGATGAGAATGATAGTCTGAACAATGTAAATAGTATTATTCCTTATATTATAATTTAAGTAGTATTTTTATTAAAGAAATATGATTATATTTTATTATTTCAAGAATTGTTAAAGCTATTGACTTCTGTATTACTCTTCAGATGTACAATCTATCCACAGTATTTACAATCAGACTATTGTTCTAATTTGTGTTGTAATTATTATTATTATTATTATTATTATTATTATTTACTCTGACTTACATCAGGGTTTCTTCACCTAGGTAACCATCAGGCAATGTTTGAACTGAACATTTTATTTAATCTATAGGGATAGATTGTTCTTGTTCCACTGTCCATGATATTACTTCTTGTTCTTATTTAGTACTGCTTAATTATTGCTTGCCTTTTTCACTGAATCTGTACTACCTGCCCAGAGATTTAACTTACAATTACTATGTCACTAAATTTGAAAACCAATGCTTTAATCCACTCAGTTATTATCTTATGGGACTAACCTGAGTCTAGAACTTTGAACCTTAAACTTACTCTGCTAACTGCTAATGTAGCTTTTCATGTTTAGCTGAATTTCATCAAAGTTTCTCTTCCAAATTCAGACAGAAATATACAATATGTATGGAAACAAGTTTGACATAATAGTTTGACATAATAATCAGTATATTTACAATTTATCATATTTTATGGCATATAATCTTCCCACTTTACATTTATTATTGCAGTATAATGGAGTTAGACTGGGTATAATTACTGGTGGTTTATGGTGACAAGCTACACATTAGCCTAAAAAATTTTAACTTCACATATAAACCTGGGAGATATTTTTTCTCCTAAGAAAACATATAGGGTTTATATATTATAGGATACAATACTGTTTTACATTGTGTATGGACAATGAATGAAAAAAATGAAAATGGCCACTCTGTCCTTTCCTATGGATTGTGCACCTGTGAAACATTGTTGTGGTAACAGCTGGAAGATTGTGGTAACAACATAAGTAATAAAAAGAATAAGATCTTTACTTCAAACGCCTCTATGGATAACATATCCCAAAATAACAGAAATTATAATATAGTTATATGATATATTATTCCTATTATATCATAAATATTATTATCACATAATCATAAAAATTAAAAGGTTACAATAAATAATATAATGTTTTAGTATAATAATATTATTACTACAACCATTATCACTGCTACTGAATCCAAGAGTTTTTCTATAACAGGACATCGGGAATTCCATGTGAGATATAGATGAAAATAATATAGAATCATAGGGTCATAGGCATTTCTTGAGACATGAATATTATTAGGTAAAAAGGTTTACAAAAGCTCTGTAGAAGCTATCAGTGAAAAAATTAATGCAGGATTATGTTTAGAAAAACAAAAAGATGACAATGTTTAACCTTTGTGCCCACAAAAAATGGTGTGTTAAAATTATGCTTATTCCTTTGACACCAATTTTGCTGTATACTGTTTTGACTCCCTCAGCTATGTTTATCTGCAAGATTACGAAAACTGTGAATCAAATACAACATTTATTATTTACCATTTTATAAAGGAATAAATAAAAAAATTACAAAATTATCAAAATATGCAAAGCAGGTACACTGCAGTATTTATTATTTACCATTTTATAAATAACTATGAAAACCAGTTTTTTATTCATAATTTTCTAAAATATCAATGAACTATAAAACAAGCTTTGGAGGAGGGTGAGATATAAAGACATAAGTATTGGTTTATAATTATGTACTGATAAGAAATGTTGAAGAACATTGAAGTTTCACAGTTTTAAATTTAAAAATTTTTTTAGACATATATCTAGTATATATGTATTAGGATGGTGCAAAAATAATGACAAAATAATGTCATTTTTTGACATCAAAAAACGACATTATTACGTCATTATTTTTGCACCAACCTAACAGTCAAGCCAATTTAATTAATTTTCCTTATACTTGTGTTTTTATCCCTTTTATTGTTAAATATCCCACATTGTGATAATAGAAGATCTTCCAAGAAATGTTGTAAAAACCTGGATGCAAATGTAATCAGAGCAGTTTCTATACACCATTGCCTTAGTAAGTTGTCTTCCCTTTTAATTAAACCAATATTTTATTTTAAACTGAAATTATGATCAAACTCATTACAGTGAATAACTAATGTACTGACTGTGTCATTTTGTAAAAGATCATTTGTGTTCATATATTTTATTTAAATTTTTAGAAGTCTAGTATAAACTTTAAACTTGGATATCTGTCTGATTAAAATTAGTGTTACTGTCACTAGGAACTAACTACTAATATGTACCCAAAATAGATATTGGTGAGAATTAACATTACTAGTCATTTTAGTAAAAAAATAATTGATTATGAGTTATTGTAGAGTTGCACCCCTGTATGTAAGAATGACATTGTTGATACAAGTAAATAAAAGGTGACACTTGTATCTAACATGAGCTTAAATTCTGACTTTTGATTCTGATATGAAATTTGTTGTATTGTATTTGAATAAATATATTAGTATTGTTTTATATTTGTATCTATCTCCCTCTTTTAATTAATTTCATATATGGTTACAAAACAATATTTATTGTATAATGACATTAGTTATTTTCTTGATAAGTTTTACATAAACAGTCTTGTTTGTTATACTTTGGGTATTTTTTTTATTTAATTTGATGAATATACAGTACTTATTGCATCAGAGAGAAATTCAAATTCATAACCAACTAAACCAAAGTTCAAAATTGTTTGTGCCTATTCAGAAGCTATAAAAAAAGCTATAATTTTTGTAGAACTCACCTGAGGTGAATAATGATTAATATTTGTTTCATTGTTTTAAATCTGTCATCTTTTGTCTTTATAAATATTCATAAACATTTTATGGCAAAGTTTAACCTTTGGACTCACAAAAACGGTGTGTCAAAAGATTGACACTACCATTACTGAATAATCCCTCAACATGTTTATTGTTTTAAAAACACTATGTTTAGAACAATAATAATAATAAAAAATGCTGTTTAGTTGTTAGACTGTTTATTTACAAGATTAATTTTATATTTACAAAATTATCAAAATGTGAACCATCTAAATATCATTTACCATTTTATAAAGAAAATAAATATGAAAACAAATATTTTTATTCATAAATTTATAAATATTTATAAAATTATTAAAATATGTGGATTAATTATTATGAAATATTTATTATTTATCATTTCATAATGATTTATTATTTCCTGTTTTAGGAAGAAATAAATATGAAAGATTTTTTTATTTATAAAATCATAAAAATGTCTGTGAACAAGAAAATTTAAATAAACACATAATGATGAGTAACTGTAATTATAAATTTTAAATAAATTCATTTTCTGAGCATTTCTTTCATTGACACCTGATGACATAAATTTACTAAAATTGGTTAAACATCTCTTTCTCTGAGCCTCAAGTAATATTTTAATTTTAGATTTTAGGTTAAACTACAATCACTCAATATTTTGAGCATGTATCTCCCTACAAGGTTTTCTTTGTCTATAATTACAGAATGTCTGTAATTTTAACTGGTTATTTCTAATGATTATGAATCTTTGATTCTAAATTATGATTATAAACAAAGTAATCTGAGATACAAAATAATCTGAGAAGAAAATGTGTAATGACCGGAAAAACTATATTTATTTAATTTTTCTTGTATAGCTCACTGACATTTTTGACTAAAAAGATTTATTTTCATATTTCTTTATAAAATGGTAAATAATAAATATCGCATTGTAGTTGGGTTACATATTTTCTATAATCTTGTAAATATAAAATTAATCTTGTAAATAAATAATCTAATAAGTAACTAGTGTGAAAGATTCTTGTTTCTATTAAAAGTTTAAACATAACTTTTTAAAACAATAAACATTGCTGAGGGAGTGAAGAGAGGATACAGTTATAGTAATATCAATAGAAAAAATGGGTTTGAAGTTTACATTTTGCCCATTTTATTTAGAATGAGCTTATGTAAATTGTCTTTTGAAAGGAGTAGAAATTTATCCCTTGCTTCCTGTTTAGGATTGGGTTTCTGGTTCCTTCTAAAATCTTTTCATTTGCTTTTACTCCCAGTAACCCTTTGTGTCTTAGTGGCATTATCAACTTGCATTGGGTGAATTGATAACAAAAAGAAAAAATACTTGTGGAATTATTATTATATTAACAACAACTGTAGGAATTTTATATTGTCAATTTGAAGTTAGCAAATTCATTTTTATCAGTACAAGATCTTAACATATGCAGAACTATTTATAACTGTATATAAAATTGTAGAAAATTTATTTTTTCTAAATTTTCAGCTCTATGAAAAGTCATTAATTGTGAAAAATATTTCTCTTCTCCCTTGTTATACTTCTCTGTTCAACTCTAACTGAAACTATTATTTTAGCAAAGTTGCTTTGGCTAGAGAAAAAAAAAAAAGTTACTAGATACCAATTCAATTTTATTATTTTATATTTTTAAAAATAATACTTAAATGATGTTGAGATGGTAGTTAGTATTTACCTGCTTCTTCACTTGGTAGGATGTGACACAAGGTCTGTTTAATACAGAGTACTCATACATGTACATATGGGCCAAGGCCAAAAATTGACTAGTCTATCAACCCACCCTCTTTAGTGCAATGAAGGAAGTACTGCCAGATGGCTGTTAAATTTTATATGAACTCACTTCCTATTTATAGATTTTGTATTTATAAATAATTAAAGGGATATAATCTGTAATAAGTTGAATAATTACATTTAAAATGTAAAGTTAGCTTTATACTCCTGCTAATCTCTAATTAGCAGGAGCCTAGTATTAAATTATATTTGAAGTTACATGCTTAAAATTTAGAAAAATATTATTTTTAATAAGGTGTGGAAATATTCAATTCATGATAATAGAGAAAAATAAAAATAAATCAAATGATTAAATTAAAAAATTTCTATGAAATATATTTATTTAGTAAAAAAATTAATTTTGTATAAAATGTTGCAAAAGCTATCACTATTTCATATCATTATTTCATTTACTAATTAGTAATCTTTTAAATTTTTCCTCTTTCAATGTTGATGATTTTCTTTTTAGGTTTTGTAACAAACACACAAAATATACAAAAATATTGATCGTTATTATTGGGGTGAATGCAAATGTTGATCACTCATTGTCATTATGTTGGTGTCACACATTGATGTAGTCAATGGAAATTCTGTTCTTGACGCATGGGATTGACAAGACACTTCACAATTCAAGATTATTATTATTAATTTGAAAATTGGTCTTAAAATTATTTTATTCCCCAAGTCTCATTAAAATATTTATTTTTCGCTGTTTTACGATAAACAAGCATGAAGAAATTGATATGCAATTTCTTCTTTTTTATTTTTTTAGATAATTATATAAGGGAAACTACTCTATAATTAGTATTGATATACCTAGAGTTGTCTCCCTTGAAATCTCAGCTCTATAATATACATTATTGAAGTGAATAGGTTTTTAAGCTCTTAGATAACATATCAGGTTAGGATAAATTTAGTTTTTGAACCACAAACTTTAAACCATAATAATGTACTTTGAACAAAACATTATTATTCAAATAATGTTCCGACTGTAAAAGTAAATTCATTCCATTACAATAAAAACACAGGAATTGGTAAATTAGTAGAAAGAATTATTTACCAATTGAGCACTGATGTGCAACTGTTGTCATTTATATACTTAATTTAGTTCGGGAAAGGTTGAGATGAGGACAAATTTGTCAAGTTAAAGAAAGTGACATTTCTAATTATTGCACAGAATCTACTTGTCATCAACAGTCAGCATATAATCAAGAAAATCATTTTTGAAATAAAAAATCAAATTATATCAAGTATCAAACTATACAAATTACTGATCATCTGTCAATCCCTGGGCTACTCACTTTTGCAGTTTTAGATGGATATTTCAGTAAATAGCACTACTGCAAATATACCCATATAAATCAATATAATATTAATAAATTTTCAAATACTAAGTTTATAATTTCAATTATATCATGCTTATACTAATTATTTAAAAATTCTGTAAAGGATTAAATTTAAATCAATATATAAAAAAATAGTATAATAAAAACAATTAAATATAGAAGAAAATTCCACATATAGAAAATATGTAACCGAGAGAGAAATATTTATATATAGAAGGAAATTTTAATCTCGAAAACAATTTCACATCTCGAAAACAATTTTACATATAGGAAAGATGTCAAAATAGAAAAAATTCACATATAAAAATATAAATGAAAGAAAGGAGTGCAAGGCTGAAAATTTATTAATATTATATTGATAAATGGGATTGGTTATATTTAAATGAAATTAATATAGTATATGTGTTGTAATTATTATTATTATTATTATTATTTACTCTGACTTACATCAGGGTTTCTTCACCTAGGTAACCATCAGGCAATGTTTGAACTGAACATTTTATTTAATCTATAGGGATAGATTGTTCTTGTTCCACTGTCCATGATATTACTTCTTGTTCTTATTTAGTACTGCTTAATTATTGCTTGCCTTTTTCACTGAATCTGTACTACCTGCCCAGAGATTTAACTTACAATTACTATGTCACTAAATTTGAAAACCAATGCTTTAATCCACTCAGTTATTATCTTATGGGACTAACCTGAGTCTAGAACTTTGAACCTTAAACTTACTCTGCTAACTGCTAATGTAGCTTTTCATGTTTAGCTGAATTTCATCAAAGTTTCTCTTCCAAATTCAGACAGAAATATACAATATGTATGGAAACAAGTTTGACATAATAGTTTGACATAATAATCAGTATATTTACAATTTATCATATTTTATGGCATATAATCTTCCCACTTTACATTTATTATTGCAGTATAATGGAGTTAGACTGGGTATAATTACTGGTGGTTTATGGTGACAAGCTACACATTAGCCTAAAAAATAAAAATGTTTCATATCCTTTTTTATGTTCATTCTTCCTCCTTGCACAGGTGTTGATATATGTTACATTTATGTTAGTGTCCATTTTCAACTGTCACATTTTATCTGTACTTGACTCCACCACAGTAACCTTAGGTAAATCATTCAGATCTCATTAACTGTAATTCACACACACACACACACACACACACACACATAAAGGATAAAAGCAACTTTGTAGTTAATCAATGTGATTAAAAGACTATCAATATCTCCATATTTATTGCCCACAAAGAATCACTCTACTCACATCCACCATATTGGCAATACAATTAATTTTATATTAATTATGCTCGTCTTCTTTTTCTTACTTGTTCTCTTGTACTGCCATACACATGTTTATAACATCCCCATCTTCAAAATGTTATTGATATAAAAAAAGGATGAAAGTAACTTTGGAAAACATTTTTGTAGTGAATCAATATTGGATTAACAAAGAAGAAAGACTGGCTGCATGTAGCTGCTTATATCACATTTATTCCAAATAACCTAATTTATAGTAATGTATAAAAGGAAACTGGTATGAAGTATTTTTAAAATAGAAAACTGAATGCTTCATAAAAAAATTTGTTTTGAGTGGAAATAATATACTGAATTTCAAGAATTCATAATAAATAAACAAAAAGAAACTTGTTTTAAACTTGGTCAAATAAAGTACATGGATAAAATTCTAGTAAGATTTATTGTACCATTTAACATTTTCTTTCTTAATATTCCCTACTGACATAGTAATTGTTTGGTTTTCAGTGTTTTTTACTTATTTGTTGGATATGCCGGTTAGTATTTATAACAACAAGCTGTATTAATTAATGGGCAAGGCAGGGAAAACACATATGTCACTTAAGAAATGTGTTAGTGCATATTCAGCAATGCCTGTGACATCTTAGAAAGTAGCATATGGGGTAGTGTGTGTGTTGATATGTAACAACTTATTTTTGATTGTGTATGGTAGAGTGAATATATTTTTTTTTTATTATTCCATGTATTTTATTGGGGAAGGATTATTTAATGACCATGTTAAGTAGTGTTTTGTAATGTGGGGGTACTTGATGTGGTTAATGGTTCATTTTGTGATGTGGTGTTTGGTAGAATATTTTTCTAATCAATGTCAAAGTTTTGTTTTGTTTCTGGAAGTTCATTTGTTTTGAGAATGTACCACCTGTTTTATACTGTTTTATTATTTTCCTCTGTTACAACCAAGTAGGAATATAGTTGAACCACTTTGTTTATTATTTTTCCTTTTTTAAGACAATGGTTCATGAACTTAATTCTAACTTTATCATTTGGTTTAAGTTCAGACAATTCAAACATGTAATATAATTTTTTTGTTGTTTGTTGTTTAACATAATTTTTGTTTTATTTTATGTTTGAAAGATTTGTACATAAAGTTCTGTTCATTGTTTAGTGTGGAGAAGAGATTCCTTTTGTAATGGTGTAGTGTTAATGCTTAGAATGCTAAGTATGGATCTTCATTATTTTTCATTGCTTTTTTAAGAGCCTTCCTTACTGTCTGAATGTTCTTTTCTACTATGTCATTAGCTTAAGGATAATTTGGGGTAGTTATTATATACTTAAAGTCCTATTCTTTTGGAAATGCATTGAAATTTATTAATTTTTACCCTGGTCTATTGTCCAAAGAGTAGGAATTAGAGAATTGTAATCATCTTGATGTGTTTAAGGAGGTACAGAACAATGGTTAAAAGACACCATCAACATGTCAGATAGTGACAAAAAAGTTTTATCTGAAAGAAAGAAGTTAGTAAAAGCAAGATTATTTGTAAGAAGTTTTGAAAAAGAGAAGATTAAGTCAGATTCTCCAACAATTTATATGAACCTCATCTTGAAATTGATACTTCAGTGTAAAAGATGACCTTACTAAGCTGGGTTGTAAGCAATCTGAGTTGGATCAAGCCCTGTTTAGATGATATAACAATGGGAAATTAAAAGGAATATTTGTGATGCATGTGGACAATTTCCTATTTGTTGGAACTGATGATTTCAACAGGAGTATCAGTGATCCCATTGCAAGAAAATGTAAGGTTGGTAAAAGACTAATAGAGAATTTCCATTATGTTGGTTTGAATGTATCACAAGATAAAAGTAATGCAATTCAAGTAAATCAGAATGAATATGTTGCAGAAATGCAGGAGATTACAGTTACTGTGAGCAGAAAAAGAGTGATAAAACATTCACATTAAATAAGAATGAAATGCAAACCTTATGTGCTAGAGCTGGTCAATTAAATTGGCTAGCCACACAAACATGACCACATTTCAGTGATGATGCATCTAACAGTTGAACAATTACTAACAATTCTTGCCAAACTCAACAGGCTCAAATGAATATTTGCTTTCCAAGCCTTGGTAGCTTCAAAGAATGGAGAATGGATGTCTTCTGTGATGCTTCAGGGATTTCAAGTACATGGAGTTACATGATATTACTTAATGTTCAACAGCAGAGTTGCCCACTATTTTAAATATCAAGCTTGATTAAAGACCAGTTTTGTGTAAGTATAACAGGAATATCATTCACATTTGATATACCAATATTTATTCATGATTATAGACATGAAATATTGCACAAAACCAAAATTAGAAAATGGGAAAGGCTGTAGCTATGCACATTTACTGATCTAAACATACTTTTAATAATCCTTTCATCATAATATTTCATTTATGCAAAACACATACTGTTATATTCCGTGCTAATATAACACAGGATGAATTGTTTTTACCTTAGTGGGAGAGGGATTTGGGAATTGACACAGTACAGGGATGGGTTTGATGGATTTTTCTCTTGTTTGGTCATGTTACTTTTTGGAAAAGAAGGTGACAAAAATGGAATGGACAAACATGGTGGATAAATAGTAACAGGTTTATTGTAGAAACCAGTACAACAAGCAAGGAAGTAATAATTATGTGCACGGCCATTGCAAGTCAGTACAGTTGTGTGCATGCTGCTATTGGAAGGCCACTAGTCTCACAGATCCCAGCTTAACTATCCTGTCTGCTGTCTTCATGGATATTTATGGATGGTTGCCACCTATAGTGCTGCCACACATGGGGAGGGGGCAAGTTATTCCATCACATCACATACATACCACAATCACAATCACCAAAACTCCAATTCTCTCCATGAAATCATAACCTGGCATCCAGGACAAAGAATTGTCCATGCAGTATATGCAGGACATGTAACCTTTAATAAATTGGTACAGCATAAATCACACATGGGGTTAAGGAGTACAAAAATATGCATGATTTTGATTTATATAAGGATGAAAAATATAGAAAGAAAAATGCATGTCAGAAAAGCAAGTTAGCTGTGCAAAAAGGTATGGTGGAATAGTGTAAAAAAATAAAATAAAAGCAAAAAATAAAAACAAAATGAAATATTCCCACCATACCAGAGAACTATGCCTTCTATCACCTAAAAGAGGAGTAGCAGGAGCAATGAAAACAGAAAATGTGGGGGACTAAAAAAAAAAAAAAAAAAAAAGAAGTGGCCAATGACCATTCACACTCTAGCTAAGAAAAACAAAAAGCAAAAAACTGCTACTCTAACCTAACTGGGTTGGGGAGGCATGTCTTTCATGGAATAACACATACTTCAACCAATTGAGCACCGCTCACTTGCACCAGTAGTTCAACAGTCATTCACCTTTCAGCAAAGTCCTCAGGAAAAAATATCTTCTTCTCTACTTGTCCTTCAGCTGATGCTTGAAGAACACAACCAGGCAATGGGATGAGTGAGGCAATGCCCCGTGAACTTTATTAAATTTTGTTGTCCTTATCACCATCTGCACCATGGCTAGCAAGCACAGAAACACATAGTGCTTCCTCGTATTCAGCAATGAACTCACATTGCTACAAACAAAACTGGCATCAAGGACAAAGAATTGTCCATGCAGTATGCAGGCCATGTAGCCTTTAATAAATTGGCACAGCATGTGTATGACCAGTCAGTGAAAGAAAGCATGGTCAATAGATTACTCCATTTCACTGCACTGGATGCATTCTGGTGAAACAACCTGTCCTACTGCAAAAGATTTTTTTACCAATTCTGAATTATCATCTAGTGGTTGAAGAGAATTTTCAGCAAGGAGACAAACATGTGCAACAATCTCATGTACACTTCATAGGACAAACAACCAACCTTCTTCAACACTTCCAAAATTTCTTTGTTGAATTCACACTGGGCTCACTGGGGAAAAGCTACTGAAAGTGATCATGAAATTCCCTGCATGCTCCTTTGTCAAGGTTCTCCCATTCGACAATATGCCATGTGTGACATACCAATCAAAGCATGCACAACCTGCCTGCAGGGTTTGCAAATGTAAGTGAACAAGTCACATCCAAAGACTGACTTACTATCCAAGAAACACCCCTCAAATGGCTATCAAAGTATGCTGAGAAGAGGTAGAATCTCCTCAACAGTACACCCACATAGTCACTTGCAATAAAGTGTATCTCTTGAATATAACAGATATTCACACTGAGGTCTTGGAGATCACAAGTGAGTTGAGCCTTTTTCAACTTCATCTCTCAGCTATTCAGACTTCAGATATAGGGACTCTTCCAGAACAGTGTTTCAACTGTTTACAATTTTTCTCAAATATGGCCAATGGTATAGACATCTTGATGGCTTGCTTTGACTTTTCCAGGACTGCCCATATTTGCTGTGTGTCTGGACCAACACATACTACTAATTCTTTGTGCCCTCAGTGCTTTTCCTTCCAGGGTTTATTGTCTGGAAATTATTCAGGACCCTTAGACATTGGGACTGTAAATTCTTTTTGCCCAGTAGTTCTTGGTCCACATGACAAATGTCTTTCGCTGAGTGATGCTTCTTTTTTGGTTCTATGAGTAGCTCCTCTTCTGAAGTCCCAATTAAGTCATTGTCTGTGTTGGTGGCTGTTGTGGCATTAGTATTTGAGGAGGTGGTGGTAGCTACAAATTGGGTGTTGGGCTGGATAAGGCAGAGGATGAATTGTTTTTACCTTAGTGGGAGAGGGATTTGGGAATTGACACAGTACAGGGATGGGTTTGATGGATTTTTCTCTTGTTTGGTCATGTTACTTTTTGGAAAAGAAGGTGACAAAAATGATTTATCTTTGGGGGAAGACCTTCTATTGGAGGAGGGAGCTCTCCACTGGACATTCTTCTGTCCAGTTTCTTTATCACTTGTACCAAAATATCTCTTTTCTGCTTTGTTGGGCTGACCAAACTTCCTTTTTTTTTTAAGTCTCTGCATAAGAATGGATTGTCACTTCATTATAATGACTAGGCCCCAACAGGGACTGTAGTGCCAGTGTCTGTGTTTTTCTCTTTCCACTCTCCATCTTCAACCTTCTGCAACTTTTGGGAGGAGTTCAAGATAGAAGTAGAGTATGGATATGGTGGTCTCTGTTTTTCATGTTGAGTTTAACTGCAGATTCCTTTTTGGTTGTTTTTCCAGGAGGCAAAAAGTCTTTAACAATTTTTTCTTTGCAAAGAAGTGTCCAGTTTCTCTGAAGTGGCAGCATGCTGTTTTTTTCCATAAACAATGACTGGATGTTTCATCTACCTTTTTTAATCCAGTTGGGGATAGTATTGAATGATTTTTGTTTAAACTAATGTTGAAATACCATTCCCCCATTCTGGTATAAATCTGCAATTTCTTCAGACTGCTGGAAATAGGCTCCAACTTGTTGACCTTTGTTGAAGCATGGGAATTCATACACGGTCAATCATCTTCTCCTGCATCCTTCATATTCTTATTACTGAGACTTTTGCAGGCTCTTTTTTATAAGGACTATATAGTCTTCTGGTGTGGGAAGAAGAATGACCCACATTGAGAAATCTTTTTCTTTCACAATATGTTGTAAATGTACTCCAAATTCTGACAGAACCTTAATAATTTAGTTCTTTCCAGACTTTATTATTTTGTTTTGTCTTTTATTCACTACAAAAATGGACACCATTCTTTTCTCTACTGCTTTCAATTCATACATATCCACTAAAAGCTTGTCCAATCTCGCCAGGTATGCATATCCTGTAGCTTGTCTAGAGAATTCCTCAACATTTATAATACAGGGGATGATGTATTCCATGTGGTTGTTGACCCCTCAGATGTTGCTCCTTTCTCCACCTTGGTTGTATCTTAGACCAACTATTTCCAAGGGTTTTCTCTGCATTCTCTCTAACAATCACCACTTTTTCATTTTTTTAAAAAGGGCTTTTACAGCCCTGCTGACATCTTCCTAACTCATATGGATAAAACAAAACTAAAGAAAATTGGTGTAAATCTGAGTAGGTGAAAAAATAATATCCTCAAGAATCTGCATAAGATTCAAAACCTTGATAAGAATCTGTTAGAGATAACAAAAAAAAAAAAAAGAAAAAAAAAGACAGTGCAAGGTAAATAATAATAATAATAATCACTGTAGTATTTATTAGGTTGGTGCAAAAATAATTTCGTTTTCTCACATAGTAACATATGTTAAAAAACGAAATTATTTTTGCACCAACCTAATACATGCTTCTATGAAGATTTTGAGTTTTAGTAGTTTTTTTACTAACTGTCCTAACATGGAAACCATTAAATTTGTTGGTACCAAATTTTGCCTGAAGATTATTATGCATAATTGAGACTAGCATTCTGATTATCAGAGGATGGATCTTTATTTTTGTCTTTGTATTTCTTCTGCACTCGTCCCACTTGAATTACTTTTTCTTGAGTTAAATCTGGTTTTTATGAATGATTTTCCTCAACATTAAATCCTTAATTTCATATACGAAGATATCTTTTGTAAAACTATCAGAAATACTTCTGAATTTGTATTGTTGTGCTTCATTTTATAGTTTGATTATGTAATCATTGAACGTTTGTGTTTCTGTCTGTTTGTTTAAGAAGAATGCATGTTTTAAGAAGTTGTCTTTCTAAGTTGACTATATGTTGAATTTGCCTTGTAGATTAATTTTGTCTTCATGGGAATTGAATGTCAGTGTAGAAAAAAATGTCTCTGCTTTTGGGGCCAATACAAAATGGAATGGTGACTTTAACTGGTTTATTATCATTTTCAGTTGAAAGTAAGAACAAGTTGGATTCATTTTTCCACTTCTATGCAGTAAACATATATTCTTGATTGAAGCCTAGCAACTTTGGTGTAGCAAAAATTCCATTTTGTCATTATTTTATCTTTTAATAAATTAATACCTCTTTATTGAGTCAAAGACTTCTATCACAGTTGCTTCTGAAACTGAGATCACTTCTGGTACTGTGATATATAGAATTTAATGGTTGTGTGATGCTGTATATTGTAGGTGGGTGTGTTCACATGTTAACAATTAAAAAAGAAACATACAAAAACATAAGTTTCTAATATGGACCATTTATTCTCTTTTTTTTAATATATATGTATTGTAATGAAACAAAGTTCTCAGTTTCTTTTGGGCAAGTCCATTTTATTTTTGATCCAGAATTTAGGGTAAGTAAGGAGAAGCATCATTATAATGGTTGAGCTTAAGTCAGCTTTGTGCGGAGTTGGAATGACCAAAGAAAAGTTTGGCCAAGATCCTGACGGAGCATTTGCAGTCAGTTGTCATGAACTTGTTAGACCCAAGCAGACTTGTTCTGTGAATGGACGAACAATTCAAAGCAACTTGCATCTGATCTGCACAATAATAGAGGATGTAAAAACTGACAAGAGAGCTGCACTGATCAATTTGGATCAATCCAAGGCATTTGACAGGGTGGGCTATCAGTACATGGCTGCTGTCCTGCAGGCTGCCAGATTCAAACCTGATTTCTGCAAGTAGATTAGCCTCCTGTATCACTCTCCCAGTGCTGTGGTACAGATGAACAGAAGGCAGTCGGGTGCTTTTGTACTGTTTTGGTCAGTCTGACAGGGTTGTCCACTGTTGCCCTTACTTTACGCTTTGATGTTGGAGCCCCTCCTTCACTGGCTGAGGAATAGGGTGTGCAGTCCGACCCTATGCGGAATCGTTGTCCCCCTTGGAATGGTATGAGAAAATAATGGGGGCCAAGATCAACCATAACAAGTCTTCCGGCTTGCAGTTGGGTGTCTGGAAGGGGGTTGCACTTCCAGGGACCTTTGGTTGGACTGATGAACCCATCTGCATTCTTGGAGTGTGGTTCAGGACCGGACTTCAGCTAGAGAAGAATTGGTCAGAGATACAGGCAAAGGTTGAAGCATCAGTCCGGACTTGGTTCTGAAGGAGGTTGTCCTTGAAGGATAGATCTGAGGCATGTACCACTTACATATTGCCTTTCATCCTTTACCGCTTGGCTGTACTTCCTCTTTGCAGGTCCCATTAGGAGGTGATCAAGTGTTTGTTGATTTCTCTCCTGTGAGGTGATTGCAAACATTGGGTCTGTAAAGAAGCCTGTTACCAGCATCCGTATCATGGGGAGCTGGGTTTGCCATACCTGGCGAGTCATTGTCACACTTCTAGGTTGTCTTTCCTATGTCGCATTTTGATGGAAGACTCAATTTTGATGTAAGTGTTATGGACACCTTCCCTAGCCTTATCATTTTGGGTAAGCGCCACAGGGATTGTGGAATGTTGTTGAGTTTCCCCCATGAGTGTCAGCCAGCTTTGAAGGTCTTTCCTCGGTCCAGTGACCTTTTTTGGCCTCAGAGACTATTGTATTGTGAATTAGTGGAGGGTGTTGTGAAGGATCCTCTGTGTGACCAGCTTGGCTTGACAGCATCAAAGTTGCACTCTTTCTGTTCTTGGGTGTCAGTGGCAAATTATTTCAGCAACCCTGCATTTTCATTTAGCTAGTGATTGATTCAGAATGTGCTACCTCTTAATGATGTACTCTTCAGATGGGGCGGGACAAATTTTCCAGACTGTCATCAGTATGACCTTGGCTTAGAAGAAATGGCCTTGCACAGCTTCTACCATTGTCCTTAGGTGCACCCCATCTGGAATTATGTTGGCGCGTTGATGGCTTGTATTGCTAATGAGCAGCTTGTGTTCATTGATCTTGGGTATGTGTGTGACAATGTGTTGCCCCTGTTCTCCAGGGTAAAATGGATGGTGTTTTTTACATTACTAGCTGTGACTAGAATGATGGTGTAGACATTGCAAAAAGAGGGAATCGTGTGAGATGAATGTTATTCACATCAGGATCTGGTTGTTTTCTTTAAATATCAGCTTAGGATAAAAATCAGATCTAATAGAAAGCGTTTGATTTCAACAGATTTTTCAAAAGAGCAGTGACTGAGGCAAGCCTGGTACGTGTCGATGGGGCAAGACTTGATTTTCTCTTTTAAGTCCCCTTGATGCAAAAGGGTGGTTTCCTGTGAACCCTCCCTTGGTTAAATTAGATACTGTTATATTTTCCTAGTTAATGTGAATAAGTGTTTTTCCAGCGTGTTTCTTGGTATTCTCTTTTGTTATGGCCCATGTTGAGATTTCCAACATCCTCAGTTTGTTTTTGTCTCCCATTTTTCATCTTGACAGGGTCAGCCTTTGATTTTCTCTATTCCGTCATTTATTTTTATCCTTCCCATTCCATTAGTAAGTGTACTTCTTGATTCTTTCTATTGACAGAATACAGTAGCCACTCTTATTATTTTGACGGGTGGACGGTTCCTACTAACATTGTTTTGTTTTAGTTTTATCTTTGGTTTACTTTTCGAGTTTGTTGTCTGGGTTCATCTCCCCTCCCCCATCATGAAAATTTTATATATTTTTGTAAAGAGACTTTATGAACATCATAAATTTTTACATCTTGGCATGTTTTGTTGGTCCTTTATGAATATGTGGCACTGTGGTACATTTAGGATTGGGAGGTGATGGACAAGTTCTTGAGTTCGTGATTGAGTATATTGTATTGAAGGAATGGGTCATGATTGTGGTTAACAAGGACTAGGATAGTTAGTGAAGACCAGACTTTCCCCACGTCCCCTTTGGCCTTGTGTCACAATTTTGTATTTTTTCAAAATAAATACTCTCTTGTCTTCTCTCACCTACAAGTGATCTAACCTCAATGGAGAAATTGCATTTCTGACTTCAGGGGAAAACGCTATGAAACATCATGACACATGCATACATGTATGTATGAACATCATCTACAATCATTCACTCCTTCAACCACAAGTACAGAAACACTTAACAAAGTGAACATTTTACAAGCAACAAGCATGCCGCCTGAGAGCATACAACTTTCGACTCACTCACTATGACCAAAATCAACTTCCAACAGTGAGAAATTTGACTAACCAACTTTCATCTCTGGAATGCACTCTCAGCACACAATTACATCTCCACTGATGTCACTCTTCAACAGTGAGCAAATTTGAGTGGCAAGATATTTTCAAATTATGCTCAAGCGTTAAATTAAAAATTAAAGATACTACTTCTTGATTGTCAAGATAAGATTACAATTCAACTATCACTCATCAAATTTTTCTAAATTCATCTTACACTAAATTTTCCTAAACTAGAATACTTTCTTATTGACGAACATTCATTTTATCGAGAATTATTGTTTCATGAACTGAAACTATTTCCTCGAGTTCAGTAAAAACATTTTACCTTACAAACTTTGACCAGTACAATTTTACTGTCAAAGGCAAGTAACTCCTGCTACAACATTGCAGTTTTCAATAGAAATTGTTAAAAAAACTGTTTAATTCATTTCAAACAGGTTTATTAATTACAACTTCTATATTAATTTCATACACTTTGAACATTCTGCACAGACTATTAATTAATAAGAACATTTTCCTCACTCGAAGTTCTAAGGATAAGTAACTCAGCATTTCAAACAAAACTGAATGTTTGTACAATTGAATTGTTATGCATAAATTTCATTTATTTTTTTAATCATGCAACTTTTCTTGTTGAATGTTTCTTCTTGTTTCATGTTTTGTGGTAATTTGCGTAAATATAATTAGTTAGGGCTCAGACCCTAGACATTAGCATCAAAAATGTATTACTTTTTTTAAATTTATTATTTTATTTATTGATTTTATTTTATTTTCCCACAGATATGTGAGTTCATACTTAATGAGTTGTATTATTAATGATCAAGACAAGACAAACGTCTTTTACTTACAAAAAAAAACCCTTTATTCTCTGAATGCATGGGTGTACTCAGGGATACTGTGACGTCATAGAAAGTGGCGTAGGATGATGTGTGGCAATAACACTTACTGACACTCAGGTTATACAACATATTTTTTTATATTTTATTTTTAAGTGAGAAATTTATGTTAGGAGGAGGATCTTCAAACATGACACCCAATTAAGTAAGGTATTTATACTTACTAATTTTGCATTTAATCCAACGTCTTTTCATTTTTAAAATCACAGATTCTTTCCAAAAGAAAAAAAAAAAATGATTAAAATGAATAAATAAAAATAAAAGAAATAAAAGAGATAAAAGAATTTCTTTCATTTGGGCTTTTGTTAAATTATTAGTAATTAACTTAGGGATGATTTTGATATTTATTTGCTAGTTTTTTGACAATTAAATTTAACATAATGAATTTTTTTTTTAATTTTCTTTACAAAAAAGTTACTTTAAAAAATACTAAAAAGCTAAAAGAAGCAGTCATATTTTTTCTGGAAAATCTTTTGAGGTTTTGATATCGGTAAAAAAAAGTAAGATATTTATTTAGGCAAGATATGAAAGTTCAAAAAAATTATGTTGCCCCCAATATTCCAAGTGGGAAAGGCCTTAGAAA
Organism: Acanthosepion lycidas; assembly: GCA_963932145.1. Classification (NCBI taxonomy): domain Eukaryota; kingdom Metazoa; phylum Mollusca; class Cephalopoda; order Sepiida; family Sepiidae; genus Acanthosepion; species Acanthosepion lycidas. Next base: position 38,190,288 of record OZ010616.1, on the reverse strand, counting down.
ATCAATCACTTTTTATCTGAGCTGCTGTCTTGAATTTGTTTATGTTTATAAACGTCCATTTTTCATTTTACCGTAAAACGTAAAATTTTTACGTACTAAATTCTGGCATACATACACTTTGCTTTATCTTTGACTTAAAAAATAATTTAAAAAAAGTTTTTGTGTGCTGTGTGTACTTCTCAACAACTTTGTACTGCAACAAAATTTCTGCATATCTTAAGATTTAAAATGGTTAAAATAAGATGTTTTTATTTCTAGTTTACAAACTGTTATTATCCCAACTGGACATGTGTTGAATTCAAACAATTCAGTGCCCAGAGAATGGTGACCAAGTAAAACATGTATATTGTGAATTTCGCGTGTTGCCAGTCTCGACTAATCGATCGAGCATCGAAAGTGAGGCTTACACAACGTCAGCCTGCCTATCTATCGGCGCAGGCACGTAATAATAAATATGGCGCAGCTTTTATCATATTGTGTTGACAGTAGGCTCTTTTTTTGGACAAGTCAAGCACAAAACTCGATCAAAGTATACTGAAAGCGTTTAAGAAACATATATCCACACATTCATCCAAACATATTAATCAGGTACTTAACGGAGTATTTATATTTACTTGTCTGTAACATAACATAACATACGGAATCGAATACCAGACGATACGCGAGTCAGGGAAAATAGTGAGAAAGGAAAAATTATTACAATATGTATGCACAGTTTAAAATGTTTGATTATTTCGAGAGGAACACGTCACCTTGTGTATTTTGAACTGTTGTCTTCTTTTTTAAAGAAAAAGAAAAGTAAGTCATCATCTCTTGTATATAGAAAAGTTCCAAAGCAAACGGGGTTTTTTCATCAAAAAGCTAACACTAACAGTAACACCCTTTAAACGAAAACAATTATTTCATCAATCAGTAAAATATTTTTGTCGACTGTCATCTGTTTTAAAATAGGTTAAAAAAAGCATATTGGTGTGTAGGTAGTTCGATATATTTCTCTTTTATTATTATTATTATTATTATTAAAGCATTGAAAAGAAATACAGATCGATAAGGAAGTAGATAGTGATAAATATGAAATGGCATCATTCCCATTAAATCCTCAATCATGGAACAATTCCACTGGTAGTTCCAATTCTTGTCAATGGAAGGTTTGTGCTGTTTGTCGTAAGACTGCCGCTTTTAAATCGCCCAAAGAATTTTGCTTCCATCTACGTAATTTCCACTGTTCCAAAGAAGGCGGTTCTTATGTATGTCGGTATGGAGTTAACGATGTCTGTCCATCTCTTCCATTGGAAGGTGTCAGCGATAAGGATTACGAAGACCATGTCGCTCGGGATCATGTCTACACCGGTACAGGTAAGTTATTATTAACAATAGTACAGTAATTATAGCAAAAACTTGTTAATTAATCAATTGGTAATTCATTAAATTAACGCTTAACATCTACAAGAATTCAAAATGTCAATTTTTATATTGAAAAAGTGATGCAAATTAAGTAAAAAAAGCTATTTTTAACTGGTTAAACTAAACTAAAGGGTGTGTTCCCCACCCCCGCTTTTTAGATGAAAGAAGTTATTTTTTGTTATTTAAAAAAATGTGATTTCATTTTTTTTAAATGAAAGTTGTAATTTGTATTTAATATTTATTGATGTCTGAATTCCTATCCGAGAGTATCAAGAGCTTCTGCTTCTTCAAATTCAAACACCTGTTAATTTTTTTCATGTTTTAAGTCTTTAAGCTTAATAAAGTAAAAAAGCACCGAAGAAGACAACCATAATTAGTGTTTTTTTTATTCTCCATTTTTTTTAGATTATTTTGAAATTTTTGATGAACATAAAAATAACGTCAATTACTTAACTTTTTTTTACATTGAAAATGACATGTTATGTTCCGTTATTTAGTATTACATTATTGACGATTTTGATTTAAATTTAACGGCAATGTCAAAATTTTTGACATTGCCGTTAACTTTGCATTGTGATTATATAATTTTTTCAATATAACCTAAAAAAATTCAATATCAAATTTGGAAAATAGGAAAGTTTTTTGTACGTTGTAGCATTTTCTTTTTTTGCACTATGAAACCACCCACTTAAGGCTTATTTTTGTAGGCCAAGTAGTTTGAAAAAATAAAATAATTCTAGTAGTTTGTACTCGTATCTCCTTTACGAAAGTTAATAAGCGCTAACATAAATTTATTAAAGAAAAACATCGGTATAAAAAAAAAAAAAGCACTTAAAGTTTAGTAGTGCTTATTTTTGATACTGATGTTTTTCTTTAGTAAAACAAACTGAAAACAGTGGCATCAGTTGTTGCTTTCTCTCGTCTTTACTTTAATCCTGAAAAATCCAGAGTTACGAATAAACTAAACAACATTTTCCAGATTGTTCTCTTAATGCCGATTATGTTTTGTAATTTAATGACTTTAGTATGCTGACGACACAAAGCGTGTTTTCTTCCTTATACGTTTAAGAGGAGGCGACAAAAAGATCTCTGGTTCAGCAAAGTTTACTTTTTAGTTAATTTACTTGCGCCTATTGAACAGCTGTAATTTAAATCATTTGTTGTGATATTGAATTGACACGAGAAAATACAGTTTTACTTTTAGTTTGCTTTTTATTTTAAAGGATAATCCTTAGAAAAAAATAAAAATAAAAATGAAATTTTCAGGTGAGCATAAAAAAGCATAACTAGAAGTCCTATAATCACGTTTTTCACCTTTTTTTTTGTTTGTCTACAGTACACTTATTTAGCATACTTTGGCACAAAGTAACTCGCTCAACAGGATCAAACTCGAGGAGCTTTTTCATGTTTTTTTAAAGCAAGTTTCATTTTCACTGTTGAAGAAGTAACATTTTTCCCCGCCCCCGTTAGCCATTTACTTTTTTTTAAATTTTTGACAATATCAAATAAATAATGATTATTGAAAAAAAACATTTTATTTTTAATATTCTTTTTTTTATCATTAAAACTTATGACTTGGTAAAAATTAAGATATAAAAAAATTATACATTTATAATTTAATAATTCATAGTTTTTATTGAGACTAAAATAAATTAAAAAGCAATAAGTAAATTGGTAACATTTTTTTGTCTTACGCTGGTACTTAAAAAATTTTAGGTTTTAAAACTTAATATTGTTTCTGAACAAATAAACAATTTTTTACTTTTTTCTAGTTTTGTCTAAAAAAACTAAGCTTTGTTGCAATAATTAATTATTGACGATAGTACTGCTTGATGTAGAAATTTTTAAATCGAATATATTCACTTGTCTTCGTCACATAACAGCTTTTGTGAAAAAAAAAAAACATTTATTTTTAAAATGATGGTTTATGATTTCAATATGCAGTAAACTTCGCTTTATCGTAAAGTTACTTCATTAATTTAAAAGATAATAATTCTTTCTAATTATCAAAACTTGTAGATTATGAAATAAAAATTTATTTAGCGAATTATTTTGTAAAAAAAGCTCAAACTTTTTCCTTGTTAAAGTGTAAAACAAATTTTTACCAAATTTAACAAATGAAATTTGAAGCTAAATTACTTTACTACTCATTGTTAGAATTTATTGAAATGAAAATTATTTTTTTCTGATATTTTTGAAAATGTAATTCCAAATCCATTTTTATAGTTTCTAAGATTTTTGTATTATTGAGATTTTTTAACAAACAAAAATATTACTGCAAAAGAAATAAAATAATAATTGGATGAGTAGAGAAACGTCAGGCTCTCACGCATTTTTCAAGTATGACTCGCACACAAACTATATAGTTTGGAATTGTGACTGTTCGTGTGTTCAGGAAGCAATCCGAGAAGTTTTAAAAACATATTGGAAAAGCTTTATCTTTCCAAAATAGGGGATGACTAAAAAATTTACCATCGGCAATAGCCAAGTTTTCTAATTCAGTATTCTTTTTATATTTTTTTTTTATCTAACTAAAAACAAAAAAAAACAAAAACATTTCACTTGTTTAAATGTTGTTTATTTTTAACTTTAAAAGAACATTTAAAATTTTAAATAGCATTATTTTATAAATAAATAAATAAAAAAAACAACTAAGTATTTTACGTATTTTGGCATTGTCCCCAAAAATATTGCTTTGCGTAATTTAAGTAAAATAAACTTGTGAAATATTTGTATGTAGTGAATGGCAAAAGTAAAACCAAAAATATTATTTTTTCTTCTTTCATAGTTGACATGTGGGAGCACAATAACTTTTTGCAACCTTTGTCAGTGCTTGATATGGAATAGAGTATTTTTTGAACTGGGCTAAAAAAAAAAAAATACAAAATCCAGTAACAAGGAGCATACGTGGATATATAAGTAATTCAATAGAATGTATGTGTGCATGCATATCTTCTGGAAGTGTCTTCTCACGAAAATTGATTTTCCAAGATACTATATAGCTCGGGACTTAGTGTTGGACATTGGAGATCTGGGGAGAGCAATACGGGACCGAACAGTATGGAAAGTGATTGTCAATGGAGTTCCGACCAACCATAGGGAGGTCGAAGGATGATGGATATTTTGCTAAAACCAAAAGTAAAAATTAGAATAAAGTTGGTTTATTTGTGTATAAGAAATAAGAAATAAAAAATGTATGGATTTTTAAAATTTTTAAATATTGATAATTTTGTTTACTTTTTTAACAACGAAATAACAAGTGATATACCACTAAAAATTCTCATATAAAATAACTATTATTTTTGCTGGAATAGAACAAGAAAAATAAAATGTATGAAAAGAAAATTACTTGTTATTTTTAAATTTTTCTTAAAAAATCAAGTTGAAGCCAGTTTTGCTGTTTCGTGATGTATTATAGTAAAATAAAAATAAAATAAGTAAATTAAAACTTTTTATTCCTTACAAGGAAGTGCAGCAGTTACATGAATAAGGATAATGATAATAGTTTTATTTTTTGATTTCTTGAACTGTTTAAAGTTGAGTGACAAGTGTTACTGTTAGACTAGTGTTAACAGTAACACTTGTCACTCAACTGGCTTGGTTAATAATTCAAAGTCTTGTTAAAAAAAAAAACTGTTACTGAAATTCAGAGAATTTAATTCTGTTTTGATAACAATTGCTTAGAAATTGGCATGAGAAAATTCTTTTATCCTTTGTTTATTATTTCATTATATTTTCAAAATGCAGAAACTGTTAGGGTATTTTTAAGTTGTCATTTTTCAAACTTAAAAACATAAATGTTATATAAAAATGACTCTTCCAATTTCATCAATATACATAGCATTGCTTTCTTGGGTGAAGTTCAACCTTTTGGTAGTCAATATCACTTGCACATGATCTCCTTATTTTCATGTAAAATATTTACTTTTTTTCATTATTATTGCAATTAGTTTCAAAAGCAGGACATGTGTAAGTAGAGAATCACACAAAGAAATGTGGTCCGATAAACCACAGATCAAACACTTATAGGGCCAAGTTGATGCAAATAATTTTCTATATTTTATTTTTCAACATGTCTATCTTGTGTTGATTATTTTTAAGTAATGTCTTGATTTGGTCACTAGCAACTTCAACTCCTTTACTTGTTTATCAAAGACATTGAAGCGCATTTTTTTTTTATAAAAACACATGATATGATTCCTCCAACTCTCAGAGATAATTTTATTGTCAAAATCTTTGTATGATTAGTAAAAAAAAAGACTGGAGAAAATTCTGATATAAAAATATATTTGTTTGTGTAAAAGTAAGACAGTGTGTAATAATTTGTATGAGAGAATTTTTGCTCAAAAACGTAGATTTAAAAAATTTGCCAACAACCTAATCAAATTTCATTAAAATATTTGATATTTATTTATAAAATGAATATTTTTTTTAAAAAGTTTGGAAATAAAATTTAAGCTTTCGAGTATAGGGAATTGCATTACCCAGGTAATTTTTTTTTCTGGAGGTGTTGACATTCATGCAAGAAGATTTAGGTGTTCCTCTATATACAATGAAGTCTGCTTATGCACAAGTATAAACCCTTTTTATTTAATTTTATGGAATTAAATATTTTTGGACCTGAAAATGATTTATATTGATATAAGATGCCAAAGAAATTAAATCTACTGATACTTTACTTAAAACTTCAATTAGAAATTTATTAAAATACCATGAATCTGTAAAAAAAACGAATTGAAAAGGAATTTTTTTTTTTTCTAAAATTATTTACTTTTGGACACTTCTGAAACCTTAAAAAGACAAGAAATATAAAGTTTAATAAAATCTAATGAATTGTAATTTTTTTAATGCATTTAAATTAGGTAATTAGCATGTATATAAGACTAATAAGAAATAATAAAATTATCTTTAGTTACTCTTTTATGCACAAAGAAAATAGGATTTTATTTTTATTGCCTATCCTATGAGATGTTTGTAAATTTAAGCAGACTTCCATCATCCTGTCATAATCACAAACTAAAAGTTGTTTTAAATACAACTTTCTAACTTTACTCTATTTTCATAGTTAGAGAAGATATTTCAATTACTGAAATAGATTTAAAAAATGTTCAAAACACAATAGGGGTACTTATTGAGTGTGTATCATTTGTTTAATGAGAAAATCTCTATCATAAATTTTTATTAATCCGTTTTGATTTGTTCATTTTAATCTTGGTTCCTCCTCTGTGAACTGTGAATTTTTTCTGTGTTTGAATCACATTTTCTACTTTTTCTTAAAATAAAATGTAATAGACTGAAAATGTTGCTATTTTCATCTTCAATATTAAAATCAATAAACAGAAATATGCTGATATTGACAATTTAAAAAATTGTATGCTGATATAACAGCTGTCATAATACAACCTTTTTGAATAAAATTTGATAAAATTAAATGTTTCTAGTTTTATCTAATACCCAAAACAGAATTGACTTGTGTGGCTACCCATTAATACAAAAAAAAAAAAAAATCAAATGTTTTTAGCAATCACTATATTAATATATAAAATATTGAACATTTACATTTTTATGATTTTGCTTGAAAGATCTTAGATAAGTTTCAAGGATATTGCTAAATAGTCTCACTCTCTGTGCTCATGATTTGTTTAGATGGCACTTGATTTTCAGACATACTATTTCAGCAAATTCTATTTTCATTATGTACCACACATTTATGACAGGTTTACCTTGATAAATATTTCTAAACAACAATAATATCAGTTAAATCACTAGTAATATATTCATATCTTTCTCAAGTTCTCAAAAAAAGTTTATTTCAGAACAGCTGTGAATTTTTTCAGAACACTCTAACCTTAACTACTGTTAGGATGGATCTTGACTCTGGATTAGATCCAGAATGAAACAGGGTGAACACGTTACTTTAATTTTCTTTCCATTTTCAGATGATCTAAACAACAAAAATATTTCATTCATTTTATATATATATATATATATATATATATAGGCACTTGTTTACAAACGATCATTTTGTGTGTGTAGATTGTTGAATTTCTAAGAATTTTTTCAAGCTTTTAAATACTTTTTCAAATTTTGTATTATTCTCAATTATATTTTAAGGTATTAAAATATATTCCTCATTTTTTATGACACATATGAAAATAGCTAAAGCCATTTGATGTTATAATTGATGTCATATCTGAAGCATTTAGGTTTCTAGATCCATTGATAAGTTAATATTTTTCTTAATATTAATTTTTCTTATATCGATATGAAAATGTAGTTAAATCCACCTGATGCAATAATGAATGCTATATCTATGACATTTACCAGGTGCAACTGGAAAGTTCTTGGTCTAACCAAGAATCTCTTTAAAAGTATTTTTCAAAGATTTTGGAATAACTTTTCAGCAACTCCTTGTAGGGTTTTTGGTTCCATTAATTAGTATAAAAGATGTAAATTACTAGAGTTGTTTATTTTATAATGCTTTAATTTTTCTTCCAAATGAATGTGAATAAATCTGTTTAATTTCTAACTTGATAAAGCTGTTGTAATTAGTTGAGGGTAGAATATTGAACTGAACACCATAAGATTGTGAACAGTTCCACAAATTTTCTGAGGAGAAAAAAAAAAAAAAACAGCCTTCAGAATTTGCTAGTAAACATTCATCTTTGTATGCACATTACAAGCTATTTGTTTGGTACTTGTTTTTCTAAAGACTAAACTACAAGAAGGTACTTGAAATTCTCCTTCTATACTTTGTTTACTTTGTTTTACCTATACTTAACCTTTGCAAAAGCTTCTGAAGGATATGCTTATCTTAATGGCAGTATTTAGCTTAAACATCCATTGATATTGATCTAAGAGAGATCAAAAATGATAAATTGTATGGCATTGGTCAGTTGTTTGTAATTTGGCATAATGTTGAAGATATTCAAGTGTTATATAGTCGTATCGAGAGAGTTGATCAGATGCTCAACTGTACAGCAATCTTATGAACACATTCAGTCATGAGAAAGTATTATTTGCAGGTGACAAGCTGTAAAAGATTATACAAATAAGGGACTTATAATTGATCAACAAGGGAATAGTTGGTTGTGTTATTAGAATTAGGTAATTTAGAAAGTTTTTTTTTTTTTTTTTTGAAGCATGAGTATTGCAACAGTTAGTATTATGCCAACTTTCTTATTCTTATTTATTTCCATTGATGGATAGAGCAAGTCTTCAGCTATAAAACACTATTTTCATATATAGTCGCCACCACTGACCATGTATTTTTGATGTATGAAAGCCTTCATGTCACACTCATAAAATAAATCTGCACTTGCAGAATTGACCCACTTTTTCTCTGAAAAGCATTACCATCAACTAATTATGTTAATATCCATTGTTTGACTGTTTAAATATTCAGCAAGCATGATGTATCTTTTTTATTGCATGGAAGAATTCAGTAAGGCAATAAAGCCACTATGGTGGAGCTGGTTACTGAGTGAAAGAATATAAAAAATCATTATTAAGGAGTAAGAACAATAAAATAACTGGTATGAAGAAGCTAGAAGATAACAATTGACATTCCATTTAAATTTTTGAAGTTCAAAGTTGACAGGAAAGCAAGAAGCCAGAGTTCCATAAGCAAGAAGTGTGAGAAAAGAAACTGTTAGCATAGAACTTATGATTTGCATCTAGCCATTTCAACTGTAAAATGATGAAACCTTTCTGCCAATCTAGTACTGAGCTTAAATTCATAAAGTCTAGGTACTATAGAGAAAAGTTCATCAGAACAATTACCATGAAAGTATTTATAGAAAAAGCACAGGGAAGCTACATTGATGGGAAAAGTGACTGATGCCAAATTATTTTCCAGTATACAAACCCATTCTCACAGACAAGATGTTGCAAGCCTCTCTCTGTTCTATCGCTATTTCCGTAGAAAGATAAATTGCACTCCTTAGTTCCTAACTTTCATGGCTAAGACCCACCATGCCATACACATTGTAGTGAACCACCTTCATTCTCTTTGTATTCCATTGGTGAGATGTAAGTTTCACTTAAGCAGCTTCTTCCCATGAACTACTACCTTGAACTGATTTTCAAGAGGATGCTTACCTGATAACTACACTCTTAACTGGTTCGCATCTAGTCTTAACTGTTATCTTCCCCACATTTCTGTATAAGCTGTGCCTATTACTCTTTAACTCTCAACCTTGAGTGATTCTCAGACCTGTACATGGTAAAATCATTATAAAAAGAAAAAAAGTAAGATTGCAAATTTATTTATGTTGATAATTTTCAGCTACTCTTGAAAAGAATATGTAATTTAGCTTTTTTTCACAATGCTGATGGATCGCTTTCTTGGTAAACTTTAATTTGTTCTCTTAGAAACAAATAATTTTCAGAAATTTTGACTTTTGTTTTAAAGTTTTGTTTCTAAGGTTTTCTCAGAATTTTTTCTTTAACTTTGTAGAAATTCATTGAACTTTATATTCAGGTCAATATAAAGAGACTAAGAAAGTAGTTTCATTATTGTAAATTGAAAAAATGTTTGTTAGTTGGGAAGAAAATAAATTTTCTATAATGTTCAATGTACTGACTAACCTTGTTCTTTTTGCTACCCAATTGTTCTTGATTAATGTTATTTTTGATTCTCAATGTGTCACTCTTAAAGTAGTGATTGATTTTAATAGTTCTGTTCAGATTCATGGAGCAACTGGTATTTCTAATATAGCATACACATAAGTTTTTTCCTAATTAATTATATAAAGAAAGCTATCAGTATTATTTATGAATACAAATTATGTTTTTCTTTTGATCTATTGTTTTTCTTGTTTATTGGAGTTTAGAATTTGGATGTTGACAGAAACAAAATATGAATGAACATTATTTTAAGAGTTTCTTGAACTTTTAAATGGTAATATTAGCTGTTTACTTGTAAGGAAACATTTGACATTCATGGACAGAGTGGCCAGTGCTACGTTCAGTTGAAATCTATAAAATCTTAGCTTTCTCAGGTTCATTGTTATTGCTCTTTCATATATCGATAGTAAGGTGGGCAGGTCCTTCTTAGCCTTTTGTTTGAAATAGTGAGGAATATCAACATTTTGATTATGCCATTATTTTCTCTTTCAGTTAAACTTGCTCTATCTATTTTAGTTGATTACTGTTGTTGAAAATCCTCAAGTGATATGGTTTCTGTTATTTAGTACAGCTTTTTGTTTGTGATTCTGAATCACTAGTTCATTTAATCATTGATCTAGGAAAGTTGCATACAGTTAATAGTTCAAATATTTCGGACAAAGTTTGGAGCCATGCATAATATCCATATGAAAGTCTTGATCTGATGAAGTTAATTATGAATATGACTCAAGATGTTATGTTAATGTTTTCATTTTGTCTATTGGGTGAAACTACCCTTAATGCAGCCTATTTTGCATTCAATTTCCTTATCTCTTATACTAAATTTATTATAACTGATCCATACACTGAGGTATTTGAAGTAATTTGTATTTATTAATTCTACATTCTGAATTTTTATAATAGATTTAGGATACATGTCATCACTGCTTTCATTCCAATTTTAGATCATAGTTTTTGATTTGGGATGGTTTATTTTGAGTCCTATTTCTTGGAAGACTTAGTGGAGCAGGCATATTGAACTAAGGACTATATGGTCACATATGTGTTGTCATGAGGGGCACACACAATAACCAATTGTAACCAGGGGCACACACAACAACCATTGCAACTAAATGAAGTCATTTAATAAAATTTATTGCAGAATATTTTTGTTACTCAAATTTAGAAACATACGATGTACATACACATGTTTTAGCAGGATTCATGTATACAAAGTAATGAAGTAATTTGATAAAAAAATAAAATTTTAAACAATGTATACTTGCAGTTTACAGGAATAAATACATTGTACAAAAATTACAACTGTTTAAAACTGAACATTTATTTGCCACTATTCAGTCAGTTTTAGTTTTTTGCCCTGAGCTTGACGTCTTTTTTTTGCTGACAATTTTTGGTATATCAGGCTGTAATGACAAATGTTGATCAGATAGCCGTGTCCTCTTGGAACTTTTTGTTGATTTCATGAAGGAAAATAACTGTTCTCACACCAAACAATGCCATCATCTTTGTGGCAAACTTCCTGAAATTTTTGAACGTTTCAGGCATGTATGAAAAGAACCCTGGTATTCCTACTTCAAGATATTTTGCTCTGGGTGTAGAATTTGATTGCATTTCTAATAGTTCCATTTGCAAACTTTCTTCTGTCTTGGCAACATCAAAGGTGAATTGCGCTGAGAATAATGCTAACTAATGTTCAAAAGATGAGAAATCACTAAATCTTTTCTGAATTTCCTTTGACAACAATTTCAGGTGACTGTCAGACTTGGCAAAGCTAAGTACAGCCTCGGTATTGGTAGAGTTTTTCAAGTCTTTGCATGTAGGAAAATTAACTAAATTTTCATTTAACAACTGTGACTCCCATAAGCTTAGTTTTGTAATGAAGGACTTGATGTCATCATACAACTGAGTGATAAGTTTGTTTTTTACCTTGTACTTTCAAATTAAGATCAGTTATTTGTGCAGTAATATCCACAACAAAAGCCAGATCTTGGAGCCAACTTTCATCTTTTATTTCATCTGTGTTTTGATACTTTGTCTCCAAAAACATAATTATTTCTTGTCTCAACAAATAGAATCTTTTCAGCACTTTGTGACATGACTTTTGTGTAGAATGGAATATTGGTGAACTGATTATCTCCTAACAGACTAAACTGATGGTGGTTGAGAGCACAGCCTCTGATAAAGTTCATTGTCTTTGTGACCAAGATCTGGCTTTTGCTGTGGATATTACTGCACATGATCCAATTTTTCTGAAGATTAATACAGTGAGAATGTGCAAATGATGAATCTGAATGTGAGTTTTCTAGTTTTTTTTATAACTCAGCAGCAAAACCATTATGTTTGCCAACTATATTTGCAGCACCATCAGTGGATAAGCATGCAAGTTTACTCAAATCAAAACTATACTCATACAGAACCTATTCAACTCTCTCAAAGATGTCCTGAATTCTAGTGTCATGCATGGGGACCAATTCAATCAATTCTTCATAAATATTTACTATCATGGGCTTTGATGAAGATTGCAAGCTGTGCTATTCTAGTGATGTCAATGGTCTCATCAATAGCAATAGAAAAATGTTCAAACCTTGATACATCCTTCAACTGTTATTTCAAATGAAACCTCACATTTCATCAATCCATTCAGCAACAGTGCTCTTGGTTAATGAAATGTCTTTGAATAAGTGTGCTTTCTCTGGACATACAATTTCAGCTGTTTTTATAAGGTATTGTTTTATGAAATCTCCTTCACTGTAAGATTTCCCACTCATGGCTATCATTCGTTCATAGCTTACAGTAATGGAAGTAACATTCTGTTTCTGAAATTTCATAAAAGTTCTGTTGCTGTGTCAAGTTAACTTTCAATTCCTTGAGTTTTGAAAGGCACATTGGACCTTCATATTTATCGTAAGATAGATGGTTTGTTTTATGTCTTTTTAGGCTGTACTCTTTTGGCATGGCGATTGAGTTGTTGCAAATTAAACAATGTATCTTTTCATTCACCATTGTGTAAAAATACCATAATTCCCACTTTTCTTGAAACACTTGCCCTTCTTTGTTCAATTTCCTTTTTTCCTTAACTGGAGGAGCACTAGCCATTATAGGTTTGGAGTAGTAGGAAAAAAAACTAATTTTCAAAATTGATAACGTGGAATCTGAAAAATTATTGGTACATTTAAACTACAGCTGACAGTAAAGAGATAAAGCAATTTTGATAATGCCTTTAAATCTTTTTTTGCTAATATTCCATCTTTAAAGACAATAACTTTTGAAATTTCAAATAAAGTTTTCTTTTTACAACTGTTAATGAAATGCCATATTGTTTTCATGGTGTGATGGCTAGTAGTGTGTTCCCATGCTATTTTCTCAGCCACCAAGAATATTGAATATTTGTTACAATTTTTAAAATAATAGCTTAGTACTGTACTAACTTAAAGTTTGTTGATAATATTAAAACTATTTTAAATAAATTTATGCAGCAAATGGTATTATTTGGTATTCTATTAAAATAAATCAAAATGTAAAAAACATGATTTATTTTCTTGAGTATTGTAATTTCTAAATTATAAAAACTGCAGTTTTGTCCATTAAATGGACAAATTAATATCCTTTGTGTGTGCTGAGGTGTGTAAAGGACTACATATTTGACATATCTGTGGTAGAAGATGTTAATTTATTTTATTTATTTATTTTTTTTTGTTCAAGATTATTCTTATCCTAATTATGAATACCTATGTCATTGGTATATCTCCCTCATCATCACTAAACTGGCCACAGGAGGGAAATCATGTATGCTGTTTTTTATTATATTGTTTTTGGGATGTGGTATAGAATGCTTAAATGAATCAATGCTCATCTCTTGATCTCCATGCTTGTATATGTGTACAAGATAGTCTAGGAAGATATTAGATTGGGATACTCATTTCCTTGTACTTTTGATGAGGTTTAAAATATTTTTTTGGTATTGAGATTTTCAACAGACATGTATGATTTTGTGGACTGATAAAGTTCCTCTAATGAATGAGAAAAGGAAGTCTCTATTGTGATAATACGCTGTTGTGAATTCCTTATACCACAGACTTGTGTCTACATCAAGGATGGGTTTCACTGTGGCAGACACAAAAAGCTGATCTCCCATGATGTACTTCTGTGTAATCCATAGTACCATATTCATCTTTGCTCTCTATCACACTCATGTTGATGGGACAGTAATTTTTGATTGAATAATATTGGCTAGATGCGAGAATGTGTCTCGTCAGTATTCTAATGATGTTGACAGTATCTTTTTGCTTGATATATTGTCTGAACTTGGAATTGTTCTAGCCACATCTTTCTCCTGTTCTAACCTTATTAAAAGCATATCTCCCCAGCCCAGTACTTGGTGAGGGCGGAGGAGTGGCTGTTGACCCTCCCCCCCAGTTCGACTGTCGGACATAAGGTAAGCCGAACATTCTGTTACCATCATGAGGAAGAAAACAGTCAACCACTTGCTGGCCCGTGTGAGTATTGTTTCGCTCTAGCAGAAAACCATTTGCATTTTGCTTAGTTTTTTTTTTTTTTTCTTCGTTTTTAAATTTATCTATTTTTTCTCTACCCCCCACTCAAAGACATTTTGTCCCAATGATTCTCCCTTATTTGATAGTTTAGTAAGAAATCCCGGTTCGAAAGGAAAAAAAAAACAAAAAAAACAAACAAAAAATGGAAAATTGAATGTCTTTGGCTAGATGCGAGAATGTGTCTCGTCAGTATTCTAATGATGTTGTGACAGTATCTTTTTGCTTGATATATTGTCTGAACTTGGAGATGCGAGAATGTGTCTCGTCAGTAATAAATCCGGGTATCCTTATTTTCAATTTCTTTTTAGAAATGACAATGGGACTTAAGTTAAAACTTAATGTGATAGGGTTTAGCGAAGTGAGGTCCAGGACTCGTTACCTGTTATCTCCCCCTCACCCCAATCCTTCCCTCTGTTTGTGTCGTCCTTTTTTGTGTTATCTGTAATAGGAGTAGGTAGTCTCTTCTACCGCCCGGTCAACACTCCTCCCCCTTCTATTGGACATGAGTAGAGGCTTACCCCTTGTTTCTTGTCTAGGAAGGGGTTCCCAGTACTCTTTCTCTTTCCGGCCTCTGTATTAGTGCAGCTCTGTTTCTCCCGTGATGTGTGCAGTCTGTAGCATCACCTCTTCATTTTGAGGGTACACGGCTGACAGTTCTCTGGTTGCTGTTTCCGACTGGTAGTTAGGAGCCCTAACTCTTGCGTAGCGTCTTGAGCGGTCGCTCTGATCAACAGTTGTATAATCCGGGGTGTTTGTAGTGCCATGTCGCGCATGGTTAGGTGTCCCTGCAGTCACCTCCGGTGGGCAGCCCTGAGGCCACATAATGATGCAGATTTTGCCAACTCCTCTCTGCCCGCGTCACGGTTGAAACTGTCTGTTTCTTTTACTTTGGGCCTTCTCATCTTACAAACAAAATTCAACATGAGTTACAAAAACCGAAAGATTAACCCTAAACCAGCCTCTCAAAAACCACCTAAACCCCCTCAACATTTCGTTCTCAAACATCCGGGGCATTAGGACAAACTTTCTGCAGTCTGGAATCCTTCCTCACTGTTAACGGCCTGGATATACTGGCTCTCTGTGAGACAAACCTTGTCTCGTCTATCCCCTCTTCCGATCTCTCAATCCACGGCTATCTTCCTCTCCTCAGAAAAGACTCTCTAACCCACATGCACGGTCTTGGTGTCTACATCGAGGAACATCTCCCTCTGGCCAGAGACTCCTCTCTCGAATCGCCAGACCAGTCATACATGTGTCTCCGACTCTCTCTCCTCAATGCGGTAAGCTACCTCTTCTTCCTTTACCGCTCTCCATCCTCTCAAGACTGTGAGATACTCGATTGCATTTCTGACAGCATTGACAAAGCTCTCTCCCTCCACCCGTTTGCTCACATTTTTGAGTTTGGTGACTTTAACGCCCATCACACCTTGTGGCTTAAGAATGCTACTACTGACCACGCTGACATTCAAACGCTCAATTTTTCAATCTCCCATTCCCTCACACAGATAGTTAACTTCCCCACTCGTTTTGCCTTCAACCGGGAAGGTAAAGCCTCTCTTCTCAACCTGTGCCTTATCTCCATCCCCGAATCCTGTAGCGCCTCGCAACTCTTCCCTCTTGGTAACTCTGACCATGCAGTAGTATCAGTTAACATCTCCTTCAACTCCACCCCCCTATAAAGAACCTCCTACCACTAGAACCTCGTTCTACTATCAACGAGCTGACTGGGACACGTTCCGTGATTTCCTCCGCGATGTCCCCTGGGATGGAGTCTTTAAGTCCCCCGTCCAAGATTGTGCTTCTGAAGTTAAAGCTGGAATCGACGCTTTCATCCCATCAAGGAAATATAGGGTCATGTCTCGCTTCTCCCCCTAGCTCAGCCGCCATCGCCCATAGGAACCACTACTTCCACCTATTCCGTAGCGACATGTCTGACTGCAATAGACGTCTCTTTGCCTCCGCCCGTAACGAGTGTAAGCGTGTCCTCAACGATGCTAAGTCACTATTTGCGGCTCGGATGAAGGAACGTATTGCATCTCGCAAATTTGGCTCCAAAGATTATTGGCGTCTCTGCAAGAGCGTATTGAACAATTGCAAACCCTCTATACCTCCTTTATTCAACCAGTCCTGACCTCCTCTACCGACAAGGCTGAATGCTTTGCTTGGAAATTTTCATTCAACTCGACGCTCGACTCTTCCGGTGTACTCATACCTGACTTCCCTCTTAGAACTGAGGCCTTATTAAGCGGGTTAAACATAACCCCATCTTTGGTACTGGGCGTTATCTCCAATTTAGACCCCAACAAGGCTAGTGGTGGAGACGGGATACCAGCCATTGTCTTGAAGAAATGCGCGCCCGAACTGGCACTCGCCCTTTCTAAACTATACAACTACTGCCTAAAAGAATCTTGTTTTCCTGACTGCTGGAAGTCCTCTTCCATCGTTCATGTCTTCAAGAACTCCGGCAACCCCTCTGACCCTTCCAACTACCACCCTATCAGTCTCCTTCCTCTCTTCGGCAAAATCTTCGAAGCCCTAATCAATACCGGGGTGGTTAACCACCTCACATCCCATAATCTGCTCTCAGACAAGCAATATGGTTTCCGCTTTGCCCGATCTACAGCCGATGTGCTTACGGCCATCACTGAAACAGTCTACCGAGCTCTTCAAAATAACGGGGAAGCCCGAGCCGTGGCACTTGACATCTCCAAAGCATTTGATAGGGTTTGGCATGCTGGCCTTCTTCGCAAGCTCCAGGGTTATGGCATTACGGGTTGATTATATAACCTAATACGATCATTCTTGTCAAACCGTAAATTGAAGGTCGTTCTCAATGGATTCTCCTCCAGTTCCTATCCCACGAATGCAGGTGTTCCTCAAGACTCCATCCTAGGCCCCACTCTATTCCTTATCTACATAAATGACCTCCCTGACGCAATTACTTCCCAAGTTGGCATATACGCGGATGACACCACAATTTATTCCTGCCTCAAAAACAAATCTAGTCTCGCTGACAAAACTCGCCTGGCCGTGCGTCTCGTAAAGGACCTCCAATCGATTGTGAACTGGGGCATGAATTGGCTGGTCAACTTCAACGCTTCTAAGACAAAACTGCTCTCTATTAATCACCACAGAGGTCCTTCCCTTCTCTCCATTAGAATGTCTGACGCTCAACTTCTCGAGAGCAACTCTCTGCGGCTTCTCGGTCTCACGTTGACTGCTAACCTGAGATGGAATAAATACATTGAGTCAATTGCCTCATCCACTGCAAGGAAAGTTGGCTCCCTGAGTCGCGCCAGGAAGTTTTTCTCCCCGGAGTCAATCCTCCAGATCTACAAAACAACAATTCACCCTTGCATGGAGTATTGCTGCCATATATGGTCTGGTGCCCCTTCTGTTTGCCTCGGGGTTCTTGATAGGCTCCAGAGGCGGATATGCAATGTAATTGGCCCTGCCCTGGTGTCTCGTCTACAGTCACTTTCTCACAGACGCGCCGTCGCCTCCCTCTGTCTGTTCTACAAATACTTCCATGGAAATTGCTCCGAGGAGCTGTATTTGCTGGTTCCCAGACGTCATGAGTTCAAGCGCCATACGAGGCTGGCATCCCGCTCTCACCCCTTCACTGTCAAAGCTCCTAAATGTAGCCGTCTCTTCTACTCTATTAGCTTCATGTCTCGCACCTCTCGCCTGTGGAACTCCCTTCCCTATTACTGTTTCCCTGTGAGCTATAATCTCCAGCTATTCAAGTGTAATGTCAATCGACATCTCCAGTTGCCTTGATCTATCCACTACCCTCATCCTTTCTTCTATAACTCCTATCTGACCTTGCTCTAAATTTTCTGTAACCCCTTGCATCCTAGTGGCTTCCTGCCTTGCTTGGGGTGAAATGCTTAAAAAAAAAAAAAAAAAAAAAAAAAAATCAGAGAAGATTGATAATATGCTCACTGAATTTCCCTTGCCTAGTGTTCACATCTGTGAGGACTTCAGTATCCACCACAAAGACTCCACTCAAACAAAGCCAATGAAGGCAGATTTTGCAGGCTTTTCCATCGCCTATGAACTAACTCAGATCATTGAAGAACCCATCCATGTCTCAGATGTGATGGGACAGCAGGCAAACTTATGTGACCTCTTTCTAACATCCTACTTTGATAAATGCAAATAGTTTTTACCCCTCTAGACATTTCAGACCATTCCCTGGTCAGTGTCCAGATCAATGCCAAACCAAAAGAATTCTCTGATTTACTATTTCACTGCTGTCTGTCTGTGAAAGTGAACAGCTTTTGATCCTATGAGAGAAGTTCCTCTTTCAACCTTCTTCAAGCACGCTGCCTTCCAAACTGTTACTCTTACCTCAGAATGGATGCTTTCTGGAATGGGGAGTTTTATGCCCCCCCAAATATTCCACAAAAAATGAGACAGTCAGCCCTGGTTCACCCCTGAATGTGCTGCAGCCATAGTTCAATGTCTTTCACAAGGCGCAGTGTAGTTTGACCCTTACTTCAGAACTGCCTGCAATCACTGCAAGAAAGTTCTGGAAAGAAATAAAATGGTTTCCACAAATTCTGGAAGATTGCTAACCAAATCAGAAACAGGAAAATTGGCTATGCCTACTATTATAAATGCCCCTGAGGTAATATCTTGATAGACAAGGTGAAGCTCTTTGTCTCTACCTCAACATTAGATAACAAAAGCCATTGTCCTCCCCAATTTACCACATCTCACTGAGCATAATCACTGAAATATTTTCATTACACCAAGGGAATCTTTAGACTTATCAAAAGCTTTGTCCCTAAGAAAACCCAAACAAAATTCCAGTGGTTGTCCTTAAGAATATTAACTCGGTTATCCCTGACCCTAGAGAAATTATTCAATTGTTATTTGGAGGAGAAATCCATTCCAAGCCTGTGGAAGATGGCAAGCATCTGCCCAGTCTTCAACAACATGGGCAAGTGATTCTCCGCCTCCCAGTATAGACTCATCAGTCCCTTCAGTATCATCAGTAAGCTTTTTGTGAATCAATGCAATCACCTAGCACCTAGATAAGAACAACCTCTTGAACAAGAAGTATGGGTTTTGATCAGACTGATCCACTGTTGACATCCTAACTACCATTATACACAGAATTAGTGAGGTGCTGGACAACACACCTTGAGAACCATAGAATTAGATATCTCAAAGGCCTTCAAAAAGGTGTGACACAAAGGTTTGCTACACAAGTTCTCCAGCTACGGATTCACTCAAATTATAAAATCCTTCCTAACAGGTAGGTACCTGAAGGTAGTTATTAATGGCCAGTTCCCTGAGGCCTTGGCAGTCAACTTCTTGGACCAACCCTCTTTTTGATTTGCATAAATGATCTGCATAAATGATCTGCTTAAGAATATGATCAGATCATTTGTAACCGCTATGCAGATGATACAATATACTCTAAAACTCTTGATGACCAGAGATTGGCAGCTGATCTCTCATCCGATCTAAAACTAACTTCCCAGTGTGTGTGTGTGGGGAGGGGAGGGGGTTAAAACTGGCTGGTTACATTCAATGCCTTGAAAACCAAACTGCTTACATTCCATCATTGTTGATTGGACTCTGAACTACCATCAGTCATGATGAACACATGTATCCTTGGAAAGGCACTGTGCTTTAAGAGACTAGTGGGCCTTAAACTCACACCTGAACTCAAGTGGAACTCATACATAGGATCATACATCGGGATTCCCTTGTTCATTCACTCTGATCGTGGAACTTTGTTTATGTCGGGAGAATTTAAACAATTTCTAACACGACTTGGAATTGGATGCAGTAATACTACTGCTTATAACCCTAGAGGCAATAGCCAATGCGAATGTTACAACAGCATAATTTGGAATACGGCATATTCTGAGACCTTACAAAATGCCAAAAGCGCTGTACCCCAGGAGGTATTAAGGAATCGTGTATCGATTTAAGTTCCTTCAAGGAAGAAGCAGCAGCACCACATACTTTGGATAAGGTATCCGCAACTGTGTTTTCATTTCCAAGACGGTGTTTTATGTCGTATGAAAAGGGAAGAAGTTCCATTTTCCACCGTATAATTTTAGCGTTTTTAATTTTTCCACGATTAGCAGGTTTAAACATAAAAGATACGGCTTGTTGATCAGTAATAATAGTAAAATGTTTCCCAGCAAGGAGGTCTCTCCATTTACGAACGCATTCGACTATGGCATATGCTTCTTTTTTGACTATATGAAGTCGTATTTCAGAGGGGTTTAGCGACCGAGAAAAGAATGCTACAGGTCACTCAGCTTGTAAAAGAGTGCCTCCAATAGCCTTTTCTGAAGCATCGGTTTCAATAGTAAATGGCAATTCATCATCAATAACTTTTACAGATGACTCGGCAATGTCTTTCTTAAGTTTTTCGAAAGAATTTATAACTATAGGAGGCATAGGGAATTGTTTATTTTCGACCAGTGGATGAATTTTGTGTGAATATTTAGGTATCCATTTCGTATAGTAAGCAAACATACCAAGACACCTTTTTAACGAATTTGAGTTGGAAGGAGGAGGCATTTGCAAAAGTGGCTTCAAACGCTCAGGATCGGGTTGGATAGTTCCGTTACAGATTTGATATCCAAGCACATTAATAGAACAAAGTGAAAACTCTGATTTTTCCCGGTTTATTTCGAGGTTGTATGTCGAGGCAGCCTTTAAGAAACATTCCAAATTGACGTCGTGCTCCTCCTGGGTTTTACCTCAAACAGTTATATCATCTCTATGCAAAAAGGTTCCAGATAATTTGTTATCAGAAATGAAAGAATTCATAAATTGCTGAAAGGCAGAAACCCCGTTAGTAACACCCATGGGTATTCGTTTAAATTGGAACAGATGATTTCCAGCTTGAAAGGCCGTATAGGGGCGATCTTCGGGGCAAATTTCAATCTGATAATACACTTTGGACAAGTCAATTATACTATAGATATGATACTGGGCTATTTGGTTTACGAGATCTTCAATTCGAGGCAAGGGGTAGGCATCAAGTAAGGTGAACCGATTAATAGTCTGGGAGAAATCGACTACCAATTGTATCTTTTTTATTAGGTGACGAAGTTACAACAATTTGAGCACGCCACGGAGAGTAACTTGTTTCTTTTATATCATCCTCAAGCAGTTGTAGAATTTCTTTTTCAATGAACCGAGCATCCTCCGCACGGTAATTTTGGGATTTAGTAGCAATAGGTTTGCAGTCAGGGGTCAAGTTTCGGAACAACTTAACAGGAGCACAACTGATCTTGGTTAAAGCGCAGATTTTTAGAATATCCTGAGATCCACCAAAAGAAATAGTGATACTCTGGTGTAGTTTTAAGAAGGGCACTCAGAGTATAATATCCATACAGGAATCGGGAAGTACTGTAAAGTCAATTTGTTTACATTCGTAACCATTGAAGATAATATCCTCAGTACAATATTCAGATAGTTTGAGGGAAATGGCAGATGATGCCATGGAAATTACGGAATTCCATTTAGAAGTAGACAGTTTCATTGTTTTAACAATACGGGCACTGATAAAGTTATCAGAACTACCGGTGTCTATGAGGGCAGTTAATCTCTTTCATTTTAATTCTAAAGTTTTAGTAACTGGAGGAGACCTATCATCGTCTTTAGCACGGGCTACTATTACAGCTGAGGTAGAACGTGAAGGCGCCGGCATGGTAGAACGGCAAACTTTAGAAAAATGACCGAGTTTGCCACAGTTTCGACATCTCTTATCACGGGCAGGACAATAGCGATGATTATCCTTAAAGTGACATTTCCCTCCACAGTTGTAGCACTTGCCACGAGCAAGGGCAGCAGACAATTGTACAGTCACACTCCGTACGAGAATCAGTTAAGTCAGAAAGCATATTTTTAGTAATAGTAGTGGAAGTGGCCTCCTCGACAGAATCAGTAAACACATTTTTAGTCCTAGTGGTAGTAGCAGCAGCTGATCCAATCTGAGAAGCGTATGATTCAGCACGAAAGTGAGCCTGTTCTAAGGCTCTAGCACATTGAGTATCCTCCTTGAAAGTTAGCGTATCATTTTCAAGCAGTCTTGCACGTATTATGGGGGACCGGAGACCACGTATAAATGCATCACGGACAGATTCATCCCTGTAAGTAGTAGCAGTAACATCTTGGAAGCAACAGTCAGCAGCAAGTCGATTCAAGGCCTGAAGGTATTGGTCTACAGACTCATTTTCCTGCTGCAGACGTGTAGACAACAAATGTCTAGCATGAATAACACTTGGAGACTTGTCATAAACACTTTTCAGCAATTCAACAGCATGTTCAAATCCAGAACAACCCTCGATAACATCAGCAACGGTAGCACCGATGTTTAAATAAAGGACTTCGAGTTTGTCCGGGTTTAAAGAAGCAATAGTTGATAAGTAATAATTAAAATTACGGTACCATAGTCTCCAGAGCTTGCTAGCCTGAGGGTCTGCAGAAGATATATCAAACTTGTCCAGACGAATAATCTTGTCCATGAGGAATTAAGTTCAGTAAATTGATACGTAGTACAAAGAAGAAAGCAAGGATAGAATAACCTTTTCTTAAGGCTTTACTGAACTTAATTCACAGTAGTCAGTAATCAACAAAGGAAAGAATTCGGAATGAAAAGGAAGAAGAACGCAGCTTTTAAAGAGGAAAGGGAACGTGTGAAAAGTCACGTGGACAAGAAAGTTAGTTTCCTTTTTTTTTTTTTTTTTTTTTTTTTTTTTACGAAAATATAACAATTGCTAAAGATGTAGATAATATGGTTGGCTCCCTGTATCCCTTTAGTAAGTACCTGACTCCTCATGCTATCCTCTACATTTACAAGAGACAGATCATGCTTAAAATGAGTACTGTTGTCATATTTGGGTAGGAGCTACCCAGTCCTCACATTCTAGTCTTGATAGAATGCAAAAGTTTCTCAGAGTCCTTGTGGGTAACAAATTATTTTCCTTCCTCCAACATCTCTTTCACAGATGAGATGTGGCAAGCCTCTTGTTGCTCTCTTGCTACTTCTATGGAAAGTGCTTGGATGAACTACATTCTTTTGCCTGTGAACCACTGCTCTGGAATAGACTCCCAAGAGGATGTTTCCCCAACCACTACAATCTTAACCTGTTCAAGTCTAGGCTTAACTGTTACCTTTTCTTATTGATATAAACTGCCTCTTAATGTAATCCTCTAACTTGAGTTGCCCTTGTTGCTGTTTAAATTTGGGTATAGACTTTATAATGCTTTAATGTATACTGGTGTACTTCTATTTCCATTGGCATCTTCAGCTTAGTGTGGTTACAGGCCTCTACGTTGCGAGTGAAACGGTCGCATTTGCAAGTGGTTTTTCCAAGTGGCAATTAGAAATAATAAAACGCTTATCTTTTGGCGACTGTGTTTTTTCACCGACAATCTTCCAAAGCTCATTACTGAGTGAAAAATGTCTGTTCAAACTTTTTTTTTAATAAAATGAGCAAAGTCAAATTATTTAAACAATAAAAGGTTTAATAGAACAATATACAAGATATTAATTGGCATTTTGATGACGGCAACACACATTTTATTCACAGTTTCATGTTTCATTCATCTTTCTGAGCATGTGCAAAGATTTAAAGAAACATGGCAATGAAGAAGACAATACTAAAGCTGATATCGGCTTTCTTCGCAAAATTGAACAAAGTAGAAATGCTGAATGAAACTGAGACTCAAAAGAATGCTCTGAATGATAAACAAAATAATGATGACACACAAAATGAAAGTAAGCCATCCATTGTATGAGAATTCCAACAAGTTTGGTTGTCAACTTTCGCCTGGCTTCGTTATGATAGAGAAAAAAAAGTGATGCATAGGGCTGGTTCAACTTTGGCTGGAAAAACTGATTTTGTAGATGGTAGTAATAAATTTAAACGTGAAAACGTCCTTGCCCATAGTAAATGTCTTAGACATGGCAAGTGCTGCGACTTTATCATTAATAAAACAAGCAAACACTCAATGGAAAAGTCTGACATTGCCAAGAAATTTCTCGATGCTGAAATCAAATCAAACGAAAAGGATTTGACGGATTTGAAAGTTAAATTTAACACAGTTTATTGTATAGGGAAGGAAGAAGTGGCCTTTACAAAACTCAAGCCCCCACTCTTACTTCAATACAAAAATAGGCTACCTGTGACACCTGCATACAGTAACGATGTTAGGTGTGGTGAAATGATGTCTACTATTGCAAGTACGATCAGAGATGAGACATTGGAATCTATCAGTGACTCTCATTATGTGTCAGTTATGATTGATGGTGCCACTGAAAGCTCTGTGTCAGAAAATGAAGCAGTTTATGTGAGAACAGTGTTGAATGGCAAAGCAGAAAATAAACTTGTTGAAGTTATTGCCATTGAACATGGCCATGCTAAAGGCATTATCTCTGCTACTAAATCTGCTCTTTCAAAAGTGGGGATCAGTGATGATGAAATGTCATCGAGAATTGTTGGGTTTTGTGCAGATGAGGCAAATGTGAATACAGGACAGAGGAATGGTGTTGTGTCACTGTTAAGGCAGGAATTTCCCCATCTCATAGACTTTCACTGTATGGCACATAGGCTTGAATTAGCCCTATTGAAACTACAAAAACAGACTCCTATTATGCAGTCTGTCACTGACTGTCTACATTTGATATGGAAGACTTACCACTTCAGTCCAAAGAGAAAGAGAGAACTCAAGATCATTGGAGAAGAACTTGAAGCAAGAATCTACTCACTAGCACCAGTGAAGAGTACCAGATGGATTCCCCATATAGACAGGGCAATGAGTCTTTCTCCAAGGAAAGAAAGATGGTCATTTGGCTGAAGATCATAGTCAATACGCAGCAGTCTACACTCATATGGAAAATCTTGCAGCAACATCATCAAATGCAGACATTGCTGGTAAAGCTAAGAAAATAAACAAGCAATTGAAGGATCTTGTATTCACTGCATTTTGCCATTTTGTATCCGATCTATTTGGCGAGCTAGCTTTGCTCAGTCTAAAACTACAGGCAAACAATCTGATTCTTCCTGTAGCAGTTGCATCAATTAAGGATTGTATGGAAACTGTTTCAAGTATGAAGGAGGAATACATTCCTGGGAGAATGTATGAAAAGTTTATCCTGTGTATTGAAGAACAACAGTCTGAAAATTTGCAGGGTAATCCCAAATTTCAGGGAGTTGAAATGACCGGGAGTCCTGTTCATGAGGCCAAAGAAAAACTAGAGAAGCATGTTGAGTCTACAGTTGACATTACAATCAAAGAACTACAGTCAAGGTTTCAAAATCTGTTGGGAACAAATACAAGTGTAGATGCTCAAGGTGTGGTGAAAAGTTTCATTAAGGTGTTTAATCATGACACATGGCCAGAATGCAAAAGGGAACTTGTCCATTTTGGAAATCATGAAATAGACATTATTTGTGACTGGTTTGGAAAACCTCTTGTGGCTGCAGGATGCAATATGGAAGTTGTTCAGATGGAATGGGGAGACATGAAATTCTTTGTTGCAAATACTTTCAGGGACAAGTCTTATTCTGATCTGTGGCAAATCCTACTGACCAAGGACCCATACAAGACTGACTTCTGCAATGTACTTCATCTTGTGAGAATAATGCTCACTCTTCCAATCAGCTCTGCAGAGTGTGAGAGAGCCTTTTCTGCACAGAAGAGAATAAAGAGTGGCATACGGAGCATCTTGTCTGTACAGAGACTGTCAGACTTGCTTTCTTCTGAAGGTCCAGATCTGACTGAATTCAACCCAGAGAAATCCATTGACAAGTGTATGGCAAACAGCAAGAGAAGGATTGCTGGTGTGCCAGGACAGTGGGACTGTCCAGCTAACATTGTGTCTGTTGATCGAAAGTGTAAGGACAAAGCAGTACTGTTTGAAAACAAAAAGATTTAGAGTCATAAAGCTATTGATTTGACAATTCCAATTGAGCAAGTGTTAAAGTGGGACTGGAAATTGGAATAAAAAGGTAAATGCAATTCAGTATTGGGCAAATGGAGTTATAAATTTTAAAAGATAAAATTTCAGTTTGAAACAGATAGAAATAAGTTCAATGTCAGTAACACAAAGACACAGTATGTGTTTGCCAGACATTCTGAACATTTCCCTTTCCAGTCCCACTTTACGATCTTAGATCAGCATTACTATAGTTAATATAGTTAATATTTCTGAGTGACATTTACCAACCTGATAGGGAAATTGAAAATAAGGTAAAAACCTGTTGTTAAGAGTGTTACAATAACTACAAATCATGACTGAATATTTCTAAATGACACCTTTTCCAGGTAACAGTTGAAGTGAATGTAATGTTTTTATGAGGTTGTTGTTGTTGTTTCAAGTTTAATAATATTGAAACTGATGCGATCTTCAAACTTGCATTTGTCAGTTGACTGAATTATCCTGAGTGATATTTGCCAGGTAACTGTAAACAGTTCTACAGTTTCTAGACTCAATATAATGTATTTATGATCTTTTTGTTTGAGGTTGTTGAGTAATATTGAAACTGATGAGATCTTGAAGATTTCAAATTTGCATTTAAATTTTGTCAGTAAGTTTACTGAATATTTTCAAATGACACCTTTCAAAGTTTGCTAGGTAACAATTGAAGTGAATGTAATGTCTTTATGAGGTTGTTGTTTCAAGTTTAGTAACTAATATTGAAACTGATGAGATCTTCAGACATGTATTTGTCAGTTGACTGAATTATTCTAAGTGATATTTGCCAGGTAACAGTACCACTGAATGTAATTGTTCTTGAAATTTCTAAATTTCGTCTGTATTGTCTTAGAGAATTAGAAAATAAAACAAAACTTCACCTGGAATTGTTTTATTCATAACATTAGAGTGAAATAACATTACATGGATTTGGCTAGTAAATGAAAATATTTAGTTGTCAAAGATCAACTAAAGGTAAATTTGTCCGTAGAGCCCTGAGTTTGTGCTGAAATGTGACTTGTGTTTTTTCAGACCAGCACATTTTTGTTTTGGTTTCAATTGTATGATGATATTGCAATTTTTTTTTTTTTTTTTTTCTTCACATTTCGACATATTATCTATGCTATTTGGCTTTATTAATTTGATTTCTAATTTTTCAAAGATACTGATTTCTCAGCTTTTTTTTTTTTATGTGAAAATTTTCTTTCTATTATTATTTGCCCTGAATCAAAATAAAATTGCATTAAAATTTAAGAGTTTTTAATTAGAAAATTTTTTTTAATTGATTTTATGAATAAAATATATTATGGACATTATCTTAAAAGATAATTTTTTTTTTTTTTTTTTTTTTTTTTTTTAACAAATTGTTTGCATTTTCTTAAAGTTTAAATTAAGATAATTTATGAATTTTTTAAAATCTTTTAAAATTCTGTATTAATTTCTAGCAGCCAAATGATATTGTTATTTTATTAAAACTGTATTTATTAATCATGGAAAAGATTGTTACAATTCAGTGACCACCAGTACTTTAAAAAGAATTAAAAAATGTTTTTGTGTGTCTGTAAAAATATGCTCATTATCTGTCTGTATTTCTGAGATGAGGTATTATGTACACTATTCACATTATTCGGACTATTGTCCTCATCTTTGTTGGCATGTTTATCACAACATATCGGCCGTTGTACACTCCCGCCTTCTTCAGGTGGTTGGAATGTCAAACTGAATCCTTTATTTTGCTCACTGGATAGACTGTTCTAGTTCTACGTGCCATGTCTAATGGATGTCAGTTATCTCCTGTTAATTTCCTCTCAAAGTTCTCCACTGCCTTAACCAGGTATTCAACTCGCACTCTTTATCCACAGTGCCATGTGTCCTTGAGAAAATCTGTATGAATTTCTGGGTATTATAAACCTAATGTCTTTAACAATCATTATTTTACCAGTGCTCATATTTCAATTTTTTGCTGTTATCATTGCATGTTTTTTACCAGAGCTCTTATTGTAATTTTTGCTGTTATTATTGCTATTCTCTGGCACTCCTTATTACTGGTTCCCATATTGTATTCATTTCTATGCTTGGTCGGCTGATGAGATTTTTGTGGCTCTGCATATGTGCTGATTCCTTAAGTTTACAAATTTTTCGATGATGTTCTTTGTCTATGATTTCAACCTGATCCCACAGAGGGCAGTGATCTACCTTTTCTCTCCATATGTGGTCAACCATGCTTGATTTTTCCACTTTTCTTCGTCTTACAGCTTTTTGGTGTTATTGAAGCCTTACCTTAAGGGGATGACCTATCTCCCCATTATATTTCTTTTTATATAACATCAGAACATTCAAAAGCAGGACAACACTTTGCAGATATCTCTCCCGAGTAAGACCCGCCCATAGAGGAGAAACTGTGTGTACTCTATCCTGTGCATCTGCGGAAAGAAATAGTTTGAATAATGTAAATCATGTATGAATGTCTATACACAACATTGTCAAAAAATAAGAGAGGTACCTATAATAAATTTTAATATTTATTGGTAATTTTCAAAAATTTTGTGAACGATCATCTTTGTAAGTAATGCTATAAAGCCAAGGTACCTAAAATTCAGTAAAATATTACATTGCTGAAAATATTTGAAATTTTTAAGATTACTGAGTAGTTAAAAAAAAAAAAAAAATTATTACTAGGGATGTAGTACTTGGATATTCTGAACTGAAACCAACTTTCTTTATTCCAACAATACTAGTTAAATTTTGACTATCATAAAATTTAGTAAGTTTTCTTTTATGCAAAATAAAAAATAAGTTGTATACACATAATGATTAAATTAGTATATGAAATATGTATGTATACAAAATAATTTATGTATGAAAAATAATTAATTTCTTAATGACATGGAATAAAATAATGAATGAGTATTTACTCTTTAAATCTCATCTTACCTTGATTAGTGGATGCTACTTCTAGTTTTGAGAAACTTTTTTATCATTAGTCATAGTTTTTATGTGAAATTTCAAGATGAGTATTTATTGCACTTTTTGTGTTTTATACTGTTATATCCTACAGGAGGAAAAAAAATTAGTTAAGTGAATCAATTTAACTGGTTGTTATGAATTCAATCCCTTGATCAAGTAGTAGAAAAAATCATACTCTGGTTTACTGGAAGAGGCAGACAAGCAACGCCACAAGTGCAAATTGGAAGAATTAACTGATACAAGATATCTATGATGGACATAAGAATGAAAATAATGAACCCCTTTGTAAAGTTTAGTTTAAAATTACCTGAATATTAAAAAGCATGTCAGAATGCCAGAAGGTATGAGATGTCATCATTGGTAATGAGGATCAAGTCTGTAGAATAAGTGTTATTTATTTAATAATTTTTCAAAAGAATTTTACAAAAATTGCAGAAAGAAGCCTGCATTGATCATTTTGTTATCTTATTTAAAAATATTTTTCCCTTTTAAATTCTCTAAAAACAAATCAAGGAATACTAATGGGTTATTCTTTGGATATTGTGGAATGTGTGCAAGACTAAACAGGTAAAAAAATCTCTAAATAAAGACTGTCAAGAAAATATTTTTATCTTGGTTTTAAATCCAATATACCGGTATTGCATTATGTTGAGATTATCAAACTTCTTTTCTCACCTGAGCCCTTTGTTGCATTAATAAATTATGTTACAATTAAAAATATCATAATGAACAGCACAACTTTTTCTGTATCTTGCTTTGTTTCTCTTTTCATAACTTCTGTTATGTACATATACAAAAGTAACAAGTGAATCCTATTCTGATTTTAGCATCTGACAGGAAAGTAAGCAGGCAAGTGACTGACATATCCACTATGCCAGTATTATGCTCATTGTACAGCATAGTAAAATTAACTTGCAAACACTGAATCCATCTCTCCATCCATCCATCTAAGCAATTGAATATAAATACTCTATAGTGTAAGAAAAACTGTACCAAATGTTAAATTCAAAATTAAACTATAATTCATTTAAATATTTAAACTCCAATAATATTCCACCTCAACAATAATATATCTTGTGTGAACTAGAAAATTAAAAAAAATTGTCAACCCAAAATATAGATAATTCCAGTAATTGAAAATTGCTTCAGCATGAAACATTTGAAATTATGCAATTAATGTAAGATATTATGTATAGTTCTTATATATGTGTGAGTGTGTAATGGAGAGAGAATGATTTAGTATGATCAATGGAATTATTTACCTGCAACCTAAACCAATAGAAAGCTGCACTATTTACTGCTTGTTTAAACAGATACTTATATGCTTTGTAGTCCATCCATCATATTGATGACTATTGTAAATGCAATCAGCGATAGACAACTCAGGTGATTTGGGTGTCAGATTATATCTAAGGGTAACACGTACAACAAAGCCCACTTGCTGTCTTAATGTCATCTCTTATTCTTTTTTGATTTTCAAGTAGTAATTTCTTTATTATTAGCAAACTAAGATTGACACCTTGCATTGCAAGCCATACAGACACATAGCCTTTATCTGAATAAAAATATTAATCAAACAGAATTTGCTTGGGCAGAGTTGTTGGTTTGATTTTAGGTGAAATTTTGTCAGTTATCAAAGCTGGTTTTGATAGATCATTTTGAAAAATTTTTTCCCTAAGAATAAAAATAATTTTGAATAATGTACTTGTCAGTTAATTGAATATTGATTACTTACAAGAAAGTGATTGATTTAATGTTTCCGTGTATATTTAAATCACCCTATACATGTTCAATAAAGTCCTTAACAAGTATGGTGGCTAATAAATTTGGAAGTTAGGTGAATATTACTTGAACCACTTTGTCATTTGTGCATGATTGGTTGGAGCCTGTGTTATTGTGCTAGTCATTGTGGATATTTGATATCCCCTGAAGAGTGGATGGACAGGTCTACCTATGAAAGTCTGGATGCTGAAGGTAACATCAGTCAGCTTAGTGACAAACCTTTATTCACATTATCATATATATATATATATATATATATATATATATATATATATATATTGTGTGTGTGTGTATTTATGTAATCTCCAGGCATATTACAAAGCTGTTTATAACTGAGTTGGGTTTACTGGATTTGACTATGGGGAAATTACTGATATCTACAACATACCCTATACATTTTCAATGATATTTAGATGTAGTGGCTGAGTGTTCCTGGAATCAGTTTTATGTCATCTGCACATAATGAAGGCTTACATTATCTTGCATTAAACAAAGCATCACTACCAGTAAATACAGCAAACATAAGTGTGAAAATGGTCTACAATAAGATCTATGTATCTTACACATGTTAAAGCAGACTTTAGTTTGTGAATGCCAAAGAAATACATCCTACATCATTACAGAACAATGATTAGCTTGTAAAATATCCTGCTGATATACTGAATATATGAATAACTTCATATGATTTCCTGAAGAAATGAACTCAACCATTTCCCTCAAAAAGAGCTGGAAATATGATTCATCTGGCAAAGTGTTATAGTGCCAGCATTTCATGTCCAATAGCAGTGTCCAGTGATTGAGTAGTAATAGATGACATGTTATCAGTAATGGTATCATATTAGCTGATGATTATGAAACCCTATGAATACACTATATAGTGTATTGACTGATAGGTTGAATAGCACAAGTATTGAATTAGGCTGTGATTTGATGAAATTGTTCTTTTTTTTTTAGTTGCCATGATCATTAGTTATTAGCACAGTCTTGATTTTACATCATTTGCGGGAATCTGCAGTTTTCATGTGCCACTAATATGTTTGGAATTCATATATTCCTGGAATATCCATGTTATTGTTGTCTAAGAAATGTCTTTTTTATGCTAGCAATCATTTTGCAGTCAGATGATGATAAAATCTGTTTGCTTTCCATGGCTGTCAAAGCTACACTACCTCTTTGCCTAACATATCACAGAGCTAAGTATGTTTCTACAAGTGAGGATGAATGAAACCATCCAGTGTGCTACTCTAATTTTTTGCACTTTATTTCATTGAAAAAATCAGCTACAATTTTTGATCAAATATTTGATTACTTTTTTAGTACATTAATTGAAGTTATTTTGATACATAAAATAATTTTGAAACAATGTAAGATACTTTTGGTACATGAATACAAGAGTGCTGAAAAGTTTGTATGTTTCTTTTGGTGTATGGCATTTGATATTTATTTTAGGCAGAAGTGCCAATCCATATGTAACTAATACTGTCATTTTGATGAGTATTATTCTAGTGTGTGTGTGTGTGTAATATATATATATGCACGCACATACACACACATATATATATATATATATATATATATATATATATATATATATATATATATATGCACACACACACACACACACACACACACACACACATATATATATTACTTAGAGGAAACCTGTATGAAAAGATACAACAAATATATGGGAAAATATAAAATCTTGCACTAAATAGATCGTAACCCCACATACAAAAAGACACAGCATACACACATAATGACCAAATACAGTACTTGATTCTGTTATGCTGACATAGACGATTGCTATGCAACAACAACAGTTGCAAAATATCGGACACAAATCATAAATTCATAATACAGGTCTATGATGTTGTACCACATGAAAGAATGAAATATTAACAAGAGAACTATATGCAATATATATATATAACTCTTATCACCACTCCAAGAATGATATTTGAATCACTACCACGCAAAAAATTCCTTTTTATAATATGTGGAAATATCTACTCTTTGCTTGAAGAAGGTCGTGAAACAAGAAACTTGTGTAGCAGAATTATAGAAAAATAGAGTATAATATATATTGTAAAATAAAAAAAAAAATCTACATTTTATTTTAACCCAAAACATTTGCAGTTTATCTTAAAATATGCATTTTTCTCTCAGAACAACTATAACCTCTTTCTTCGTAGATATATATATATATATATATATATATATATATATATATAATGTGTGTGATGGTGTTGATGACTAAATTCCCTGCCAACATGCTGGTTCAGGATTAGAAGCTTCCTTGTTCACCAAATCCTGCTCTTATCATCCATTCCCTATTGCCATTTGACTTTGCAAGAGTTGGTTGAAGTTGAAAGAAAATCAGAGTAGAAGAAAGTGCCAATGACATGAATTTGTTTAAGGTTGGCATCAACTTGTCTGAGAGTGACCTGTATGCTTGATTTCATGACCTTCCTCTGTGGCACATATGGAATGAGACCTGCAGAATCCAGTTATGAAACTGCAACAAACTACCACTAACTCTGTTATAATTGGGATTGAGTGGGGCTTTCTATAGCATGTTCATCATTCATAGCCCTCTTTATCTGCTGGTTCAATTGTTGAGATCTATTGTAATCATCATCGACTTATTCCACCATTGGCGTCTTTGGGGTTGGTCACATTTAGTCTGGGTCCTTGTCTTCTACCTTGCTGTTAAGAATGACCCTACGAGGAATTTAGAACTCCTGATGTCATCACTCTCTCATTGGGACCATAGAAGCCCCTTCAAAACCACAACAAGGAGGTATGGACATAGAAGCATATATACATAAAAACACACTCATATTTTAGACTAGATGTCTGAGTAAACAGTTTGTCATCAAATGTACCACATTATTTTTATTATTAATTCAGAAACCAAACAAATAAAAGTATAAAATTATTAAATATATGTGAACATTTTTTATTATTGATGTTACATATATATTCACATATACTCCTTTATATAGATGCATATTTACAGTTAGTGTACCTAACACTAATTGGCACATTTTTTAAAAAAAAAATTAGTTAATTTTTGTAAGGATTTCTTATGAATGTCATTGTCTCTATTTTTAAAGCCTTTATTATTTCCATTAATTGTCTTTCTGTCCTCACAAGTTGATTGAAAACATCCTTCACTGACATGCTATTATTCCTTTAGTTGTATATAACAAGCATGAGACCGACACTTTTTAAAATATATTTGAACTTTGATCCTTTTAGATTTCAATGATTCCTTTCTTCATTTCACTTAGTGAAAACAATAACCAGCTTTGAAAAATGTCAGGGTTTTGTCTTTTTTTCATATTTGAAGAATATATATAATATCAAAACAAGCTGTTTGGCAAGTTAAATTAGAAGATAATTGAAGATTTTACATAGTCTGGCATCTCAAGAACTCTGTATACCTTTTTAATAATTATTCTCTAATAAAGTTATATATTCTCTAATTTTACAAAGATTTTATATAACACTCACATAAAAGGTATGCTGTTTTAGATTATCAATGGTAGTATGATAAACAGTTAAATGCACAACATATCAAGAAATAAAGTAGTTACAAATTTTATTTATTAACCTCAGTTCCTTTGTTTTTGAGAAAAGCATAAACCTTGTACTGCTAATCATCTTGGTAATGAGACCTGGGAATAAAGGATAATACTAGGTAATGTGTTGAGAAAAGAACACCTTTTATGTCTATATTGACTTTTTTCCAAAAACAATATTTATTTGGAATAACTTGACAAATTTCTTGTCTTTGCACAACACTTATTTTTTAATATTTTATATTAAAGTTACACTTTTATATAATTAATCATTTTAATAAGAACATTTTAGAAATTGTTTTATTTTGGAATTTAAAAACTTATCACTGATTAGTAACAACAGTGGGATAAATATTCTTATAAAAATGGAACACAATTGTCTTTTTATTATAATTTAGGACAAAACCTTAATACTTATTAAAGGGTAAGTAAACTCATTAAAAAGAAATGTCAAAAACAAAACAAACAAGAAAGAATAAAGGAAACAACCAAAAATAATTTGTGTTTTTTTTTTTGCTGCGGATTTGCTTAGGCATTAAATATTTTATAATTACCATGTGATTTATTTTTTGTTTGAATTAATACCATTAATTACTATTTTCCCAAGAGCTTCAGATGTGATATTCTAGAAGTTTCTCTTTCAGTCTTCTTCAAACAGATTGCCTCCAAAACTGCTGCTCTCATCACAGAATGGATCATTTCTGGAATGGAGAGTTTATACCCCAGAAAAGATTTAAAAAAAACAAACCCTGAATAGCCAGCCCTGGTTCACTCCTGAATGTGCTGCAGCAATAACTCACTGTAACCACTATTACAATATCTATCGCAGGGAATGGTGTAGTTGGACACTTGTTGCATTCAGAACTGTGCACAATCACTGCATGAAAGTTCAAGAAAAAGCAAAATGTAGTTATGCACATACTGTTGAGACCTTGGTTGAAAGCAAACAAATTGGATCCCAGGAGTTCTGGAAGATCTCAACCAAATTCTGAATAAAGGCAATGCACCAGTGCTCATTATTATAAATGGCCACAAGGTCATCTCATCCTCAGCAGATATGGTGAAGCCTTTTGCTTTGATCTTTACCATTAGATGACAAAGGCCATCTTTTTCATGACTCCTCCTGTTTCACTGAGCACAATCTGAGTAGTATTTTTATTACATCCCAGGAAGTCTTGACCCTAAGAAGACCACTGATTCAGACAAAATCCCAGTGGTTGTCTTGAGTTATCCTTGATATTAGTGAAATTATTTAACCACTGCTTGAAGGAAAAATCCTTGAGTCTGTGGAAAGTGTTAAGTATACCTGGTTTTCAAGAATGTGCATCCCCCTTTCAGTATAGACTTATCAGTCTCCTCAGTGTCATTAGCAAACATTTTGAAGATATAATCAACAAGAAGCATGTTGATCACCTCAGTAGAAACAACCTCTTGAGTGAAAGGCAATATGGATTTTTTATTGGCCTGATCCACTGTTGATATTCTAACTGCAATTACTTACAGAATCGGTGAGGCACTAGAAACAAATAAATTTCAAGCATGATTGCATTAGATAGTTGACAAGGTGTGGCATAAAGGATCACGGCACAAGCTCTGTAGCTATAGAATCACTGGAAGAGTCTTCTCAATCATAAAGTCCTTTCTAATGGGTATATTTCTGAAGGTAGTTGTTAATGGCCAGTCCTCTGAAGACCTAGCGATCAATGCAGGTATCCCAAGAGTTCATTTCTTGCTTCAGCCTTCTTTCTTTACATAAATAATCTACTTAAGAGTATACTCCAATCACTTGTGAATATCTATGTTGATGATACAATACTATATGTGTGCACCTCTAAAACTCTATCAGGGATTGGCAACTGATCTCTCCTCTGACCTAACTCTACTCTCCTCTGAACAACTCAATGTAGGGAAAAACTGGCTGATCACATTCAATGTATCAAAAGCCAAACTAGTGACATTCCATTATTGCCGATTGGACCTTGAACTATTACCAATCATGAATTAATATTTCCTTAGAGGCCCTATGCCTTGAGTGCCCAGGTCTGAAGTGGAACTTGTACATATGTTCCATCACTAAATAGTTTGGAAAAATGGTTGACTTTCTTTACTGCTCCAGTAAGTACCTGACTCCCCTTGCTATCCTAAGAGCTAAATCAGGCTGAAAATGGAATACTCTTGCCATATATGGGCAGAAGCTGTCCAGTTTTCACTTTTCTAGATAGTCCAAAACTACTTTGTGGGTTGCAAATTATTTTTTACGCTACAACTTCTTTCTCACACGAGTGGGATGTGGTAAGCCTCTCACTGCTCTGTTGCTATTTCCATAGAAAGTGCTTAGATGAACTATATTCCTTGTTCCACCAGTCCTAAACTTCATGGCTAAGATCCACCATGCTAGCACATGGTAGCAAACTACCCTCATTCCTTTTATATTCCACTGGTGAGATGTAAGTTCCACTTGAGTGGCTTCTTCCCAGGAACTGCTGCTTTGTGGAACTGACTCTCAAGAAGATGCTTCTCTGATTACCACAATCTTAACCTGTTCAAGTCTAGGGTTAACTGTTATCTTCCCTATGTATCTGCATAAACTGTGTCTCTTACTTTGTAACGCTCTGCCTTGAGTGGTTTTCATGCCTTGCAAGTTGAACATAATAGCAAAAAAAAAAAAAATTTAAATATAGTGAAGCAAATTACATATGATTTGGAGGGAATATTTGTTAAACCAGTTGAGTAATCTGTCTATATTTCTGAGATGAAGTATTATGTACAGTATTTACATCATTTAGACTATTGTCCTCATCTTTGTTGCCATATTTATCACAAAGTTTCAGGTGGTTGGAATTTTGAACTGAACTCTTTATTTCGATCACTGAGGTAGACTGTTCTAGTTCCAC
Source organism: Acanthosepion lycidas (assembly GCA_963932145.1). Taxonomy (NCBI): domain Eukaryota; kingdom Metazoa; phylum Mollusca; class Cephalopoda; order Sepiida; family Sepiidae; genus Acanthosepion; species Acanthosepion lycidas. The sequence goes on along the minus strand of OZ010616.1, from coordinate 38,152,511 downwards.
ATGCCATGTTTAATGGATGTCAGTTATCAGTTATTTCCTGCTAATTTTCCCTCTGAAAGTTAGCCACTTAACCGGGTATTGAACTCACACTCTTTGGGTCTGTCACTGGATCTAACCAATACCTTTATCCACTGTGCCATGTGTTCATCTGGGTATGAATTTCTGGGTATTATAAACCTAATGTTTTCAGCAACCATTTTTACGAGTGCTCATATTGCAATTTTGCTGTTATCATTGCATGTTTTTACCAGAGCTCGTATTGCAACTTTGTTATCATTGCTTTTCTCTGGCACTCCTTATTACTGGTTCCCATATTGTATTTATTTCTATGCTTGGTCGGCTCAGGAGATTTTTGTGGCCTAGCATATGTGCTGATTCCTTAAGTTTACGAATTTTCCAATGGTGTTCCCTGTCTATGATCTCAACATGATCCCACAGGGGACAGTGATCTCCCTTCTCTCTCCATATGTGGTCAGCCACGCCTGATTTTTCTACTTCCCCTTGCGTTACAGCTTTCTGGTGTTCTTAAATCCTTACCTTGAGGGGGCGGCCTGTCTCTCCTTTATATTACTTTCCGCAGCTGCACGGGATAGCGTACACACAGTCTTTAGTCATGTTCTCCTCTATGGGGGGGTCTCACTCGAGAGAGATATCTGCGAAGTGTTGTCAAGCTTTTGAAGGTTGTTCTGATGTTATATGGAATGCAGGTCCTTTGTATTTTCTCTGATAACCCCTTAACATAAGTCAGGCAGACTGTTTTCTGAGTGTTGTTTTCCTCCTGGCTAACTTTCAGAGGGAAAATTAGCAGGAGATAACTGATAACTGACATCTATTAAACATGGCATGTGGAACTAGAACAGTCTACCCCAGTGATCGAAATAAAGGGTTCAGTTCGAAATTCCAACCACCTGAAGAAGGCCGGAGCGTACAATTTGTGATAAATATGGTGACAAAGATGAGGACAATAATGTAAATACTGTGCAGTTGAGTAATGTTGAAAATTAAGCTGTTTATAAATGTATAATATTGTATAATATTGGATTTGTGAATTTATAAGAACTGGTTGAATATAATTTGTTACCTCTTGAAATATGAAGATTTGAAAATATAAAAAATATTTAGTGAAATAGCAATTTTAAAAAAAGTGAAATTTTTTGATATTTTGAAGGGATGATTTGCAAAGAGATTAATAAAACAGAACTGAATTAAAAATAAAATAATTGGAGTGCGTCAGAGGACACTTAAATCACGTAACCTTTTTAAGGTACAGATTTCCATAGGTAGAAATTAGGAATGTTTTTTTCACTAAAAATTATTTTTAAAATTTAAAAAAAATATTTGGGTACAAATGACTGTTATGAGCTTTCCAAATTTTGATTCCTAAACATACTTTTCACTTGAACTATTATATTATTATAATTAAAATTTAAAAAAAAATTAAAAAATTCTTGTAAAAATTCATTATTCATTGAAAAAATTTTTTCTTCAGACAAGAGTGTCCTTAATATAACTTATTTACAAAAGCAATTAAAAGCTTTTCTAATTAAATAACATCAGTTTTATTACATTTTTTTTATTTTACAATTCAGAGCAGATTTTTGATGAAACGGGTAAAAATTGATGATTTACTTTCTCCAAAGAGCCCTGTTTTTAACTTAAAAAAAAACAAAAAAAAAAACTTGCTAAAAAATTTAATTTTTTGAAGTTTTGTGAAATTAACCATGTTCATGGTAACATTTGTGGAAAGAAAAAAGAAAATTTTACCAAGATTTAAAAAAAAAAAAAATTTCAAAAGTAATTTAATTCATTTCTGAATATGTCATGAAAGTTTCATTAAAATCTGACAATTATTTGAATTTTGCAAGAATTTACAAATCAATGTGTTTTTCATTTGAGAAAATGCAAAAATAAACTAATCTTTATCTTTGGTCCACCGTTTATGTAAAAAAAAAAAAAAAAAGTTAAACATTTTGATGACTAAACTTTATTTTTATTGAGTTTGGAGCCTTTTTGACTCGAAACTCAATAAAAAATAGTGCTATGCTGTTTTTTAAACAACCAAGTGGAGGTACCTATTTAAGTGCAGTGAAACTTGAATAAAATTGTAGGCTATTATATTCCATTTTTTAGGTTTTGTTTGTTTTGGTTACTGTAAGCTGTCACTTCTGCAGCATCAACAGAAATAAAATACACACACACATGATGAATATTGTGTTTTATGTTTCTACCCCTTAACTGCTAAATGCTAAAATTTCATCTTTGTATCATATTTATAAGCACTTGGAATCATACTTATTATAAAACCCTGGTTGTGTGTGTGTCTGTACGTTTATATATTGGATAGGCATCGTGAGAATGAAAGGAGACAACTCATATCGAGTTATACTTATAAAACCCAGGTTGTTTGTGAGTGTGTGTGTGTGTTCGTTTATATATGTGATCGGATTTCCTACATTTTTCAACAGATTTCAACAAAACTTCACTTTTTTTTTTTTTTTTTTTTTTTTTTTTTTAGGCAGGTAGTGTTTCTTATTGTCTTGCACACTATTTTTCTTTATTTTTACATTCAGAATGCTTTAAAAGTCCCATTTACAAGACAATTATTTATAATAAAATTCTATTCAATCGGTAGACTCATAACGATTGAAAACAATGTTTTTGTTTGGGTTTGACCAATTTGTAAAAAAACAAAACAAAAAATAATTAAGACATGTGTGTCCGTCAACGTTAAACAATAATCTTTGTCAATTTTATTTTTCAGTCTTTATGATGGTCGATACTTGATCTATCTCTTACTGTTACATCCCCACGCAACGCCGGGCTCTACTGCTAGTATTATAGAAAATAGAATAATATTGATTTAAATCTTGAACATATGACATTGTATTTATATATTTTTAACTAGAAATTTATATGAAATTTTCTGTTGCTTATATATGTCTGATTAAACTTAAAACAATTAGAATAATGAATATTATTTCACTATTAGATATGTAGTGTTTGCTGTTTAATTTAAAGATTGATATATCTGATGTAGCTTGCATTTAAAATAATTACAAAGGGAATCTATTTAATTTTTAAATATTTCAAAATGGCAAAAATGATTGGTATATATTTATATTCAACATACATTTAAATATTTTTCCAATTTCTGTTGTATTGTGTTCATTCATGGAGGAATAGTATAGATATTTTTTCTCATGGCTTAGTCAATATCTTGGCACACCCTACCATGGTCATAGCAAAGACACTGCTACTTGTTGTAGTTAGTGCAAAGGAGCTAACCTACAGTAAAATGTTACAGGCAATACATAAAATGTATAAATACACTTATATATAAAAATTCCCTGTAGGTTACCCTCACTGACATACACTTGAAGGCCAGAGGTCCAAAATGTAATAACAACAACAAAGATTCAGACATTGTAAGTAGTATACTTATATATTGTTTAAAATGTATTTATAGAGGTGAAAAGTATATTGAAGATAGAGCATTTGTTGATATGATATAAGGCATGAAACTGATGGCTTATTGATTTGTGTTCATACTGTTTAGTGCTTATTAAACTATATAAACAATAAACTTAAACAATTCTGACTGAAGGTTAATGTAAGTTAGTTTACTTTAAGTTGAAAAGGTTTTATTTTTAGTTTCATTCAACACAGTAAAAATACGCATAAGTTATTACTGGTAATCAAACTTTTTCATTTTCTATTTATATCTGATTTTTTTTTTTTTTTTTTTTTTTTTTGATAATAAAAAGAGTTTACCAGCCTTTTTGAATAACAAATTTTTATTCTTTCTATTTAAAATATTAACTTCATGACTATATTTCTAATTTTTGAAATTATTTTCATGCACTGAAATCTTGAGAAAAGTAAGATTACTCATTTTTATATATAAAAACATTTACTGAAAAATTAAACTTTGTATAATGAATATTGTTTGCAATTTGTGGTGTTAATTACTTCGATTGTGACATAAACTTTAATGCAACTAACTTTTTGTTTTGATAAGCAGTTAATGTGTATCCTTTAAATTCGAATTTGTAGAGAAAAAAAAATTACTGAAACATACAAATATTATTTGTATCAATAAATTAAATTTTTTAAAAGCTTTTTATAGCTGTATGAATACAGTAAAAAATAGGTTTGTTTCATCTCATAGACATTTATGATTGTCTTAGAATTTAAATATTGAAATTCATATTTGAAATTAGTTATTACTTTAGTTCTGTTTCATCTTGTACATTCATATTTTCTTTTTAGATCAGCATTGAAGAGATATTCATATATAATATGAGAGAAGGAAAGTATTAAATGAAGTTATCATGTGGTTATTTTATTTGATAGATGGTTGGTCTTCCACTGTTTGTGTCAAACTTTGTTAATCAAGGATATTAAAAAAAAAAAAGTAGAAAAATGTAACCTCTGAATATTTTGTTTATTTTTGTTTATAATTAAAACACCAAAAGGGTTTAGAATATAACATAGTCTATAGAATATAACAGAAAAATACAGATTCAGATACTTTTGATAAAAATATTTTTTATTTTTTGATCACTTATCTTTCCTATTGTTATTTCACCATTCAGATTACATCTGTTGTAACATATCTTGGAAAATATACAAGATAAGATTTTAAAATTAAATGTGTAGTCATATATTTGTTTTATAGCAAAAATATTTACTTAGGAATTTTAATATGTGGTATTATTCCTGTTAACTGCTTTATCATATCAACTTATTGTTATGACTTTCTTAGTCATTGCTGCTATAATCTTTGTCAGAAATGCATATTTCATTTTAATAAGATATTCATATTAGTTTTCTCTGCAATTTTATATTGCATGACAGATTATTTATTCAATATTAGTTTCAGCATATACAGTGTGTTCCAAAAATCACTATACACTTTTAATAAATTCCTAAAAATTACACAAGAAACTGAGTATGCATATTCTAGCATATTTTATGAGTCATTGCAGTTTTACTTGCTAGTCCTGCCATTACATCCCAACACCTTGAAGACTAAATGTATAGCTCTATATGAACACTTCCATTTTTGACAACCTTCTGCCACCTTCAGACACAAGATTAGAGAGTAGAGTCAATTGTGCTATTTAACCAATAACTGGAGGGATACTAAATAGTTGCTTTTTCCTAAAAGCATTTGTTTGAAAGTGAATCAAGGTTAAATAATTTTAAATTGGTTATTTTTTGATAATTACAGAAATTTAAGAAACTTTTTTTTATTTATTTCCTAAGTTAATTTTTAATGTATACATGTTAGAAAATCACACAAAACATAGTTTAACAAATCAATACCAAGAAATGAACCAATATTTAAGTATTTATTTTTATCCATTGTTGAATAACAAGTTAACAGAGGAATATGACTTAAGCATTTTGTTTTTTAATTTTTACTGTTATATACAAGCTCATGAGAGTGGGTAAGTAAAATTATTAAACTTCCCTTTTAAAATACACTCTAAGTTACATTTTAATATTTAAAGAAGAATATATAATTGCATCCAAGAAATTTACTGTATTTTGAATATAAATAAATGTATTAAAAATATTACTTTGTAGTTTAATATTGATAAACCATTGAAAGTATAGTTTTAAACAAGACTTAATTAACCAGGTGTTGTAAAATTATTCATTTTCTGTTAAAAAATGATATTCATATATAAGGATAAAATAGAGCATACTTAATCTATTTTTAGAATCTGGCTTGTGTTTCTGTAGTTTGTAATTAGTTTTTTTTTTCTTGTCTGGAATTCTGTGATTAGTCATTATTATTAATTATTGTTCCAGAAGATAGACTAGTATAGTTATCATTGTTGTTTTTATCACAATTTTTTTATCTGACATGGTCTTTCACCCACCTTAGGCATTGTAGATCATCCATTTATGAAAATTTACTGTTTCAATGAGTAGCTGAAAATTCTGAAGGCTTTTTATCTTGCTTATTTTATTTATCAAGATAAATATCAATTTTAAAGGGGTTTAAATGGGCATTCCAAATTAAAATTTTATTTTCAGTATATGTAAAAAGCTTTTAATACAGGCGTAGAGAGCTTGACAATACATAACAATTTGGTACCAAATTTATCTTAGTAGTTCAATTAGCAACCACACTATGGTCATTATAAGAACATTTTTCATCTTGTATGTTATTGGCCAGAGACAAATTTTAACAATGTATAGCTGAACACACAGGCTTCAAACAAGTGAAAATCATTATAAATGTAATGTCCTATAAGTAGTATTGAAGTAAAAGAAATGTAATATGAATGAAATCAACAATTATTTGATCAAAATCCCTTAATTGCTTTCTCAAAAATGAAATAGTTAAAAAAATATAAAATGGAAGGGCAATTTTTACTTGTAAATTGGGATTATTATAAGATTCCAATGTTTAAAAATATGTTGTGCAATAGCACTTGTATTTATTCACACACATTCACTCACTCCTGGTCAAAATCTTAAGACTAGTTACAAAAGGGTTAAAAAAAAAAAAAATACTGTTACTTTAATTGAAATATATTTGAAAAACATTTACATTTAATTAGAAAATGTAGTTTATCAACAAACAAGTGAAAATTTGAAGCTTTTAATTCATTAATTTAAACAAACATTGAAAAAGTATTTTTTGGTTGGTCTTAAAAATAAGACCGTGTGTGTGGGGGGGAAATTACTGGACAAAAACTTTAGAACTAGTCAGCATGCTCATAGCTTCAGGCATATAGACATCTACTTCGCTTATTTCCAGCATTAAATTTCAGATTTTAACTTGGCTTAGGGTAAAATTTTAACAAAGTTCGAACAGGGTAGGATTGTTGTACTTCAAAGATGTGGTCTTTTGCAACGAGCCATTGCAAATAAAATTGACTGTAGCAGAATTGTCATTGCTAACTTCATTAAAAATCCAGATCTGTATACTTCTAAAAAATCAAGTCCCAATAAAATTTCACCATCTTTACACAGATATATTAGGCAAGAAGTTAAGCAAGATTCAAGCCTAACATCTAATCAGATAAAAGTGAATACAAATGCTGAATGCAGCTCTCAAACAATTTGATAGCATTTAAATAATAAAGAGTTTAAGAATGTGAAACAGCTGCAGAGGCCTCGCCTTCTTACTTGCCATAAAACTTCTCGTTTACAATTTGCTTCTGATTATCAAATTTGGGATGTGGATAAATGGAAGAAAGTGTTGTTTTCAGACAAGAAAAAATTTACTTTGATGGCCCAGACGGTTTTCAGTGTTACTGGTATGCAAAAGATGTCCTAAAAGAAATTTTCTCAACATTACACAGTGGAGGTGGATCAATTATGGTCAAGAGTTCATTTTTGTACAATGGAACTCTTGAGTTACAGGAAGTAAAAGGTTGTCAAACAGCTGCTAGTTACATTGACATGTTAAGAAAGGCATAGCTAATTACTGAAGGTCCTAGTCTGTGGAGAAAACTGGATTTTCCAGCAGGACAATGCTGTAACACTCAAAGGTCAAAGGAATTTTTTTTTTTTATGGAAAACAACATTCAACTTTCGAGCCATCCACCATTCTCTAAACCAAATTGAGAATATTTGGGAATGGATGGCAAATAGATGATCGCAATTTGAAACTGGATGATCTTCATGCTGCAGTTTATGCATCCTGGACGAGCATCCCAAGCACCCTCATTAATAATGAATATGCCAAAGCGAATTTTTGAAGTAATTTGCAAAAATGGAGTATATACTGAATATTAAATTGTTGTTGTGACTTATTTGTTCTGTATTTTCTATTTTTATTTACATGGTCTTATCTTTATGACCAATCAAAAAAAATACTTTTTCAGTGTTTGTTTAAATAAATCAATTAAAAACTTAAAATTTTCACTTGTTCTTTGATATACTACATTTTCTAATTAAATGTAAATGTTTCACAAATATATTTCAATTAAAGTAACAGTATTTTATATATTTTTAACCCTTTTGTATCTGGTCTTAAGATTTTGGCTAGGAGTGTGTGTGTATGTAATATATAGAAAGAGAATATGGTATATAAATTCTGTTTTACATGACAATGGAGGATAACTAAATAGGAAAATGGAAAAATATTCTATGTAATATGTTTCATATTTCTTCAGATTAAATGTTTTTTTTTATTGATATAATCATACATGTAGTGAGAGAACAAAAATATAAGCAAATATGTAATATTTAAATGTTAAACTTCTGTGATGTGTCTAGGTGTCCAGGCTACTTGATTTCAATTCAGTTTCTTACCACTTCTGTTTTTATTGCTGTTGTTTTTAAGTATCCTATATACTAGCAGCAGTTTTAAGAAAGGTGAAATGCTGTATGAAATTGGATGTAAATTTCCTGTGGAATAATTAGAAATTAGTGAACTTTCAATATATCTTCTTAATAAATTAATTTTTGTTCTTAATTAAAACTGTATTCTTTAAGTTGAAATTATGTTTAGGACCATTACAATGAACTATTAATACATTGAGTGTGTTTTGCAAAAGATCCATTTTGTGTTCACATATTTTATCTAAAGTTTCTCAATTTTTTTCTTGTGAGATTTATTATAGTGTATTTTGCAAATTCCTTCTTCAGGTTTTAGGTTATTTACTTTTGTATAAAATCTCTTGTTGTAACATTTTATGTTTGTTTAGATAAATTCTTTTTAATTGATCTTGAATTATGGAGGAAAGAATTTTACATAAGTTTTTATTTTATATCATTTCCTTTTTGAGTTGATACATAGTATTGTGTCCAGTTTGATTAACATTCATTTATATTATTTTTTCTAGTTTTATAAATTTGGTGAGATTTCCTTTTACCCTAATTATTTCATATATAATGCTATTTTAAGATGATTTAAAATTTATGGCTTTTAATATCACGAAAATGTTAATTGCCACAAGTTCTAAGTACTCAAAAATAAAAATAAAAAAAGTATTTTCAATGTATTTTTGTTCATGAAAACATTAAAAATACTTTTTTTGGAATCAGAAAGCATCTCCAAAAATGAGGTTTTATCATTATTGAGACAAGAATGTAGCCCTCAAAACCCACATACATATAAAACTATTTCAATTAGATCTATTATAATGAAAGCATTAATGAACATGATATTAACTAAGCTCTTATTGTTTTATGTAGTACCTCCACTAATTTGGTATATGCAAGGTTTAAAATGAATATTTCAAAATGAAAACATTTTCTTGAAGCTTTCATTTTAACTTTAATTGAAAACTAAAAGGATTTAAAATTTTCTATTTCCAGTAAGCAAAATGGTGGTGTATTTTAATTGATTGGAATCGATATTTTTTTTCAGTAAAATCTATAAAAATCAGCCATTTTTAAAACAAAAGTTAATTCTCAGTTTTAAAAATCTTGTAAAAATGAAATATATATTTCTGAAATTTTATTTGAGGAACATTAGCAAATTTAAAGTTATATTAATCTGATTTGAAAGAAATATTACTTATAAAATGTTGTATACAAGCATTTCTTAAGCACAGTCTTGTTTTTGTGATGTGTTAATGGATTTATTGACAGATGATTGACTGCTGAATGTGATTATAGTTTAGTGGAGCAGAAGATAAAGTTCATATAAGGGTTTTTTTTCCATAAGTGGGGACAACTCTTTAAACATGTGACTTTTTAATGATATAGATTTGAATATCCATACTTTGAAATTCTGCACATATACAAAAATAAAATTAAATTCTTTTAAAAATATTTGGGGTTGTCAGATTGTAATGAGCTTTACAATATACAATTAATAAATGTAGTTTTACTTAACAATATTTTCTAAGTGTTATCTCATTCAAAATGAATTTTAAAATATTTAAAAACTATATAAATTGTTCAATTTAAAATTGTAAAAAAATGCAAACAAATATTGTAAAAATTCATTTTTCATTGAAAAAATATTTTTCTTCAAACAATATTTTAATATATATTATTCATAAAAACAAAAGCTTCTGTAAATAACGTCTTGGTTCTATTGCATTTTTAATTTTTTGATTGAGAACCAATTTTGCCATCCCCACCCCCCAAAAAAACGGTGATTTAAATTCTCCAAAGAATTGGGCTTTTAACTAATATAGTTACTAAAAATTATCATACTGAATTTCTTAAGTTTCCTGAAAATTAAGTGTGTGTATGGGGGTGGGGGTAACATATGTAAAAAAAAAAAAAAAAAAAAAAAAAAAAAAAATTGCAAAAATATTTTCATTTGTGAATAAGTCCTGAAAATTTAATTAAAATGCAACAGTTATTTGATTTTTGAAAGAATTTCCTAATTAATGTGTCTCACAGCAAAAATGAGGCTAAGATTTGCTATGCTAAAAGTTATGCAAGAAAACAACTTTTTTAATCAAAATTACAAATGTTTTGAAAAGGAGTAAAAAATTTAATGAAATATTCAAAAAATCATTTCTTAATAACAAAGATTTTGACGATAAAACTATGTTTTCATTACATTTGGTGCATGCTGATTTTTTAGCATTTTCATGGAGGTACCTAGTTTTATGAAAGTCAATTTGTCCCAAATGATTTTTGTTCTAGTGCAGATGTAATGATGTCATATATGTCATCAAACAACTCCAGGAAATTGCATAGCTCTCTAATAGGAAATTGTATAGTTGCTGATGTTGATCTCACAGCAGCATAGACCAAACCAATAGAGAAATCCTCTTCTCAACCATTAGAAACTGTTTTCCAAGTTCTGAATCCGCTGGCTGTATTGAGCTAATAGAAAAACATTATCAGTCCATAAAATTTTACGTTTGGTGAGGATTCCAATAAGAAAACACTTCAAAGTTTATCAAGTGTATGACAAGGAATAAATAAGAGCCTTAGTCTATTCAATAGTTCCCTAGATTATAAGCTGCACACTTACAAACATTGATGTGAAGAGATGAGCACTAATGATTTAAGTATTCTATACCACATCCCAAATGAACCAACTAATAGAAGAGCATGAACCTGCTTTTCTTCCTAAAACCAATGTACTGATTAGGAGGTGGAGGCATATGCTGATGACATCGGTATTCATAGTTGGGATAAGAATGATCTTAAACAAAATTCAACATCCTCCAACAAGTATTCAAAGAAATAGGACTCAAAATAAACCTTTCCAAAGCAGAAACAATGATGTGGAATTGGAATGTAAACTGTGATTAACATATACTGAATTTAGGATGTGGAATTAGTAGATACCAAATATTTCAAATAACTTAGTGTATGGAACAATTATAAATTTAATATAGGCGATAAGGAGATTGAATATAAGAATATGCTGTGCTAAAGGTACTTACATTCAACACTGCAAATTGCTGCAAAACCCAATCATTAAGCTGAAAACTCATGTTCTTAAATAGCCTCATCAGACTGAGGCTTTTATATGGATGTCATGTATGGTGCCAAACTTGCACGGAAATATCTAAAATGTCAGCTGTATAAAACCGCTTTCTCCGATCAATGGCTAAAAATGGCTTTTACTGAGTGAAGACTGTGGATCTTGAAGACCATCCTTCTTTGAACCGTGTGGCACTACAGAATTACTATCAAAAACTGTACCAGCTAGCAGAAACCAAATTACTTAAGGACTTTCAACAACAGCAACAACTAATATCTGGATATCACATGCAACTCGAAGAGAAAATAATGAGTTAATCAAGGTGTTGACTTTCCACTTCAAATAAAAGGTTAGAGACAAAGCTCTCATCAATACCTGGTAAGAGTGATAACCTCTACTAGATTGAGAAACTTATTTTCCTGAAAAATTGTTTTAAGAGAAAGGTTTTATGAATTTCAACTGAGAGCCCCTTTGGCTGGCTTGGCCAATGAAGGCTGACTGTTTTCTAATAAGGAAACAGCTAATATTACCATTAAACTCCTCAAGGAATCTTAATTATTTCATATATAATACAAAGAGGAAAGCTCATCAAATTTAAGAAAATAGAAAAAGGAAAATATAAATAATTTTAATGAAACTTGACACATAATACTACCTGTCAATTTAATAAAAAAAGAGATATAAATATATAAAATTATTAGTGTATGGATTTGTTTGTGTGTGAACGGGGAGAAATATATTAAGGTTATTTATTTCCATCATATTCAACAGTCTTATAAATAAAATATTTGTCTTTTGACTGTAGTATATACATGATCAAAAAAAGAAAATAAATAAAATGGTAATGAAAAAATCAAAATGGTTACTGTAAGGATGTAGATATAATTGCTCAAGAGAAAAGAAATGAGAGGTCACAGATAAAGGCACAAAGGAAGCGTATGGCCAGTTAAACATATAGTAGGTCATTAGAAATTTTGTGATGAATATTGCTTAAGACCTGACAAAACTGCAAGGTGTTGTGCATTAAGCAATCATCTGTCATCATACACTGTTGAATTGTCCACACACACATCAAGATGCTGAAGATAACTAATCAGCTAAGTCATACATTTTATATTTGTCTTTATATATATATATATATATATATATATATATATATGAGTTGGATTGTTTGGCAATTTTTGGTATTGGTTTCAGTTTTTTTTTTCTTGATACCTCGTTTTTTGATTCAGTTTTTTGTTTTTTAATTTGGTCTTTTTGCTTTCTAAGGAAGCCATTTATTTTCTTGTGTAATGATAGCATTTCCAGTCGATATCTGATTTTGTTTGTGATTGATAAATTTGCAACTTAGTTCGTTCAACTCGCAATATTTTGTGTATTTATCGTCCAATATTAAAAATATTCATATGGCTGGAAAGAAAATAAAATAATTTTTCAAAATATGTAATTTGTATGTTTTTATTCATTGAATTATTTTTTTTTACAGCGCATTAAAACGGTATTGCTTCAACCAGCCAAAAATGTGAAATGATTTTTTGTTTTTGTTGTTTTTCAAAACTTTTACACTTTACTTTGTTTTGCAAAATCAAAGTGAACAATCTTTATCAATATTCTTGAAATTGTACAATTAGAAGACAACTTAAACTACAGCCAGGAACATGTTCATTTCTTCTCTAACCCAAGGAAACGAATTCATTCAAAAATTATAGAGTAAGCAAAAAAAAAAAAAAAATAAAAAAATAATAAATAAAAAAAAATGGAATTCTTTTCTAGTACACCAGTCAACTATTATTGGGGTTTTGCAAATAAATTTCTCCTAAACAAGGAAAATCAATGAGTTAATTTTTCCCTAAATAAATTTGTTTTTATTTAGCGAATACACTTATTAAAAATAATTAAAAACTTTTAATTTCATTTTTAGAATATGCAGATCTGCAAGTATCACCTGTTCTTTTTTAGATACACATTTTAAAACTGAAATTAAAAACTATTTTAATCATTTTGATATAATCTTAATTAAGTGTATTATTTGCCAGATAAAACCATAAAGATATTTGTAAAAATAAAATGAATTAATTTTCCTTGTTTAGAAGAATTTTATAGGCAGAACAGTAAATAAAACATCCACAGAACACTAGTGGCTATAGTGGCAACTATTTTTTTTTTTTTTTTTTTTTTTTAGGCTAACCCTAACACCAACAGTTAGGGTTATTTAATTTGTTTTTTTTTTTTTTTTTCTTTAATTTAAAAAGAAAGCTTTATTTACCACTTGTCATTGCTTTCTGACAGTGCACAGTAATTTAGACGAGTAAGATCAGTTAAGAGTAGTAAAAAGGTTGTTAATTAAGCTTCCATGTGCAAAATGTCTGCAGAGAATGTAGTTAAACAAGGCCCATAATGGTGGATGAATGAACACAACTGAGTCCAAATTTTTATTGTTGATAACTACAAAATGGTAGGTTTTATCGAATAGTTGTTATTTTTGAGTTCAGCATGTACATTTAAACAGAAATAATGATTTGGGAAATTTTTAATAGATTTTCTGTATTAAATTTGCTTTTTCAGAACTTAAGTTGTGTCAAAAAGCGATGACAAATGTTATTTTTTTCAACTTTTTTTTTATAGTAAAGCTTTCTTTTTAATTAAAAAAAACAAATTAAATAATAAAATAACATTTTTCTTTTAAATTAAAAATAAAACAAATAATAATTAATGCACAAACTTTGAAAAGAGCATGATTACTAACCCTAATCCCAACAATTAATGCATAAACTTTACACGAACATTGAAAAGAGCATGATTACAGACTCTAATCCCTAACCCCAACAATAACTAATGTGCAAACTTTGCATGAACTTTGAAAAGAGTATGATTACTAAACCCTACACCTAAACCCTAATCGTTAGGGTTAGGCTAACCCTAATAGGGGATAGGCTTAGTAATGATGCTCTTTTTCAAAGTTTGTGCAAAGTTTATGCATTAATTATTATTTGTTTTATTTTTAATTTAAAAGAAAAGCTTTATTTTATTATTTAATTTCTTTTTTTAATTTAAAAAGAAAGATTTATTTACCATTTGTCATTGCTTTCCAACAGTGTGCAGTAATTTACATGAGTAAGAGCAGTAAAAAGGCCATTAATTAAGTTTCCGCATGCAAAATGTTCTGCAATGAATGTAGTTAAACAAGGCCTGTAAAGGCGGACGAATGAATGCAACTGAGTCCAAATTTTTATTGTTGATAACTACAAAACGGTAGGTTTTATCAAAACTTGATCGTTATTTTTGAGCACAGCATGTACATTTACACAGAAATTAAACTTGATGCATTTTTGGAAAATTTAATTTGATTCTCCAACAATTATGGGATATTTAGTGATGAATAAACTTTCTTCAGTAGTAAGAAACTGAAAAACTAGCTTGTTAACCATTATTACTTGGTTATGTGCCCAAGTAATCAATCTTATATTTTACTAAACTTAATTTTGTCTAACACAATACCATGTGTATAGGGTAGTAGTTCTCAAATCTTGTGTAATTAACTACAATTTTTTCCTTAGGTAATAAAGTCATTTTAAGTATAGCTAAATTTTATGGTGTAATCAATACCTAATAGGGTGGTGGATTCTATAAAAGCAAATGTTATTGTCTAAGTCTTTATGCTATTTGTAAAAAGAAGGTATCTAGAAATTTATTTCTGTACCTTCAATACAAAAGGTGATGTCTACACAAAACTGCTATGACTGACCCTTTAATGTTCTGTTCCTGTTTCCCATATATATACTTTATATGAATGAAGGTTTTCAGCAATATGTAATATGAACACTAAATATCAAGCTTATTTCCATATAACCCCAGATTTGTGAACTGCAGTGTCAGAAACAAATCCATGCATTGAGAGTTTAGTTGCCAAAATTCATAACCACCTTCTCATCAGTATTTGCTAATTCATTCTGAATTAGAAATCCTGACTTTTAAGTGTTAATATTTTATTAAAGAATATGTACGATAATTCACACTTAGATTCAGTTTTATATTAGTGAATTTAGTGTTGTTACTTTATTGAAAATTCTATAAGATTTATTTTTTGTACTATAATTAATAGTAGGTATACATTAGTTTAAAGTAATAGAATAAAAAAATGTAAGCCATTTGCATAGAGCATCCAGTTGTGATCAAATTTTGATCATGCTATAAAGAGCCAAGAAATTACCTTGATAACCACTACTCTATAGTAACATCCCATCTTATTGGTCTTGAGAATATTTACTAACTTTATCTAGTACAAGGCACAAGTATGGAACACTGTCCTGATTCCAAATAATAATGTTTGATTTCAAGATGTTTGATTTGTATGATGTAGTGTTGAAATGTTTTTGGCCTTGACCCAATTCTAAAGATCTAACCAAATAACCAAACCTCACAATTTCTTTTTATCCATTAATTGGGCTAAGAACTTAAGGAGCTTAAATCATTATCTTAGAACTAGATTTATTGAATAATACTGAAGAGATGACTTGGGTAATTCTACAAGGACTAATAAAGGTAATAATAGTTGTTACAGATTTTAATAAATAAATCTTATTTTTCAGGTTCAGAATATTTAAATGGAAGTCTTACAAATATTCACAATTTTTTCATATTTTTCTTTTTAGGTTATGGACGAGGTAGTGGGTCTCAAATATCACAAAAAGGAATTAGTGGAGATGTGACACCACCTTTTGCTGTAGGATACAAAGAACCTTCAATTGTTCAGGACCAATTTAAATGGACTATATACAATGCTTCTGTTAATCTACCAGCTGTTCTGAATGATCCACGTTTAGCAAAAAGAGAAACAGATTTTTTCACAAAAACATGGGGTGAAGGCTTTGAAAAAAAAGATGTTCTACCATCAGCAAACTTGCCTGAAATTAATCGATCTCATTTTGAAAAATATCTTAGCAGAATTTCAGAAGTAAGTATCTAGAAAAAAAGAAATTCTCATGAATTAATTTTTCATTGATGTTTTTTTCCTTATACATTCAGATAAATTTGTTGTATTTACATTTATATTGGGTTGAAACAAGAGTTTGTGGTGTTTTTCAAAAGGTGGCATTTGAACATGTGATTTCCTTTCACATGTGACTAAAATATTTCTTCTGTATGATTTGTGTGTGGATTGTGAATTTTAAGTTTTTATATTAAGTGAAAATGGAGGAAAATGAGATGCATTTTCATCATTTGATGCTCTTTTAAAAAGGAAAAAAAACACTGTACAAACAGCAAAAAAGATATGTACCATTTGTGAAAATGGTTCTATAGCCAAGAGTACTACTCAGAAGTGGAAATTTTGATCTGGAAGATTGAAAACATATTGTCAAACTGGCAGTCATTGATGGTGACCAAATAAAAAATGTTGATTAAAAATTATCCAGGTCACATAACATAGTACATTGCAGAGATACTCCATATTTCATTATAAGCATTATAAGGTATTTGAAAACATTTGGATGTGTGAATCACTATGATATTTAGATATCTAATGATTTAATAGAAAATTTAATTCATTGTTTTTCTTTTTATGATTCTCTGCTCAAACAACAAAAACTATCCATTTTTTAAAAGAATGGTCACAGGCAATGAAAAATTGATTGTTTTCAACAATGTCGAGTGAAAAATCTGAGGAAAATGAAAAATTGTTCTACATTTGAAGAGGATGATACTGTGTATCTGGTGGGATTGGAAGGGCATTATGTATTATGATCTTTCATAGAATCAGATGTTGAATTTGAAAGAGTGCTGTTTTCATCCGGACTGATTTAAAGACAGCAATCTGGAATTAGTCAATTGGAATGATGTCTTCCATCAGGTCATTATCAGACTTTACATCTCTTTGTAGACTCTGCAAAAATTGGTACAGCTTGACTATAATGTCATCCTTCACCCACTGTACTCACTTGACCTTGCACCTTTGGATTACCACTTATTTCAATTCCTACAAAATTTTCTTAATGAGAAAAACTATAATTTTCTGGAAACCTGTAAAATGACTTAGATCAGTTGATATTCAAAAAGATGTAAACTTCTGGGAAGAGGGAATCATGAAGCTGCCTCAGAGGGCAAAATGTAGTTGAACAAAATGACACATGTGTAGTTGAATAAATCTGTAAAATATCTAAGTATTGTCTTTGAAATTCATTTAAAAAAGGCTGTAAATTTTTGTTCTGACCCAATATGTTGTCTTTGAGTTATATGATTATCTTATGCTATAAAATCATTTAAAAAAATATAAATCACTTTTGTTGTATAATAATATTAATTTGATAAAATTATCTTGGTGCCATCTTTTGTCCAAAGTTTGGGAAATCTTAGGTTCACAAAGAGATGTGTAACACTGTTTCACATAAAACATCAATCAGTTCATTTTTACCTGTTTCATATAAAAAAAATAATTGAATAAGATTGTCACTGGCAATATATGACTGATTTATGATGAGAATCTAAAATGGAGAAAAATTGTGGCAAGATCTAGGAAAATCTTTAATGTGTCTTTCTAGATAGAATCCCTGGGGGGCAGGAAATGTTCATTGTGAATTTTAAATTCTTTATGATGACCTGCTGGAACCTAGGAAAACTGTTGTTGTGCAGTTGACATCTTTGAATGAAAGAAAAACGAGCAAGGAAGATGACTGATTATTTTACTTCAACAAATTCTGTCCTTATGTTGAAAGGGTGATGTAGAAAATGATCCTGAAGCTAAAACAGGAAATTCTTTCATTTGTGTATTTTCTCAATCCATTATTTTCAGATTAACCTAATTTAATCTATACATTACTCCTTGTCTCTGAACATTGGTTCTAAAAAGTTGAAGATTTTGAAAAATTTCCTGGATAAAAACAGGAATTGTTCTTTCATGATTGCATACACAATTTTATTGAAAAGTGTCATAAGGAAATCACAGATATACTTTGATTAATGAATTATATGTCTGACTTCTGTTAGACTGTACATCTGTCACACCTTCTAAAATAGCCATACATTGTCCGGCTAAAACCAAATTTTGGGAGAAGTGCAAACAGGTAAGGTGGAGGGGGGGGTACAAAATACAGTTGGTTTTAGTAGGGTGCATAGCTTAGTACAATACATTTCCATTCATTTTTTTTGGAAAAATTAAAAGATTTAATTAACATAGAAAATACTCCCACTATTTTAAAAACAATGATTAAAATAACAAATATTTATTTAATAAAAATGCAGTATTGTTCTTTGAGCTTTTATATTTCATTGATTGGTTTGTGTAATTGAACAAAATGTAGAGTTGAGTTTATAAATCTCAACAAAAAATGTTAGCAATAAGTTCAACAATGTTAAATACAGTGAGGATTTCAACACGCATCAGCATGCTGTCAAAAAGATTCTAGTTTCTAGGAATTTTAAAAACATGTTGGAAACTTCTGTTTCATTGTAATATCTATTTAGGCATTAAATTATGTTTGAGGCTTCCTCATTTTATGGTTGAAAAGTTTACTACTGAATAATGGATAATAGAAATAGTGAATGCTGGATGTGAAAGTTTAAAATAACTTCAATTGAATTTTAAAAATAAAAATATTACTAAATCTCTATAATCTGTAAATTGTTATTTTGTTTAGTTATTGAAAAGCTTTTATTTATTAAATTTTATATACAACTATATGTAAAAGTATTGGACCCTTAGATTAATTATTATGTTTAATTATTTTTCTGGTTTAACTATTTTGGATATGATTTGATATTTATCCCCCCATTAATGTTAGTAAACACTTTAATAGATGAATTGATAATAATGAATTGAGACACTGTTGGCCTCAATAATTTCTAATATATTTTGGGTTGAATGATATATTTCTTGTGATTTTACTCCTTCCCCCTAATTTGCAAGAATTTTTTATATGGTATCAATGTCTTTTCATGTATGAATCATGGCTAAAACAGTGGAATGGTTATGTTAAACCATTTGGAAATTAAACTAAGGCCGTAATCAATTTCTTTTCTATATTCTCTAATAATGATTCCACAAATGAATAAATTAAGGTTTAATATGTAAACTTTCTAAAGTGATATTAAAATTTACACCATTTAGTTAGTTTAGGAATTACTCAATTTTTAGCTGACTTATGGCCACATGTTGAAACCCTGGTTCCCGTGCATTTACCAAAGTTAATCACTGTTGAGCCTGTTCAGTAACTAGATGAGTGGCCACTTGGGAATACCAGGTGCTGTAAGCTTGGATTGGTGTAATGGTAATGGCTTGGAATTGTTAATCAGAGAGCTGAGTTCCAGTTCCTGTTGGGTTTGTTATATTAACTTACGTACAAATACTTTTGGGAAATATATGAATTCACCTCTTCTCTCCCCAATTATGGGTTAATTAGTAAGATTTATTATCGCCAAAGAAAAATAAATTCTTACAATCCAAAAATATTTCCAGGATTTAAATAATCTACAAAGGGTTGAGAAGTTGTAGAAAATGAATGAATCACTGTTTTTAGCTATTGTCTTGACCTCATTTTCTACAAAATTTATTTTTTCACTGGAGATTTAATATTTACATAAAAGCTATTATTGTTAATTGTAGAAATAAAAGGATAGTAATTATTTCTTCTTTATTATTAATTCATATTAAACTGTTTTAAAGCTAATTTTAGATCAATTTTTTGAATGATTAATCAAAAAATAATGTCAAATACTTTTATGACTGTGTACACATGTGTATATCTATTTTCCCAACACACACACACACACACATATATATATATATATATATATATATATATACACACATTTTTGTTCCTCATAGTACAAGAAGTTGTACTAAACAATGAGTAACAAAATGTATGTTTATTATTTGTATAAATCTTAGCTCACTTATTTAACATTGAGCACTATTTTTTTTTTTTACCACCAGCCCTCATATATATATATATATATATATATATATATATTGTGGAAAGTTTTTGTGTTTTGTCCTTCATGAGTTCATTGGATAAAAGTGATGTTTACATTGATATGACTACACATTCAGGAGGAGGATGCTAAAAATTAAAAACAAATTTATAAATATGTATTTCGGCATATAGTCTAGCTGATTCCATTTAGTTTTTCTTTTTTTTCATGTTTCCATCACTTTTTTTTATTAAATATCCCACAATGTAGTAATAGAAAATCTACCAAGAAAGGTGAAATGTTGCATGAACTTGGTTGTAAATTTACTGTGGATGATCATGTTATTAAAGCACTTTCTATACATTTATATCTTGGTAAATTGCTTTTAATCAGAGTAGTATTTTTTTAAATACAAGATTATGGTCATGTTCATTACAGTGAGCAACTAATGCATTGAGTCTGTTTTGTAAAAGATCCCTTTTGTGTTTATATAATCTTATTTAAATTCCTTGAGATTTCACCTTATTTCATGTGACAATTCTTACAGTTGATAGTGTATTACTCCTTTAACTTTTATTTTATTGTTTTGTATTGTCTTTTTTCCTCTCTCTTTCTCTCTCATATATATATATATATATATATATATATATATATATATATAATCAAAAAGGAAAAAACAAAGCCAATCAGAGAGACTGATTCACATTTGAACACAATCTTTGGGCCTAAATATTGCATTTAAGCATAAAAATCTTGATACTCATTGGTGATTGCAGTGTCCACTTTTATATTCACATATGCTATATGCCTGTTATTCAGCACTTTTACTCGTACATATAGCATGCCTTAAAACTATAATATATATATAAGTACAGGTAATTGATTTGTTGGTATATAATCCGGGTGGATCCTAGTAATATCGATTATTAAAACTGATCCACAGAGAGCTCGATGTATTTATTATAACAGAGCATATGTATTTTTTTACAGCAAAAAAACAAAAATTCCCTAGACATGAGGATAGTCTGTTTCAAGCTGGTATGTATGCAGCTATCATCAGCCCTTAAATGTCTCTCAAAGTATTGTTCTAAATTTATTTTCAATGTCCATCCTCCTTTGGTAAATGCCTTGTTAATGAGAAGGGGCTGGTGGAAGGTGTGAGGTATCTTATTCAGGGAAGCTGTCTGGGGTTGGAGTTTAAATATAGCTAGAGCCTTACATTGTTTGTAGCTAAATATTGGTTCCTATTATATGGAGTTTCTTATACAAACCCCAAGTGTGTTTTCCTGGGATACACGGTAAATAATTTTTATACTACAAGGGCCCAATATTATTAAGTGATGGGGGATTTAAACTTAAACCTGTTAAGATTAATGTAAATTAGTTGAATGATAGATATATATATTGTGGGTAATACCAAACCACCCAATGGAATAAATCATGCTATCCAACACATATATGCCTACATATCTTCATGCATACATATATGTACATATACATACATATGTCACTATGTTCACACATATACCCCCACATATATACACAAATATTCTTAAGTAATTTTGAATCTGTTCCTATGTCTACATTTCATTATTAGTTCTCTCCATTGATTTAATAGTTTGCATTGATCTTTATATTTTATTATCCTGATTTTTTTTTTCTTCTATATATATCTCTAAAACTATTGGGGATGTTCACAAAACCTACAATTTTCTAATTTATTTGAGGATTCAGACACTTTTCCTTCAGTTTCCAAAATTTTTTTGAAAGGGCTGTTTGGTGTTTTAATTTTGGATTGGTGAATGAGTGTCTCTGTGTATTGATTCACTTTGGCATTTCTGAAGGAAAATTTAAAATGTAAATATTCTGGTTTGTCGTATTTTCTTTAGGGGTAATGGTTGCCTGGTATGCTACCCTCGTAGATCTGCATTTGCCCTCTACTGGGCAGTTTTCCTTAATTCTACAATTACAGGG
Organism: Acanthosepion lycidas; assembly: GCA_963932145.1. NCBI lineage: Eukaryota > Metazoa > Mollusca > Cephalopoda > Sepiida > Sepiidae > Acanthosepion > Acanthosepion lycidas. The sequence goes on along the minus strand of OZ010616.1, from coordinate 38,130,262 downwards.
GGTTTCCATGTTAGATTCATTTTTTTCCCCA